>CM038118.1:11448915-11899313 GCA_001642375.2 Mentha longifolia
AGATTGTGCATTAACAACGGTGACCTTAACGCCGTGTTTAGCTATTTGGCGACACAGGCTCATTAGCGGCTTCAGATGGCCTTGAGCTGGGGCCGGAATGGCCAGTACATGAGGTTTTTTTGTGGTGGCTGCAGCCATGATCTTCAGTGGTTCTACTGTGCGAGAGTAAGAGTAAATGAAGAAAGTAATAATTGCATAAAGGTAAGGTAGATGATATGTGTGACTGACGTTAGAGCGCGAATGCCACATAAATAAGACCAAGTTATAGATGTGATGTGCTGGAGTTGAATATTTTGTGATAGTAGTAGCGAAATAGATTACGTGCACTCACTCAGCACATAGAAGAAAAAAACGACTTGGAACTTCTATCTCCAAAATTGTGTCTTAAAATTTAATTTTTACTAGTTTCATGCAAAAAAAAATTAATAAATTTATTTTATAATAATTGTAACAACCCGATTTTTAATTACTTGCAAAGTTATTTTTCAAATGTGTTTCTTGACTTGTAAATGTGTTGAGATTTAAATTTACTTTATTTTGCTTAGTTGAAGTCGCGCTCCTAAATATATAATTTATTATTTTGCCGTATTTTATTTTATATATTGATTAATAAGGAAACATACATGCACTCATATATTGAATAGGGATTTCATTTTTAAGCATAATATTTAGTTGTATGTGTGAGTTTTATAAGTTAAAATTTTTATTTACTTTGTTTTGTTTTATTTTATAATAAAAGAGTTTATTTTGTTGGAAAAAAAAAATGATTTATCTTCCAAAGAAAATCCCACGTTTATCTTTTAAGATACAAAATCAGTTTTTGAATCAAATTTTCTACGCTTTGAAAACATTGCTTCGGGTATGGAGTTTCTCAAATATTTTCAACTTTCAATTCTTCAAAGATTTCATAGATTTTTAATGGTTTTTAAAACTTGTTTGTTTAGGATCTTTTATCGGCTAAACACTTGAATTGTATTTCCTCAAGGTAATTTTTCAATCCTTTGGATAGTTCATTCACTTTATTCGCTCATCTACACATCTATCTACAAAATTCTATTTTACTTGCACTGTGCAATTAAAGAAGAGGTTGGAATGTTGGCTGAGATTTGAGATTTTAATAAGGGGGATTTTATTTCTATTTTCAATTTGTTTATTTATACTTCTTGATTTTTGGCTGCTGTAAATTTACGAAGAAAGAGAGGTGGTTTTTGAAGAAAGTTGTGAAATTTGATTTTTATTTGAAAACGAGTTGTACAAAGTTGCTGAATTTTGTTTATAGAAGTACGATGGAAAAGTCTTTCGATCACATAAGAGAGAAAAATGCTTTAGAAAAAAAAAATGAAAATTCATTTCTATATTTGTTTATTCTCTTAATTTGACTACTACATATTTTTGATTTTGAAGAAAATGGTTGTGCTGATGTTGATATCAATAGTAGTAGCCGAAACATATAATTTATTTCTTGATTTGTTGGTTTACTAAATTGTTTTGAAATATAATTTGATTGTTGTGTTTTGGGATCAGCAACTTTGTTATTTTTCCTTTCTTTCATATCAGTTTCGCACGCTCATATGTTCCTCTGAGTAAAGCATTACAAATAAATTATTAGAGAATCAGATTATCTATTTTTATGAGCATCTATAAATTATACTTATATATATAGATTTTAATTTAAATATCTAGGTGTGGCGCGACTAAGGCGATGAGTTTATTTTAAGTTGCTTGATTCACTTTCAAGTTCAAGTTCAAGTTAAGGTGTGGGATTCTTACTTAACTTTATGCGTTGATTTGAGTTTGTCCCTTTTAATATCATATGACTGCCGTATGTTTATTTGACATTCGTGTTGAGCATGATCGTTATTATTCAAGTTGTCTATTGACTTTGTTCACACTCATTGGCACATATTATGTTCACTTTAATATTCATATGTGTGCACTCTATTAAACCGGACAAGCTCGCATACTGCCTACACGGAGTATATTCAAGTATGCTCATCCCATTATTTAACAGTTTCAGGTGATTGATTTTGGAGACGCGTGGAAGGTTGAATGGCGAGTCGTGTCATCTTAGGATTTCTCGTATTTCTGCATTTGATTTCGAAAGTACTTTATGACTTGGAGATTATGGTTTCTGGTTAAGTTTATTTCTGTTGAACTTTATTGGTCAAAAGGTTTCTATGATTCAAGTTGTCGTATGGATTCCCTTGGGAAAATGATTTGGATATATCAAGTTGATTTATGTTTTATTTTGGAGAATGATTTTGGTATTTATAAATTCTTAAGTATTATGTTTTCAAGTAATTTTTATTAAAGGTGTTATTTTCATGAATCTTTTTAGTTTTCAAGTTAGTTAAAGAAAATTACTTCAGTTTTCCGCTGCAAATGTTACTAAATTTAAGTTTAGTTCTTTTATTTAAATTAGGGTATTATAATAATTTAGTTTAATTTTATGATTATTTTCAAGGTTTTACTCATCCCCATTAGGGTCTATAATTATTTTTTAGCATTTAATTTCACTTTTATTAGTATATTAGAGTTGAAAAATTCAAAATTAAAGTATATAATTTTAAAAATCAATTTTTTTTCTTATAAATGTCTATTATAATTTAGTATATTATAGTATTTTTACTTTTATAAAAAGTAATATAAAATTAATAAAAATTGAATTTTAAGACACCATTTAGAGTATATCATCCCAGAAAAAACGATTAGAATATTGATAGACTATTCGTTTCATGTATAGAAAATAGTGCTCACATCAATTTCAAATCTAGTAGGCCGTTTACGTATCAATTACGTTAAGTTTTAATTATTTCTCCTCTCCCGGCCTCCTATTGATAGAATACCGATTACTACAAGCAATATTAATTTAATACGTATGATATATTGATACAAAGATTATAAACCAAATCAAGTTCTAATACTGAATATTAGATTATTCTATTATTGTATGCCAGTTTCTTATAGTAACACAAACTACTCATGAACAATTTATGATGTTGCTCTAATTATTGTAATGAATAAGATTTATATTTTCAAACGGGATGTCACATCTTCTATTATACTGTTAGATGATTTCGATGTGTCCACAATGTTTCTAAAACAATTTATTTTTCATTATGGAAAGGTTTAATTATTGCTGATTTTAAAAATATTGTGGACACGTGTCAATCATCTAATGACGCAAGAGGGGGATGCCGCTAGGCTATGTGGCTCCACTTCTCAAACAAGGTACTCCCACTGCAAAACTGGTAATCTCTGAGATTGAGCGAGAGGCAGCTAAATGGAAGAACGCTATTATTTTCTATGTGCTTGGAGATTCACCTATAATTGCCTTTCTCACGAAATTTCTGCAACAGCAATGCAATATTGAAGGGGCTTTTGATATTTTCTATCATAATGCGGGATATTTTGTGATTAGATTTGAGCTTAATACTGATAAGGACAAAATGTTGTATGACGGCCCATACATGATTGCTAGTCGTCCTACTATAGTGAAGGAATGGACATCTGATTTTTGCTTTGAAAAGGAAGTGCTCACAGAAGTTCCATTATGGATTCGGTTGCCTATGCTGCCCCTAACTTGTTGGAGTGGGGACTCTCTGAGTAGGATAGACAGTGTGATAGGTAAGCCCATATGTGCAGATGAATGTACCTCGCAACAAAAACGTATTTCCTATGCTAGGCTATTGGTTGAAGTAGATATAACTAAGCCTTTAGTATACAAAGTGCAGATTGAAGGAGAGAAGGGAAGTTATTGGAACATAAAGTATATTATGAATGGGCTCCTCTATTTGTCAAAAGTGTCATGTGGTAGGGCACATTTGCAAGAAGAGGAAAACATAGCCCATTGTCCATAAACAGCAATGGCAACAGAAAGATAAGGGAAAGGCTGTAGTGGTGGATTCTACTAAAGAACAGGAGATGTGGAGTAAACCTAAACAGACTGGTTCTGCTTCTATACAGGTAGGCCATCTCCAAGTGCTAACTGGGAATGGATTTCAGAGTTTGAAGGAGGGAGCTATAATCGATGAGGGCGGGGACCTTCTCCCCACAGTTGGGACATGAGGTTGTTCATCTGGAATGTGCGAGGCTGCAACAGGCCTTTCAAGCAGAAGGAGATTCGAATCTGCTTGCAATCAAATAAAGTGGATGTTGCAGTCCTCCTAGAAACTAGAGTAAAAAAAGAAAAGTCACAAAAAATAGTAGGGAAGATTTGTAAGGGATGGCATCATATTAACAACTATAATTTAGCTGTGAATGGGAGGATATGGATAAACTGGAATCCAAAGACTGTACATGTTCGATTTGTTGAAGAACATGAACAAGCTTTATTGAGTGAGGTACTTCATGTACAGACTGGTAAGAGTTTTATGTTGCTTGCTGTGTATGCCTTGAACATGGTGGAGCAAAGGAAAAGATTATGGGAATTTGTGGAGCAGCACTTGAATAGATTACAGGGGCCTGTGCTAGTAGGGGGGGACTTTAATGCTATCCTATCCATTGAAGATAGGTTCCAAGGTAATGTTGTGCATAATGCAGATGTAGAGGATTTCCAAAAATGCCTTCAGACCAGTGAGTTGAAGGAAATTCGTGCAGTAGGGCCTCACTATACCTGGACTAATAATCAAGAGGGAGATCACAGAATTTGCTCTAATATTGACAGTTGCTTTGGTAATGCTCAGTGGTTTCCAGAATACTCCAATATAGTGGTGGAGAGGATTGAAAAGCGTGTGTCTGATCATTGTCCACAGCTACTCAGATTTGAAAATGAAGAGGTTAGGAAAGGATTATTCAAATTCTACAATATAATTGCTGATCATGAAAGGTTTGAGCAAATTCTAAGAGATAACTGGGGTACTAGAAGATCTCAAAGCTTGTTAAGGGACATTTGGAAAGGTGGAGTGCTATTGAGGAAAATATCTAGCATCAAAAGGCTCGGGTGGATTGGCTTAAGCTAGGAGATGGTAACACAAAATATTTCCATGCTTATGCTAGACTGAGGCAGAATCACAATGCCATTCATAGACTCATCAGAGCTGATGGAACTGTGTGTTTGGGACAAGCAGCTATAAAACAGGAAGTGATGACTTTTTATAAACAATTAATGGGGACTGCTGCTGAGGATCTTGCTATGGTGGATAAGCTGATTGTAGAGAGAGGCCCAAAGCTGACTTTTCAACAACAACAGATTCTCAATGCAGATTGCACTGCACAGGAGGTGGAAACAGCTTTGTTCAGTATGAATTCTAATAAAGCGCCAGGTATAGATGGGTATAATGCATATTTCTTTAAGAAAAGTTGGCCCATAATAGGAAAGGAGATAGTAGAGGCTATACAACAATGTTTTATGACTGGATATCTTCCTAGAGAACTAAATGTGGCTCTTATAACTTTACTGCCTAAGAGTGAACATGCATCATCAATTCGAGAGTTTAGGCCTATTGCTTGTTGTACTGTCTTGTACAAGATCATATCTAAAGTTTTAGCCACTAGATTGAAGGGAGTACTGGATTCAGTAATAGGGGGGAGTCAGTCAGCTTTTGTTCAAGGCCGGTTGATCTTTGATAATATTGTTCTCAGCCATGAGTTAGTTAAAAACTACACTAGGAAACAGATTTCTCCAAGGTGCATGGTGAAGGTAGATATACAAAAGGCCTACGATTCTGTGGAATGGCCTTTTGTGAAACAGATGTTGATAGAACTGGGATTCCCTCATAGGTATATTCAATGGATAATGATGTGTCTGACTACAGTCCAATATGTGATCAACGTGAATGGTGAGTTAACTGAAGTTTTTGAGGCTAAGAAAGGGCTTAGACAAGGGGATCCCATCTCCCCTTATCTTTTTGTAATCTGTATGGAATATCTGAATAGATGTTTGATGGGGTTACAGATGAATAGACAGTTTCACTTTCATCCCAGGTGTAAGAGATTGGGCATCACCCATGTTTGCTTTGCTGATGATCTACTTCTTTTCACTAGAGGTGATACTGAATCTGTTAGGCAACTGTTGAAGGTACTTGATCTATTTGCTCTCACTTCAGGACTTCATGCTAATCAGTTAAAGAGCAACATCTATTTTGGTGGGGTAGATGAGGTGACTAAACAAGAAATACTAAGCATATCTGGGATGACAGAAGGGATATTACCTTTCAAGTATCTGGGAGTGCCCTTCTCCCAGAAGTTGAGTGTAATGCAGTGCCAACCACTTGTCAAACTCATCCTGCAGAGAATCACCAATTGGGCTGCTAAACTACTTTCATATGCTGGGAGAGTCCAACTAATAAAATCTGTAGTGTTTGGAATACAAACTTACTGGAGTCAGATCTTTATTCTCCCACAGAAAGTGTTAAAACTCATACAACAAGCTTGCAGAGTGTTTCTGTGGACGGGGAAGGCTGAAACCTCTAAAAGGGCACTTGTTGCATGGGAGAACATTGAATTACCCTATTGTGCAGGAGGCCTTAATATAGTGAATCTGAAATGGTGGAATCGAGCTGCTATATGCAAGATGTTATGGAGCCTAACTCAGGCAAAAGATAGGTTTTGGATTAGATGGGTGCATGGCTACTACATTAAGAGCCAAGATGTGTATGAGATGGTAGTGCCTCCACAGAGCTCATGGATTATAAGGAAGATATTGGGAGCAAAGAACTATTTGCAACAACTACAGAATGGGGAGGATTGGATCAGGCAAAATGTGTTCTCAATCAGAAAACTATACAAAACATTTATGGGAGAGCCTCAGAGACAGCCATGGGCTAAGGTGATGTGCCAAAATGCTGCTCCCTCAAAGTACAGGTTCATTACATGGCTATTAATGCATGGAAAGTTGCCTACTTGTGGCTACCTCCAACGTATTGGAATCCAGGTAGATCAAGTGTGTTGTTTATGTGGAAGAGAACTGGAAACTCTAAGTCATCTTTTCTTTAGTTGCGATTTTGTTGCACCAATATGGACAGAGTTAGCTGCTGGGTGTGGAATCTATAGACAGCCTCAGCAATGGACTGAGGAAAGAGCCTATCTGATTGAGCACTGCACGACTAATAGTGCAATGCAAAGAGTGTATAGATGCATGTTCTCCATTGTGGTATATCATGTTTGGAAGGAGCGGAATCAGCGAAGATTGCAAGGGCAATAGTGTACTGGTGAGCAGGTTCTGAGACAGTGTAAGGTAGTACTTGCATGGTGTGGGAAGATGGACAAGAAAATTGCTAGAAGATTAGCAGTTTAATGCACTGAGGCTAGAATGAAGTGTTGGGTGATGTTGATGTAAATATTGTCTTTGAGGAGTGGAATAAAATATTTTATTCGGTACCAAAAAAAAAATGGTGCAATAGGGATGTTATAGCGTTACACAATAGAGAATCCGAATCCGAAAAGTTAATCCCTTACGGCTACGGTTATATAAAATCCCATTGAAATCATAATTAAAACTATAAGATCTTATTATAACTAGTAAATGTAACATGCGTTGCATGTTTATTACTTTCATTTTTATTTGATGAATTCAGATTTCTAATTAACTTTGATGGTTAGATGATTGTAGGATTGAATGATGCCTCATCTTGATGTAACGTTCAATCCGTCCATTAAATTTGTGCATTTAATTTCATTTTAGGATGACCACATAAAATGTGCATTTTTCATTTTTAGAAATGAAAAATAATATAACTACCATGAAAGTCTAAAATTTATACTCAATATATCTATATTTAAATAATAAAGCATAGGGGCATATACAAAAATACCTATTTCTCATAAAGGAGTTGCAAAAATACCCATTTTTATAAGGAAGTTGAAAAAATATTCATTTTTTTGGGAAACTTCCTAAAATACCCCCCTTTTTTTGTGGCTGACATAAAGTAAAAGATAATGGTGATGTGTAGTAGATTTTTTTTTTCAGTTTCAGCTGGGAGATATATATTTCAATCGTAATTTGCTATTTTACATTCTTAAATCGTCTTTTTCCCTTCGGAATCCCGAATGAAATTTTAACTTTTATTTATGTATTTACATCGCAATTGATGTTTAATTTATGATTTCTACAGTTTTAATATTCTAGCCGGTTAATTTTTCAATCATTAATTTTCCAAATTATTGCACAACACTTCAAACAAATGTACATTGTGTAAGAATTGTGTAAGAAACCGTCACTATCAACACAACACCCTAAGTTTTTTGTCTACATTGAAGGGTATAATAGTCAAGTACTTCAAAACGTGGGTTTTTTTGCAACTTTCTTATAAAAATGGGTAATTTTGTAGATGCATTATGAAAAGTGTGTATTTTACCCCAATACCACTAAAGCATATAGGTTATTAGCCTTTTGTATTTCTATTCACTATGATATCTGTTCATCACCCATAAAAATAATCTTATAATAATTTATTTTTTAAATTTACTTTAGGAAATAATGTACATATATATAAATCACCTTGATTCTTTATGAAATTCAAAACAATTACGAGAGACCTACAATGAATTGAAAAAGATAAAGTTTAAGCCCAAAATTCTCCAAATAATCAATGTTAAGTTCACGTATGCATCCATTCTAATGAAAATGTTAGTTTATTTATGAACAATGTCATTTAACAAAAGTTAATAAAGTTGGCACGTATCATTATGTATACTAATATGTATATTCTAATACATCAATATTTTAATGGATATATATTAAATTATTATATGTCATTAACATGCATTTCACGACCGCACTTTGTTAATCGATAGCTAAGCTTGGTAATTCGTGACTATAAATATAAATATTAAATAACGGGTGGAAATTGGGATATTTTTGGAATGTGGATTCATTCAACTTATGAAACAAACTTCAACACTATATAAACTGATGCTCGTAACTGATAAGGTACGGTATTGCTTGCCAAGATTCCGGCTTAGGATACAACCAAATCGAACAAGGTTTGAAATTTCAGAGTGTACGCAGCGGAAAGGTAGTTATAAATACATGTATGGAGACATGTATCACCAAGAGAACTCCACAACTGCTAATTGCTAATTTGACAAAAGCTCTGCCGGTCACTCCACTTCAACCTGCTCAACCTGCACATCGAAAATAATGTACAGGGCTGAATACAAATGTACTCAGTGAACACATGCCCAAAACTGGTTTTATTGTCAGCCATTCATACAGTGAAACATAGGGTTTTGCTTAAAAGTCTATGTTCACTAAAATCGTTTGTCATCTCAAAAGCGTCTGCGCAGACTAAGTTCTTTAGTAATCCACCATATCTGAGCTGCTGTGACCGAGAAGGTGGCCACCTTACTCGTCACTTGATCGGTCATCACCCTGGATGATACGATCACTTGTGTACACTAGTCCAAGTAAAATAGCTCGTCATACAAGGACCCGAATTCGATTAAGTAACATTAGCCTTGCCAATAACAGATAGGTATTATACAAAAATCAAAACATTTTATGGCATGACAATACTTTAAAGAACTATATTCACCTAATAAAACATGCTTTATTTTAGAAGAAAGCCCACCTTGTTTGCTTTGTTTAACTGATACTGCTTTCTAACTTCGCCTTGGCTACTGCTCCTTCTTCGCTTAACCTTTGATTAAAGAAGGCATTAAGATTTTTAACTCGAACGATAACAACTTATCGAATAATTCTAGCTCTATGTCTCCTTGGAGATTATTCTACATTGTGCCGTTTTCACTGCTAAACTCGAGTTAGTAATTCCGTTATATGAACGGTTTGGTTCAACTGTTTCTTAATAAATCAATTAATTAATTTATTAACTTGGGATTAAATTAATTGAGAGGCTTTTCAATAATTAATTCTAATAGTACAATTGATTACTTTAATCAATTAGATCTTGTTTACTGAAACTTGTTTAATTAACTTATTTTTATAAGTTAATTCTTTTTAATTCGTAAATAATCTAGAATTATTAAGTTTTAATCTCTAAATTAATAATTATAGGTGTAGTAGAATTTAATTAGTGATTCTTGAACCACGTAATTAAATAAATGATGGTATAAAATTAATTAACCAATTTCTGGTCCATAAAGAAAATAATCTTGGCCCAACCATCTACTCAAAACGGCCCAACAGAATAATAGGGTTCGGCCCACTTAATTTTCGGCCCGGTCCAGCCTCTTTCTTAGCCCAGGCCCGAAAACCCGGATCTATGACCCGATCCGCTGAGACAAAAACACCCCAAACTCCCCTCTCTCTCATTATCTATCGGCACTCTCTCTGATACGAATCGAACTACTTCGAGCAAGTTCAAATTCCAAAAAAAGAGAAGAAGGAAGAAACTAAACCACAAGGGTTTCCAATTTGATAATTCTAGTTCATGATAATGAAGCAAAATGTGGCACAACCATATAAATAGGTTTGACACTACATGAGTACGATTAAAGTGGGCTTCTAGACTTAAGCTCACGTCCTAGTTGGGCTTTCAACCTTAGACACAAAATAAACTATCACAACTAAACTAAAGAACATGATATAAAAGGCTAGTAAATAAACATAACTTCTAAACTAATATTTTTCTCTCCTTTGGGGTCGTATCAACTCTTCGCCACTTATCAATTTTTTATTTATTTTTTATATTTTTTATCTCAACTTATCTATATTTGTACCAAATACACAATATATTTCTTATCTCAACTTATCATACTTTTTTATCTGTCATTTTTTTGTATTGCTACCAAACGGGCTCTTAAACCCACATTCTAGTTAAGGTTTCAACCTTAAACTATCACAACTAAACTAAAAAGCATGATATAAAAGGTTAGTAAATAAACGTAACTTCTAAACTAATATTTTTGTGTCCTTTAGGGTTGTATCACTCTCTCTCTCTCAACTCTCGTCTTCTTCTCTGCGATCTTCTTCGCCTGATAGTTCTCCTCCGCCTTCGCTCGACTTCGATTCACCGGCGGCCGGCGTTGTTAATCGGAGCTTTAACCTTGAAAATGGGGCGATTCGATCTCAGCCTCTAGCCGTCGATCTCCGACGCGATTCCTCCCGATTTTCTGGCAGTAATGCCTTCCGCTTGGGGCTGCTCCCATCGCTGGTGACTCTGGCCATTGTCATCGAATTCGCGCCCGCTGCTCTCTCGGGCCTCGGGGTGAGACGGCGCCGGTGGCTGCGCTTCCGCCAGCGCAACTCCCTCAGCTCTCACTCTCTCGCACCCTCTGGGATTTATCCCTACATCGAAAATCCTAAGTTTTGAACTTAGGAGACATTTTCCTTTTCGATTCTAATCGATTTATTAGTAGTTTGTTTTTATTTCTTCGATAATCATCTCGTGACTGACTCTCTCTCTTTCTTCACTTTGCAGAATCCGGCAACACGACGACGCGGATGGGATATTGCGGCTGCTTCGCCGGTGTTCCCCTCCGTTCAGCTTTAGCCTTCGTTGCTCCCTTGCCGTCGAGGCTTCGGCCTCGACGAGGTTCGAATTCCTTCGTCTCGACTATTTTCTTTTTCATTCGAATTCTCAGAATTTCATATATCTTGCTACTTAAGTTCAGAATGTTAGTAAGCCTTTAGGATTCTAATGGACTGAGATTACAGGTTTTGGTTTTGTGGATTATAAGTTTTCTTAATCTTGGTATCTCTACAAAATCAGAATTCTTATAAATGTTGAATCTAGTTTTGGGCATGAATGCTCTTTATTTGAATCTCGATTCATAATCTAAAATTGTGAATGAAATGAGCATGTGTATTTTGCTTCTAGTGGAGAGTCAATAAGCATGCTTAGGTGATTATACCTATTTTCTGTTCCTGATTCCATATCTCAGTTTAAGGCTTATGAGTTAATTAATGATTCTTTAACTTAAGGATTTTATCTCCCTTCTAACATGTTATTTGTTTTTCAGTTTATCTATGCTTATATTCAAGCTTGAGTATTTTCTTTTATGCTGAATATTGGTTTTCTAAGTTTAGGTATGAAATATTCTGAGGCTAAGATGCTTCATCAAGGTTTTAATGGTGAAATAAGAGTATGCTTGTGTCTATTCATGCGTGGGAGTGTTCTTAGTTTTAGAGAACTTAAGAGTGTGAGCATGCTTGGCTTATGGTTACTTGTAGGATATAGTCATGCTTCTTATGAAAGTTTTAAGGCTGTGGTTACCTTGAGGTGATGCTAAAGGGGTTGGGTGTGCAGCTTGAAAAGAGAGGGGCTCTTCCTATCTCCTTCTTTAGCCGCTGCAGCCCCTCACTCCTTTCTTCTTCCTCTTGATTTCTGCCTCTACTTCCTTTCTCTCTCTTTATTTGTTTCCTTTCTATGTGCTGAACGTTTGAGGAATGTTGGGGGCTGATTGTAAGAGGTGTAATATAAGCTTTTGTGAATTCATTCTTTGCTCAACCATTCTCCTAACTTCTCTCTTCATCAATGTTGATAAATCCTCCTATTTTGCAGGTCTATGGCTCAAGGATGCTACCATGGGAGTAGCTCTTTTGCTGCAGAAGCAAAAGATTCTATGTTCCCTTCCCTTCAATTATGCCTAGCATGAAATCCTTTTTGTAGATTTGTATTTATGGCTAATAGCCTAAAGTTTTGTTTGGATGCATTGTAATTTAATTTGTTCCCTCTCTTGAATTAAGAAATAGAATCGTGCACTTCCTCCCTTGTATTTTCATTAATGCATACTAGCCTACAATTGTTGACTTGAAGAAAAGTGTAATATGAAATTGAATTCTTCATTGTTATTTGTTGCATGAATATTGGGTTCTTCACGTTGCTTTTGTTTTCGGATATAAAGCCCTTTCTTAGCTATTGGGCTTGATTTAAATAATTAATTAGATAATGGCTCGGTCCAATCGAAATTGTAAGATGGGCTTGGCCCGTCAACATACAACTATGTATATCTTGTGAATAAATAAATCGAACCATTAGAATCGTTTTAATTTGTAAATATATAAGTAGTAATTTATTACTTACAAAATATTGAAAACAAATGTCTATTTTGTTAATCGATAATTAACTACTAATTGTTAGGAATCAAGTGGCTACTTGATTTCAATTTAGAATTTCTTATAAAGAAATCCATTATACATAAGTGAAATTAAATCACTAAGAGTGAATAATTTCTTCTAAAGTGGATAGGAAAATACAAGGCGTTACAATGCAAGAAGTTATCCAATCCGTCCATAAAAATTGTTGTACCTTTCTTTTTCAGTTCATCCTCAAAACTGTTGCAATTTCCTTTTTGAACATATACCTCACCATTCACCAACTACTATTAATTTTAAAAAACCTTATTCAATCCCTTTATTTACATAAAAACCACACATGACCCACAAACTTTACCCACAACTTTTCATTTTGAACCCCGCCATATTATTTTATTTATTTAAAAGAAAAAAAAAACACATGTTAGTCATTTTCTGCATTCAAACAATACTCACCTAAATATTCCATAAAAATCGTGTTAAAACTATATGTCTCAAATTTTGTGGACGGAGGGAGTATATCATTATTGTGCATGATAAATTGGATAGTGTAGAAAAATAGAGTAGTTTTTTTTTTTTTTTTTTTTTTTTTTTTTGTATTAAGTTCACCTATAAATCTAATTAATCTAATGAAAATGTTTGTTCATGAACAATGCATGACAATCAACAAATTAAAGCTAATATAGTTTGTAGTAACATCTTAAATATTTTGGCACAAACTAATCATTGTTTGATAATGTCACTAAGAATATATGTATTACAATAACTACAACTATGTCAATATATATATATATATATATATATATATATATATATATATATATATATATGTACATGTGAATTAAATATCTTTTATACAATTTCAACCCTCAAAACCAAGTGGTGCTTATAGTAGCCATTTATATTAATTTTAACAATTAACAAAAACTAATCTAGGAGATTTATAGCGAAAAAACACATACTATAATTTTCCACGTATATGGTGGAAGGTGGAAAAATTGCTTTGACATGATATATGCTCAGCAATCCAATAAAAAATTTTGTAACTTATAAAGCTAACTATCATATAACAATTATCCTTATACTAATATTTATCATACTAAATGTTATTGGTACATTTAGTGAAGAGTTTCAATTACTGGTAGAAAATTTTAGAACTATTTTCTTGATCTTCATGTGAATTGTCTTCCATTTCAGAGAGGAAGTCTCGAATTGCAAGTTACTTATTCTATTGTCATTCTGTCAAAATTGTTTTAGCATTAATCATATAATTACTATTGCTTGTGGTTATTAAATTAAAATCTAATTTAAATAAGATAATGATGTTTGATGCAAATTGGCCTATTGTTTTAATTTATTTTCTTTTCTTTTAATTTCTTTTCTTTTTCTTTTAGGGAATAATGAATTTAAAGAATAATTACAGCACGGGCTAGAAGAAATAAGAGAGAGATAAAAAAATATAAAAAAAAAAGCTTACAAAGTCTATTATGTCAAATTTAAATTGATACAAGACAATTTTAGGAATCGAAACATGTGAAAGAAAAATCATCATATAAGAGATTGAAAAAAAAAAAAAACTAGCCATGAATTGTAGAAACATCATTAACGTGAGTGCATCACCATCCACAAAATCTAGGTCAAATATGAATCGCTAAAAGTAAATTCAGTTTAATTCCATACAAATTATTCATTACTTATACATAAAAATATCATATACTCCCACTATCAATAACTAAGAAACGAAACCAACTAAGGAGACGTATATTTTTTATTTAAAGTTATCCGCTACTCATACAAAAATCAATGAGTTAAATAATTTTGCGTTGTGATATTTATATTAATTTATTACTCTTAATTTGAAATATAGTTATTTAAAAAAATAGAAGGGAGTATTAAATATAAGGAAAATATAGTGTAATCTGTTTAAGTATAAAATTGAAAAAAATAAATATTGCATATTTAAAATTAACAAACGAAATAAAGAAGATATGTCAATAAATCTGAAAAATATAGCAAACCTAATACTTATCATTTACCACATAAGATAATTCATAAAAAATCACGTTAGCATATAATCTAAGATTCACCCCATTCCAAATATTAAAAAATATATATACTCCATCTGTCCTCTATTTACTGACCCTGTTGACTTTTTAGATAATTTTAAAGTTTTGTGATGATGGATTCAAAATCAAATTTTTGGAGTTTAGTTATTTTTACAAGATTCTACGAGTGTTATAGTATCGTGTAAAAAAAACTAATCTTAAAAAATGCAATCCTTATTAGTCCATGCTCTGAAAAAATAAGAATTAAAATTAATAATTTATAGTATTACTTTATTGCCTTTAATTTAAAATATATTATAAGGGTGTGTTTGGTAAAGAAGATGAACCAAGATGAACCAAGATGAGAGAGATCATCTTGGTTCATCTCACTGTTTGGTAACCAACTAAAATAAACTGGAGGGTCCGAGATGAATACAAGGCCCGTTGATATTTCACTGTTCCGCCTTGTTTAGTCATCTCACGTTTTTGGTCGGATGAGGTGAACTCATTAAAACAGTAACATAATACTTTCTCTCTCTTACCATTTTACCCTTATGTATTTATACGATTTCAAATAATAATAATAATAATAATAATAATAATAATAATATAATAAAATAATAATAATGTAATAAAATAATAATAATAATAATAAATAAATAAATAATAACAATAATAGTAATAATAATAATAATAATAAATCAATAATAATAATAATAATGTAATAAAATAATAATAATAATAGTAATAGTAATAGTAATAGTAATGATTATAATAATAGTAATAATAATAAATAATATAATAATGTAATAAAATAATAATATTAATGTAATAAAATAATCATAATAATAAATAAATAATATCAATAATAGTAGTAATAATAATAATAGTAATAATAATAAATATTAATAATTTAATAAAATAATAATAATAATAATAATAATAATAATAATAAATATAATAATAATAATAATAAATAATAACAATAATAGTAATAATTATAATAATAACAAGAATAATAAAAATAATAACTCAACAATATAATAATAATAATAATAATAATAATAATAATAATAATAATAATAATAATAATAATAATAATAATAATAATAATAATAATAATACAGAGTAATAAATAATAAATAATAAAGGGTACTATTTAATCTCAACGATAAAAAGTGAAATCGGTAGGGGTATTTAATAAGGGTAAAATAGTCAATTTAAATTTTAATCTAGAGTTTTGCAATTTGTACCAAACACAATATGATATCATCCGGGTCTGAATTTTTTGCTACCAAATGGTGAGATGAATGATTCATCTTGACACTATTCATATGAGTCATCTTGAGATGAATCATCATTCTTCATCTTGAGATGATTACCAAACGCAGCCTAAGGATATTATAGGAAAACAAGACTCTTTTATATATTGGTATAGATAATAAAAAAAAAATTATACAAGAACCTAGCAAAACAAAACATAAAGATACAAGGACCCGAAGATGTATTTTGTTGTATTTATATAAGACAAAGACTTTTGTGCGGTTGGGCGCACGGTGCGGCCCAGCCTACCCGGCCCAAAACTCGACTAACAAGCTCATATTCATTCAGCCCAGCTAGGGCTGCAAACGAGTAGAGCTACTCGGAACATACTCGGTGCTCGATTCGGTAAAAGCTCGTTCGAATTCGAATTCGTTAATAAACGAACCGAGCTCGAGCCCGAATCCGAGCTCGTTTAATTTAACGAGCCGAGCTCGAGCTCTAGGGTGTTCGACTCGTTTTGCTCGCGAACATGTTCGGCTCGTATGTTAATTGAGCCTGTTCACGAGCATGTTCGCGAACTCTTAATCGAACCTCTAATCGAGCCTGTCAACGAGCTTTAGCATTTATGTGTAAAATTAATTTCAAATCACAACCAAAGCTAATTAGGCACTACACCACAATTATTATTAGAATATATTAACTTATAACATTAATATATATCGCCAATTATCATTAATTCATTTATTATCTTGTATATTTATTTATTTATTTATTATTTTATAGAATTAAATAATTTTAATTTTTGTTTGATGAATTTTATTTTAATTTATGTTCATTTGGAATGTTAAAAGACAATATTTTAAATCATGTCTTTTAAATGAGCTTAAAATCGAGATCGAGCTCGAGCTCGAATTAAAATTCGAGCTTTTCACGAGCCGGATTCGAGCTCAAATCCGAACCGAACTCGAGCCGAACTATTTATCGAATATTTAGCAAGTCGAACTCAAGCTAAATTCGAACTCAAAATTTTTACCACGAGCCGAACTCGAGCACAAATTTAAAGCTCGAATCGAACTCAAACCCGAGCCGAACATGTATAATATTAAACGAGCCGAACCCGAGCCTGCCAATACTCGTCTCGGCTCGTTTGCAGCCCTAAGCCCAGCATAGTAGATGGTTTTAATTTTAGGTCCAGATTATGTGAAGTTGTACTATCAGTTCAGTCTGATAGGAGTTCGTCTCTTTACATATAATGTTTCCATAAACACACATGCATACATATATAAAAGCTAGGAAGACGATAACATAAAGTTAGATACAGCCATACAGGGCCGGTCAGACCATGAGGCCACCGAGGCGGCCGGGCCACCGGAAAATTGAGGCCCCGATTTGTCGATGTGTAGTTTATTATATATCTATATATAAATTTATGTATAGAAATCATTTTATCATTATGTTTAGCCTGGCGGTAGGCAACCATCTTACTGGACCTCCAACATGCTTAGACGCCGGATCAAATCCTCATAGCCTCAAGTTTTTTTTTTATTATTTCAGATTAAAAATGAAGGCCTAATTGTACCCTTTTTTTTTTTTTTTTTTTTTTTTTTTAATCTTGGACAAAAATTAAGGTCTAATGCTTTTTTTTTTCCTTTCTATTTTAGGACTACATTTCAATCATAAAGGCCTATTTTATTTCATTTCTATTTTAAGACTACTACAAGATTAAGGCCCAATATCTTATTCTTTTTTTTATTATTATTCTACACTAAAAACTTAACAAAAAAATATCTGTACCCTTTTTTTTTTTTTCTTTTTTTTTTATTCTTGGACAAAAATTAAGGTCTAATGCTTCTTTTTTTTTTTTTCCTTTCTATTTTAGGATTACATTTCAATCATAAAGGCCTATTTTATTTCATTTCTATTTTAAGACTACTATAAGATTAAGGCCTAATATTTATTATTATTTTTCTACACTAAAAATTAACAAAAAAATATCTAATACATACGTCCTACTTTATATAACATAAAGATGATGACCTATTTATTTTACTTTTTTTTCCTTTTTCTACCGCACTATAATTAGACCTTAATACCTTTTATAAAAAACATAACAATATTAAAAAATATTAAATAAGTATATAATATTAAATATGTAATCAATAAGGGGTGGCCTCAAGCCCCCATTTTATGTTGGACCGGCCCTGGTTAGATAACATGATATGACATGATAGATTCATGAACACAAACCACTAGGAATAAAGAATTCTAGTAAATACTCCACAGACACTCACACGAGAAAACTTGCGCAAGAACAATGAAATCAGCACTATATCTCTCACAATAGCTACACGGTTGATTCTAAAAATATGAGACTAGCTCTATATATGTATTTGCAATCTAGAAAACGTAACCCTAACTTAGCCTTCAAAAGATATATATTTTATAGAATCTTCATGAATATATATCTACAATCTCTCCATATATATCGAGATTAAAATAACATATCCGAGGATAATAGTCAAGCTTCATGCAATATACGTATGCAGTAGAAACTTCCTTGACTGCATAAATTACCAATCTCCAAAATAATATTGCATCAAACCCATACAATAGTACTTTAATTAATGGGTGAATTTTAGATATACCCAAAACAAATAAGTATATAAGTTTTATACCCATAAGTTTAAAAGTATAAGTTTTATACCCAAAATAAAATGAAAAGACAGAAATAACCTCAACCTTTACTCACATTTTAAATAAAACAAAAGGGAAAGTGGGCCCCACTTTATAATTTATTCTTAACATTTAAAAAAAAATCTACCCCACTGAATCTCACTCTCTTCTCACGTCTCTCTCAATATCTCTCCCTCTCACGATTCAATTGAAACCGTGAACCCTAGCCCCCTTTTTTTTTCTCAACCGTGAGATACTATTTAGCCGGCGCCGGAGAGAAAAGAAGCAATGGCCGATTCCGAGCACCATTCGGGTAATGAAGATGAAGGCAATGAAGGTCCGTCACAGCCACGTCGCCGAATTCTGACGAGGGAAGAATGGGAAAACATTCCCGATCCGCCGGCGCCGGTTAGTAAATTTTTTAGGAATTTTTTTTAAAATTTACAGTTTTTACTTGAATGTTTAGTTTTTTTTGGTGATTTTTAAGCATGTTTATAGTTTTATGATTTTAGAATAAAATTAGAATTATAATGTGTTTATTTCCTTCGATTTGTGGGTTTGAATTCATGAATTTGTATGCATAAATCTGCAAAATCTGGAAAATAGATCCGTAGAAGATGAAGTTAAATTCTCATCTCACGGTTTGATTTAAGAGAAACCGTGATTCCTCACGGTTTGGATACATTTTAAACCGTGAGCTTTACTTTTAACGGTCAAGATTTTAACCAAACCGTGAGCTCACGGTTAGATTCAAACCGTGAGCTCCACGTGGCTTAAATCTAACCGTTAAAAGTAGTGCTCACGGTTAGAAATGAATTGTAACCGTGAGACCTCACGGTTTCTATTATGTTTCAACCGTGAGAAGCTATTTTTTTTATTGCAGAATTTGTGATTTTTTGAATAAAATTAACTAATCAATTAATTCGCGCTTTGTGTTTATTTCTTTTTCTTTTGCAGCCTAGGTTTAATTGGTATAGGCCACGTATGCAAGGATTTCCGGGTGAAATAAATTGTTACCATCGGGACTATGCTATTCCGTCGATCATAGATTCGATTATGCGTATAGGCGGAGAAGGATTGGTTAGGCAATTCAGCGAGGTATCTCCTTTCGCCCGGTTATGCACGATGAGGAAGACTGGCAATGCGAAACGTGCCTTACACGAGCTATTATCCCGAGACCTATGGAGGGGCGACGAACATGAATTCGAAAGATTGTTTCATGTGGGTGGCCAGGATATTCGGTTTGAGCTTGAAGAATTATGTCTTGTCACCGGCTTAATATTCGGTGAGTCGTGCTTTAATCCTCACGGCAACAACCACATCATCCCAATTACAAGCCTCTACCATACTTACTACGGCGGCAATGGAGTTAAGGTGAAAGTGAAACAATTGTGGAAGGATTTTACTGATGCGTCTCGAGTTATAGGGACGTCGGATCAGTACTTGAAGGCCGCCAACATCCTTTGCTACTACTACTTGATATTGTGTAGAGACTACGATAGAAACGTTGATGATTGGGTGTGGACGTTGGCCGAGGACCTACAGCGGTGGGGGACTTTTTCATGGGGATCATGGGGGTTCCAAATAATGTGCCACCAGCTCGGAGTGGCAAAGAAGGACCCCAAAGAAATTGGAGGCAAAGGTACTTATGTTACCTACCATTTATATGGTCCTGTCTGGGCGTTGTATTTTTGGGCATTCGAGGCCATTCCAAGTTTAGGGGAGAAGTGTGGTAGACGCTTGAACAACCACCAATATCCCCGACTAAAGCGATGGGAAATGGATGGCTCGACCGATGATTTTGTTGATTTTTTCAACAATCCAAGGGTACGTCATTAATTTTAATTAAATTTTAAATGAATAATATTCGTGAGGTTTAATTTCTTTAATCAATATGGGTGAATTAATTGAAATTGTTTTGTTTTTTTATTTAATTTGATTAATTCTCGCATATATTCTAAGTCACACGATTGAATTTTAAAAAAACCGTGAGATTAACGGTTAAAAATGAAAGAAACCGTGAGATCTCAACATCACGGTTTGATTATGGATTTGACCGTGAGGTCACGGTTAAATTTGAGATCAAACCGTGAGATGCACTCTCACGGTTCGAACTCAAATTTAACCGTGAGCTCACACGGTCAAATCCTTAATCAAACCGTGATAAAGCATGTATTTTTTTTTTAATTGTTATGTTTTTTTTCGCAGCTCCTAGTAAACCCCACGCTCGAACCCGATGCTGAGGAAATGACGTCGTTTTATTTTCTTAGTATTTTCGAGAATCCAGACCCATTGATGGTTCGATTTCAGACGATTACGCGCCACTCGTGGAAGAAAGCGCCTCCAGCCCAGAGGCAATCGAGGGAAGCCAGAGGTATGGCAAGAGTGATCGATCGGCTGAGGTGTCGAGATGTTAGGGATGTAGTCCCCGGTCGTGGTCGCCAACCTCATGCCACCAGGGCAAATTCTGATGGTGGACGTCCTCTCCAAGCCCAAAGGGCTCGTCCCAGCACGTCGAAGAGGCCGCGTGTCGATAATTCAGTCCTCAATCGGTCCCCGGGCCTCGTCTGTTGCGTGCATGGGCATCCGTGCCCCTGAGGATGTGATAATGATGCGTGGGCCGACAAGTTCATGGAGAAATTGGCCCAAGACCAGTCGGAGACCGGGGTGATGGCTCGTATCGCCAAGTCCATAGCCGAGCACCTCAAGGGGATCTTCGGGAAGTCGTGGATTTCCTCGAGCCGTGGCTCTCAATCTCATCGTTGAGCACCGTCACATGCCAGCAACGTGCCCTCTGGAGGCAGGGCCCAGGGAGATCGAGACGATCAGGAAGCTCCCTACATTGACCAGAGGCCGCCTACCCCCCAGGCTACTCCGGGTTTCGAGCATATGGTCGGCTTTGTTACGGGAGATTTCGCACTCGTCTTATTATCGGGAGATTGAGAATATGCCACTGGATGATTGGGTGCATCCCGTGCTGCAGCATGTGCAGCCTCATCCTCAGTCGATTCCTTTTCCGGAGATGCAGCAGAGGAATGCCGGTGAGTACAGTAACGCCGGTGAGTACAGTGATGCCGACTCTGACGTGGCAGGAGAGACGACTGTGCGTCGCACTCATGTTGGGCAACAGGATGTGAGGCCATCTGCTGCTTTACAGAGCCCATTTGTGCCGAATATCGTCACACCGTACTCCGGCTCGTCGATCAAGGAGATGTACAGGATATTCAGAGCAAGCGGGCCGGAATGTGTCGTCTAGAACCAGCAGGACCCGCCATATAAGATGACGCAGGAATTGTTCGATCAGATTGAACACCCCGACGTCATGTTCAGCGCCGAGGTACCTCACACATCCTTATTTTGTGTTTTTATTATTTTTGATAAATTGTTGTGTATTATGTTTTCATAATAATTTGTGGATTTTAGATAATGGAGCTGTATGTGCTTTACTGGTGGAGTCGACTCCAAGACGGACTGTCTTTGTGTCCGTCTCTGAATGTGAGGCGGACCGTTCTGCTTGGAATGGGCGTATATGTGAGTTTTCTTTGACATATTCAATGGATAATAATTTTATTTATTCATTTTTTTGTGTATTCTCTAACTGTTAGTATATCATTTGACAGTACGATCTGAGGACAGCACTGATGGATTTTCACAGTGGAAATCCTACGGCAATGGCGAAGTCGAAGCTGAAGTATCGTGATTACCAGCTGCCAAATGATCTCGGTAACTGCTTTCACGGCATCGGGTCGTACGATCATTGGATGAACGCAACTAGTGTAAGTTCTTTCATTTTAACTTTATATTTTGAGTACGTATTATTATTAGTGCTTTATACATAAGTTTAGTCGAGTCCTCGCTTCATGTATGCAGTTTGTGTTTGTTTGCTACGTAACCGGAGACCACTGGGTTATCTGCCGGGTACTGACTGATGCGTGGACGATGGAGGTATACGACTCGCTGCTACATATGATGCAAGCCGATGTCACACAGCCTCTGGTATATCCCACCACCTTCCACACTCATGTCCATCAAGGCCTTCATGTATTCTTCAAATTTAGCATCCGAGTGTGCATATGCTGCAGCTTCGAATATGCCTAGTACGCCCCTCCGAATCCAACAAGATTTTTCATCAGATGATGAAAGCAAAGACCATGATGCGCATGTGGGAAGACATTCCTAATGGCATTTGCGATGCTGATATGACCATCGGAGACTATCAGAAGGTCTTCAGGTGCTCCTAAACAATGATGCAACCTAGTAAGAAACCAAGTCCATGAATCATCGTCCTCGATCGGCCCAAATCCAATGGCAAGTGGAAACACATGCTCGTTCCCATCTTTCGTGCAAGCCACGAAAAGAGTCCCCTTGTTTTTTCCCTTAAGGTGTGCCCCGTCGACTACGATAACCGAACGGAGCAAATCACTGTGAAATGCTTGCAAGGACTGTCCTAGATCGAGGAACATATAGCACAATCAATCGTCGATCGGGGAAGTGGATATATCGTACACAGTACCTGGATTCTTCTGCTTCAATAGATACAGATAAGATGGGAGTCTACTGTACGACTCCACAAATCCTCCATATGTCATCTCTATCGCGATGTTCCTCGCTCGCAGTGCGAAACTGTAGTCAATCTGAATGCCGTACTCAGCTCGCATTTCGTTAACCATCTCCTTCGGCTTAAGTACAACACCATCAGTGATCAATCTCTGAGCATAGAATGCTCCTAGAACATTCGCAGGGTACTGACGCGGTGTCATCCCGTCTATATCGAATAAGCATGTGTGGATGCCACGGTACTTGCCGATGCGCCATATACCCCCAATGTGCTTTGCCCGCACCAGGTACTCACACCCCTCGTTCTTGCATCTGAACCCCACACGGTAAGTGTCCGAATTCTCAACTCTATATTGATGCCGGTTCTCCATTTGATGCAATCCAACTGCTACCGACAAATCATCTTTTCTCTTGAACAGGCCGCCCTCTCGCAACTGACTAGCAGAGGGCGTGTAATAATCTGGATCGATCAACCCCAGCGGCAGCGCGGTGTCTAGATGAACGTGAGGAATCAACCAATCTCGGATAGCATCCGGATCGGCCGTGCCCACGTGGTCTTCGGTAGGTTGGGACTCTGAATGAATATTGCGATGCCCAATGATCCTATCAACCCATCTCGGCTCTCGGATCCATGCACCGAACTCCATGGTAAGCTTCTCGAATAAGTTAGAGAGATCTATGGCATCTCGTGCTTCCTCAGCCATATCTTGGGCGACATCATCATCCTCAACCCTCTCTTCCTCGTCTTCATCAATCCTTTCTTCGTCCGAATGTAGAGCCTCCGACCTCGGCTCCTCGATATTCACACCTGTATATACCCTAGAACCGTGTGTCCTAGGAGTGCTCTGGGCGATTCCCTTATCTTTGTTGACGACGAAAACAGTTGCCTTAGTGTTCTGCTCCACAATCAATCTCAACAAATCAGTGTCGGTCCTCAAAATGACCTTACTCTTCCCGTCCTCGGTATCACTCAAATAGTACAGCAAATAATCAGATTCTTCACCTAGTTGTTCACGAATCGCTTGTAATAGATTCGAATATGTAATTTCGGTCGATGCCATATGCATCAAAACACGATCGCCCCCTACATAAGTGGTTCGCTCAAAATGCCCACTGTGACGAATAAATAATTTCACCCGAGACATAGCTGCAGAAAAAACGAAGAAAAAAATCAAATAAATAAAAGAAAAGCAAAAAAATTACAATGTAACGGTTTCAACCTCTCTCACGGTTGAATGATGACGGTTAAAGCAATTACTTAACCGTTAAAAGTAAGTTTCCACGGTTAGATAATGCTTTTAACCGTGACCCTCACGGTTAAATAATGATTTAAACCGTGAGTCTCACGGTTAAATAGTCTTTTTAACCGTCAGTTTTACGGTTAAATTATGGTTTTAACCGTGAGTATCACGTTAAATAATTGTTCCGCCGTGGATATTTGTTTAAAACCGATAAATAATTTTAATAAATCTAAAATTTCTTAATTTAATCTTAATCGCTATAATATATAACAGTCTAAACCTATTAATGGAGTAATTACTTTAATATTAACGATAAATACGTTATAAACATATATTCTAACCACTATTCATATAAATTAAGTAAATAAAACATGATTTTCTACCAAAAAAAGTCAATAAAAACTATATTTCAAATTCATACGATTTTTCCCTATTTTACACAATAAAAACATCAAAGAAAGAAAAATAAACCGAACATACCTTTAATATAATGAAAATATCTTCAACAATGCGCCAAATACCCACAATATCTTCAAAAAATCACCAAAATCGGAGGCAAAATTTACCAAAATCGCAGGTAAAATTGAGGACCTTCTTCTTTTTACAGTGCGAATGTCACGATTTGTTTGAATTTTGTTGTTGTTGAAGAAATATTGTTCACTTTTACTGTTATTTCAATTAATGAAATGTAACTTTTGCTCATTTGGTTGTTGGTGAATAAATAAATTTCAGAATTTATTTAATATTTTTTTTAATTAACTCACGGTTAAAATGGGATCCTCACGGTTTAAATTTCAATTTAACCGTGAGATTAGAGTAGCCGTGAGTCACACTTATTTTTTAGGGTAACTTTGTCTTTTCATTTGATTTTGGGTATCAAACTTATACTTTTAAAGTGGTGGGTATAAAACTTATATAATTATTTCTTTTGGGTATATATAACCATTTACACTTAATTAATGGGGCAAACCCTCAAATACCCAACATCATATAAGAAAACCAAAATCTACCCACCCATTTAATTTCGACATTCATCTACCCACTTTTTCAATTTATGACATAATTGTCCCTCCTTTATGCTCATGGGTTTCCTTCTCTCCTCTCTCTTCTCTCTTGGGTGCACATGGGGCACTCACTTCTCACTCCTCTCTCTTTAACATTATTTTCATATTAATTCATTTTTGCAATGTTTTAAAACCCGGACCGGACCGCCCGGTCCAACCGGGAACCGGCTATGAGAGCGGTCCGGTCCATGCTTAAAAACCGGTGGTCAAGTTGAACCACTATTGAACCGTTGGAACTGGGTAGAATCGGTCAAAACCGGAAGAATCGGCGAACCGGAACCGGCCGGTTCAATTTTTTTACCCAAAATTTAAAGTTTGAGGTTGGTGGGGGTCAATCCCTTGATCCCTAGAGCAAGAGTCCAAAGGACTTGCCATCTACTCTACCACCATTACTTGTATTTATTACAAATTTTATTATTCTTATATGTTTAATGCAATAAAAACATCTCTCCCAATTTACAATAATCTTTTAATTTCCGTTATACATATATTAATACATGTGAATTTTTATTATTATACAGTAATATAAATAATATTATGATTTTTCTCATTAATCTGTTGAAAATACAAATATATAATATAAAATAAATATAATTAAGAATTTATCATTACAAAAATTAAATTTAAAGATGTGATATTTAAGTTTATGTAATGAAGAAATTTATTGGGTATGATTTCAATGTATTTTTCACTTTATATGCTGAAATTATTATTATTTTTATATATATCATGTATTTATTATTAATATTATTATTATTTTATTAATATAATTAAAAACCGGTCCAACCCCGATTCAACCGGTTCAACCAATTGAACCGTGACCCGAAGGCCTCGCCGGGTCGACCTCCGGGCCGGGTTTTAAAACATTGCATTTTTGTTCCTTTTATTTCTATTTTATTTTTTTGTTTTTTCAATTGTTTTTTCTCAGTTTTTTTTATTTTCGTTTTATTTTTATTTTTTTTCGTTTTTTTTTTCCAGCCTTCTTTTTTTTTTCCTTTTTTAATTTCTTTGCTCAACTTTTTTTTGTTTTTTTTTTCGTTTTTGCTATTTTCGAATTTTTTCAACTTTTTTTTTCTTTTTCCATCTTTTTCGTTTTTTTTTCAGCCTTTATTTTTTTTTCCTTTTTTCCCCTTTTTTCATCATTTTCAGTCTTTTTCCATTTTTTATTTTATTCAATTTTTACTTAGAACGACTTACGATATTTAAATTTCGTACCGTAACTAAGGAACAGTACGAAGTACGGCTGAACTGTTCGTACCGACTTCTAATTACAAAACACATATTCGTACCACTATCGAAGAAAAAGATTTCAATCAACTTCTTAAAACTACATAGAAAAGATAACAAATACCTTTCGCAAAGCAAAGTAAGATTCATGCAAATTCGTACTAGTATCGAACAAGAAGTACGATATGTTTACATCGATCATTTACTTGCACACAAGGCAAAAAATATAACATAATTTTCAGGTAAAAGACGTGTACAATGTAGCAGTAGGAAGTACGATCTCTTGAAAATCAAACCGAGGTAAAAAAGATTTTATACATTTTTAGAGTTCAAAGTACGAATCTGGCAAAATCGTACCATGACGAGGGAATAGAAAATATAAACAACAATACAAAATTCATAAAAAAATTGCTCGGTACTCAGAAAGACTGAGACGAATTCGTACAATTCATTAATGATATGAATGAATGAATATTTGTTATCCTACTTTTTAAACAATCTTGACAAGTTCCGGTATGATATTATGAATTCGTACCGTAACCGTAACTTCCCATTAATTACAAAGAGGAAAAAATTATGAATTCGTACCGTAACTTTCCATTACTTTCTAAACAAATCTCGACAAGTTACGGTACGATATTATGAATTCGTACCGTTACGGTACGGTAGTATTAATTCGTACCGATTATCTAAAAAACATGAAACAAAAATAAGAAAAAGAACCAGAAGAAATAAAAAAAACAAATAACAAATAAAAAACACCATGAATGGAAGAAAGAAAATTAAAAAAAAAAAAAAAAAAAAAAAAAAAAAAAAACAATATCACAAGAAGTCAAATATTAGATAGGGATCATTTTTTTTATTTTAGAAGTAGCTTTTCTATAATTGCAAAATGATTGAAACGAGTACAGAGGCATCTATTTTATTTGAAGGGCACAAGTTGAAGATTCTGACTGTTTCACTACCGACGCACAATACCTATCCTCCGCCATGGATGCACCAGAGTCGCCACCGCAGCCGGCGAGCTCTCCTCCGGCGAATTCCGCTGCCACGGACACGACGGACGACCCGCTCTCGAGCACCCTGCCTGTTTACGGCCTGAGAAGTGAAAATAGTGGTGGAAATTCACGTCAGCATCCAGCCTTGGGTGACTTGCTCGTCGTCGAGGAACCTGCAGTCGGACTGGTAAAAGAGCCGTTGACGACCTTGCCGGCGCAGGAGGAGCAGGATCCGGCGTGGTAAGAGTAGGGTAGATCCACCCCTTGCCATTGCTGAATTTCTAGAGAGAGAGAGAGAGGGAGAGGAAGAAGAAAAGGGGGAGGAAGAGAGAGAGAGAGATACGAGAGGGAAAAGAAATTGAGGGTTTCTAATTTTTGAATTTGGTTTTGGGGAAATTGAGGGTAATTTGGTACTAATTTGAAAAATTGGGTAGAAGGGAGTGTAAATTAAATGGGTGGGTAGATTACTAGTTTATTATCTAAGAGTGGGCTACTCACCCTAATACCACTTAATTAATACTGAAATAATACTCATACTTCTAATATTTTATCTGAAGCTGGTGTCTTTTTATTGGTTTAAGTCAGGCACAAACATATATACACACAAATTTCAAAATTATTTGAACCTTTTAGCTAATGATTTAAAGGAAAAACTGTCTTATCAAATTGAGTTTCTTTAAATTATCCAAGCATCCCTATATATTAGTACTATATATTAACAAAAACAAATAAATTAATTAAGGAATTATCTTAATTACTTCCTCCTGAACCTCCCCAACACCGGTGTCTACCGCCAACGCTATCTGCCTAACCCCTAGTCTGCCGCTTCTACATGCTCGAACTTATAGAGATGTGTGAAATCTATTTATTTATATTATGATTCCTAATAAAACTAAATGACCCTTAATAAACAACGCTATGCCCGTGACACAATGTTAAATCAAGTGGGATCCTCTATCCAAATCGGTAACCATAATATAACTAGTAAAAGTGAAATTAAATTACAAAATTCTAATTGGGTTAGTGAATCCTAGAAAATAACTATAAAAGTTGATTAAATCATTACAAATTTACAATTTGTTGAAGAAAAAATGAATAAAATTAGTAAAAATATTTGAGATTTAAGAAACAATTGAGACACCAAAATTTAGGGGTGAGTATTCGGGTTTCGGATCGGGTTTTTAGTAAAAATTGAAAAACCGAAAAAAATTCGGATTTTGAAAAATACACCCGAACCCGAATTAAAAAAAACCCGAACCCTAAAAACCGAAATTAATTTCGGTTTTTCGGTTTTCACCCGAAAATCCGAATTCTTTTTAAAATATAGAAAATATATATATTGTTTTATTCACTTATAAATTTAATCAACACTAATTTTCATCCAAACTCAATACTAATAATGTTTTTACTACAATTTATAATAGCAAAATTATCCATAATCCATTTCAACCTAGATTATATATATATATATATATATAATAATAATAATAATACTAATAATAATTTTAATATATGTAAATTCAGGTTTCGGGTTTTTAAAAAAATTACCCGAAACCCGAATTTCAAAACCGAATACACCCGAAATTCTGAAAAAACCCGAATAACCCGAACCGAATTTTTATTTCAGTTCGGTTTCGGTTCGGTTTTCGGGTTTCGGGTAATTAATAGTGCTCTCCCCTACCAAAATTGGGACAGAGGAGGAAGCAAAATGTATTTTCGTTAAGCTATCCAATTCGTAATAAAAAAAATTACTAACTACTATTAGACATCAAAAATTGAAAACCTATTGATCACTTCTAACTTAATAAATATTCAACAGTCTAAACTAATCTTATTATGTTAAAGAAAAATTGAAGAAGAAAATTGCGTGCAAAGCATGGGGACAAGCAACACAGCATGATAACATGTTTTTTTTATTGAAGCCAATCAAGTAGCTAGGCACCTATTCTCTTTCTAAACCTTGATCTTCCTTATATAATATACATGTTTTCACGTATCTTTACTAACTTTCTAACTCTCCTTCACAGAGTTGAAGCATTCAAAACCCTAAATATCCATGGCTGGCAACAAACCTCATGTATTGGCTATAGCAGCCCGGGCTCAAGGCCATGTGAAGCCGCTCATGAGTCTGTGTCGACAAATTATCAAACATGGAATCAAGGTCACTTTTGTTAACGCGCAATATATACATGATAGAAATGTAGTTTCTTCAGGTGCAGCCGGAGAGACGGGAGACGAGGACGACGGCGATGGTAACACGGTCCTGGCTTCATTCCCAGATGGGCTGAGCCCTGATGACGATCCAAACGATCCCTTCTTGCTATTGGAATCTATTGAAAGAACGATGCCGACGACCCTACCAGATTTGATAGAGAAGATCAATAGTTCCAATCGAAAATCAGTTGTGTAATTGCTGATCTTTTGTTTGAACGGGCTTTTGATGAAGCAGAAAGAATGGGAGTCGAAAGCATACAAAGCTGCTAATTACAACGCTAAGTGGTCGTTATCCAATACTTGTTATGAACTCGAACCCGCGGCTTGTGATTTACACCCGAATTTCCTGCCAATCGGACCCCTACATTTAATCGAGACCAAGTCTCGTTCCGATTTGAGCAATTTTTACCCTGAAGATGAATCTTGCTTGGTGTGGTTCGATGCTAAACCGCCTCAATCTGTGGTTTATGTTTCGTTCGGTAGCTTTGCAGTTCACTCTAAGGAGCAACTGGATGAACTGGCTCTGGGGCTCGAGATCTCGGGCCGCCCTTTTCTATGGGTCGTTAGGCGGGACCTTGCAAACGGGTCCCAGGCTGTGCTCCCCGATGGCTTCCCGGAGAGGGTTAGTGAGTTTGGGAAGATTGTTGAATGGGCTCCCCAAAATAAAGTTCTTTCACATCCTTCTATTGCTTGTTTTGTGTCTCATTGTGGATGGAACTCGACTCTTGAAGGTGTGAGTAGTGGGGTACCGTATCTATGTTGGCCTTATTTTTCTGAACAAACTCATAATGAGAGTTATATTTGTGACAAGTGGGAGATCGGCCTAAGAATCGATTGTGACGAAAATGGAATCCGATCGAGATGTGAAATCAAGAAGAAAATTGACATGTTGATGTCCGATAATAAGTTGAAGGGAAATGTGATCAAATTGAAAGAATCGTGTGCCAAGAGCATCAGTGAAAGGAGTTCGTCGTATATAAATCTCGAAAAATTTATCGAGCGTCTTAGAAAGTGCAAGATTTAATTGTTAGTCAATATATATAGAAATCTTACTGTGAGGGTGTTTACATTACAATTCACGTGAAAGAAAAATGAGTTGTAATAAATGAGTGTAGAGATTATCAACATAAGGTGATATTCTTCGTGCATCCCTACTTCATAATAGTAGATTGTTTCCTCGGATTGTATCCCGAGACGTAAATGTGTTATTATCGAACTAGGTTATCAAATTATTGTATTTTGTTATTATTTTTTATTTATTATTCTTTATATTGAAATATTTAAAAAAAATACCACATGTATAGTGAAATGCAAAATTATTGTTTTCTACAAAGACTTGGAAATATATATAAAATAAAAATTCAAGGGATAAATACTAGTATGAAAATTCAAGGGATAATTAGTTACTATTAAATTATTATATATCTTTTATTAAAATTGTACTGTAATAAAGATAACCAAAATAACTGTGAACTATCCATATGTTATTAAATTTATATATTTTAGTATATTTTAGGCGGAATGGATTATATTTCTCCTTATTTTCTGAGGTAACAATTTGATGAATGTACTCAAAATCAAACAACAAATAATTATATCAATTAATTGATTTCTTTTTCAAGCCCAGAAAAAAAAAAAAAAAAAATGGGCTAAACATGGACTAAAAGTGTTTGATGACTTATAATGCACTAAGCAAACATTACCACTATTATAAACCTTTCATGATAGGTATGGTTTATATAATGTTGGTGCTATAATTATTCGATCACTTGGTCAATAGTTACTTTTCAATCGAATTAAAATTAAAATTATTTGAGACTAATTTCGCACCTAGCTTTATCAATGACAAATGAATTGTATATACAACGAAAGATTCAACAAAAGGGAAGTAATCACGTAGAAACATACGAAAAACATTACAAAATATATAATAAGCAATATATATATAGAGTTTGGTTCATATAGATTTAAGTCCTAGTGTGAAAAGTGCGAATTATGCTTAAAACTATACAAAATCATACTTACAGCTATACAGAATCATGCTTATGGTGCATTCTGTGCTTATATTCGCACTTCTCACACTAGGATTTATTTGCATGTGAACTTTTCCCTATATATATATATATATATATATATTATACGGCAGCCATGAATGTGTATATAAGTAAGGCAATCTATATAACAATCAAGCCCTACACTTTCTAAGATGATCGATAAATTTCTCCAAATTCTTGTAAGACGAACCCCCTTCATCAACGCTCTTGGCACACATTTCCTTCAATGTAATCACATTTTCCTTAAACTTGTGATCGGATAGTAGCATTTCGATTTTCTTCTTGATTTCATATCTCGACCTAATCCCATTTTCATCACAACAAATTCTTAACCCAATCTCCCACTTATCGCAAATGTAACTCGCATTATGTGCTTGATCAGCAAAATAAGGCCAACAGAGATACGGCAAGCCTTTACTTACACCTTCTAGAGTCGAGTTCCATCCACAGTGCGACACGAAACACGCAATAGCAGGACGAGAAAGAACTTTATTTTGCGGTGCGCATTCAACTATTTTTCCAAAATCACTCACCCTCTCCAAAAACCCATCCGGGAACAAAGCCCGCGACCCGTTTGCAAGGTCCCGTCTCACGACCCACAAAAAGCCCGACCCGACAGCTCGAGGCCCAGAACCAACTCATCCAACTGCTGCTGAGAGTAAACCGCGGTGCTGCCGAAAGAAACGTAAATCACTGAACCAGACAGTTGAGTATCCAACCAGATCAAACAAGATGAATCTTCGGGGTAAAAGTTGGAAGAATTCGAGCGTGTCTCGAACAAATGTAGCGGTCCAACGGGTAGGAAATTTGGGTGTAGTTTACAAGCTGCGGGTTCAAGTTCATTGCAAGAGTTGCATAGCAACCACTTAGCTTTGTTAGCAGCTACATATGATTTTTCGCATTCAAAGAACATCTTTTGAGTTCTTAGGTTGCTGGAAAAGCTCCATGGAAATTCATCTCTTCTCCATCTGGGTATTTTCTCGGACAACTCGATTGCATCAATTTTTTCCAGTGATCCTACAGTTGCACCAAATCAAGGTGCAAGATGTGATACTGTTCGCGTTATTTCAATACGTGAGTTTATGTAAGTATATAGAGAGGCATGATATGCCAGTCACTAATTGTGAGCTTTTTTTCGAGCTTGTATCAAAATTGAAATATAAAATAAGAAATGAAAAACACAATAATATTATACTCCCTAGCTCCGTCACAGTGAAGATGAGACCGTTTATTGAAGATATCTGTGATATAAAATAATGAAGCATGCATGTCATCTTCGCTCGGACGGAGGGAGTAGTAAGTAGTAAATATGAATGTTCTAATGTTTTCAATTCTAATTTAATTAAACATGTCTCAATCTATGGATAATTTCACAATTGGGAGTTAAGTAGTAATATAAAGTACAAATATAAATTTTTTTAATTGCTTTTCTAAATAATGAAATAATAGGGGTTTTGAATATAAAAGGGTATATATCAGTGGAAGTGTCACACTTTTCATTGACATCTAAATCGGAAAGAATATCACATTTTTCAAGGATGGAGGGACGAGTATAAAACAAATTAAGTTTCTTTTTATAGGTCTATATTTTCAAAATTCAGTTTTGAAAGAGAAAATGGCAAAATCAAAAGTGATAGTATCAGAGCTAAGTGAAGAAGAAGAAGACATGAAAAGCAAAAGAGAATTCCATTGATAATTCAGATGAAAACAGTACAAAAGCTTACACTTCACGCATGCTGCACCTAATTATATATATCAACTACCACTGCTGACTAGGCAAGCAAAGCAACAGGAAAATAGAAAAATATAAAAATGTAACTTCTATTCTAACTTATTTAATTCTAAAACACGACTTCTTTATTTCTTGCTCCCTTCATTCCTTCCATGCATATCATCACTTGCTGCAACAGCCTTACACTCCCCCTCAAGATGGGAATACATATTCCTCAGTCCCATCTTGCTCACAAGTCTAGAAAAGGTTGTTGGAGGCAAAGCTTTGGTTAGTATATCAGCTATCTGGAACTTGTTGTTGACATGCATTGGCTTGATCAATCCTGCAACATACTTCTCCCTCACAATGTGACAATCTATTTCAATATGCTTCGTTCTCTCATGAAAGGCAGAGTTAGAAGTTATGTAGACTGCAGAACGATTATCACAAAACAAAGGAATTGCTTTGCTTTTAGCTATCCCAAAATCCTGCAACAGAATATCAATCCAAACAGCCTCACAAGTAGCCAAAGCCATTGATCTATATTCTGCCTCTGTAGATGATCTTGAAACTGTTTTCTGTTTCTTAGATTTCCAAGATATTATTGAACTCCCTATGAACAGACAATAGCCTGTAACTGACCTCCTTGTATTTGCACATGTCCCCCAATCAGCATCTGCAAAAACACTAGGTGAAATAGTGGTGCTAGCTGAGTAGAAAAGCCCTAGTCCAGCAGTCCCTTTCAAGTATTTTAGTACTCTATAAGCTGTTGTCATATGATGCTTGCAAGGATTTGCCAGAAACTGACTTAATTTGTTCACAGCAAAGTTGATGTCTGGCCTAGTGATGCAAAGATATTGCAGTCTTCCAATTAGTCTTCTGTATTGCTTTGCATCTAGTAAAGGATCCTTGTCACAGTTATTTAGGTGTGCACTAGAATCCATGGGAGTAGTGTGTGGCTTGCATCCAGTTAACCCAGTATCTTGCAGCAAATCCAGAACATACTTATGCTGACAGAGAGAGATACCATCTTTGTTTCTGTGAATTTCAAGTCCAAGAAAGTATTGAGGCTTTCCCAGATCCTTGAAAGTAAAATGTGAACCTAAATGTTTCTTAAACTGAGAAATCATTCCCTCATTGCTACAGGCAACTAAGATATCATCAACATATATTATAATGCCAAAGTAAACTCCCCCTTCATACTTATAAAAATAAGTATGATCACCAGCAGACTGTTGAAGTCCAAAAGCAAACAATACAGAAGAAAACTTAAGAAACCATTGTCTGGAAGCCTGTCGCAGACCATAAAGAGATTTGTGCAACTTGCATACCAACCCTTTAGACTCCCCCTGAATAGAAAGACCAGGTGGTATGTCCATGTAAATGTCCTCACTCAAATCCCCATGCAAGAAGGCATTGTTTATGTCCAGATGGTACAGAGAATAGCCTTTAATAGCAGCAATAACAAACATAAGTTTAACAGAAACTAGTTTAGCAACAGGAGAGAATGTATCAAGGAAGTCTATGCCTGCTTGCTGAGTAAAGCCTTTAGCAACTAGTCTGGCTTTATGCCGTTCAACTGAACCATCTGATCTGAATTTAACTCTATATACCCATTTGCAACTAACAGTAGTTTTACCAGGAGGTAGAGGCACCAAACTCCACGTGTGATTCTGAGTGAGTGCATCCAATTCAACTTGCATAGCATGCTGCCATTCTGGAAACTGAGAAGCCTGTGCATAGCTGTGAGGCTCAGAGACAACACTTAGGGAAGAAACAAAGGCAGCATGAGAAGAAGAAAGGTTATTGTAGCTGATGTAATTGTGAAGAGGATAGAGACAGTTAGTTTGGACTGAGCAACAGATAAAGTCCTTAAGGTAAGAAGGTGGTTTTATTTGTCTGCCAGAGGAAGACCTGGGAACTGCAGGAACTGCAGGTGGAGGAAGAGAGGAAGTGGAGAAATCTGGAGAAAAGGAAGAGTCAGCAGAAGAAGGAGAATGAGAGGAGAGTTGAGAAGATGGAGAATCAACAGGAAAAGTAGATGGTGGTGTTAGTGAGGAACTGCGGAAAGGAAAGATAGACTCATGAAAAACAATATTTCTGGAGATGAAGACTCTGTTAGTTGTTAGATCAAGCACCTTATATCCCTTGTAACCAGGAGGATACCCAAGAAAAACACATTTTGCTGCTCTAGGTGTAAATTTTGTGCGATCTCTAGCAAGAGTAGAAACAAAGCAGAGACAACCAAACACCTTGAGATGTGTATAGGCTGGCTTTCTACCAAAGAGTGCTTCAAAAGGTGTGAGAGTTGAAGGATTCAGAACTGAGGAAGGTGTTCTGTTGATGAGATATGAGGCAGTGAGAATGCAATCATGCCAATAACCTATAGGAATGTGAGATTGAAAGAACAAGCTTCTAGCCACATTGAGCAAATGTTGATGTTTTCTTTCTACACGCGCATTTTGCTGAGGACATTCTACACATGAGTGTTGCACAATAGTGCCAGTTTGGGCAAAAAGAGCAGAAAGTTTAAATTCACTTCCATTGTCACATCTAATTGTCTTAATGGATTTGTTAAACTGAGTTTTGACTTGAGCAAAGAACTGAGTAAGAACAGAACCTACTTCTCCCTTAGAGGCAAGTAAATAGGTCCAAACAAACCGAGAAAAGTCATCAACAATAGTCAAAAAGTATTTATGACCCTGAACACTGGTAGGAGTAAATGGACCCCAAATGTCACGGTGGATTAAATCAAACACAGAAGAAGTAGTACTAGAAGAAATAGGATAAGGTAAATATTTTTGTTTAGCAAGTGGACAAATATTGCAAATTGTATCTGAAAGTTTGGATAAAGACAAAGAAAAAGATAACAATTTAAGCTTGTCTGAGCCTAAGTGCCCAAGTCTAGAATGCCACACATCAGGGCTTATTACAGAATTGATACTAGAATTTGGATTACAAGAGAAAGTGGTGTCAAGGACATAGAGATTGCCAACACGTTTACCCATCCCAATCTTCATGCCCAGTGAAACATCCTGGATAATACAAGAATCATGAGTAAAGGAAACAGCACAAGAAGAAGCTGAAGTGAGAGAACTGATAGAAAGTAGATTATATGAGAAGGCTGGAACATAAAATACAGAAAAGAGTGTGAGGGAAGGACTGAGTTTGACTGTGCCAGTGGACAAGATGGGGACTTTGTGTGTGTTAGGAAGTGTAATGAAAGCATTGTGAAGTGGTGTGAGAGTGGTAAATAGAGAAGAGTTGCAACACACATGGTGAGTAGCACCAGTGTCTATTAACCAAGAAGTGTTTGAACTGAAAAATGTACCAACAAAAGGATTTAAACTAAACATACCACTAAATGATGGAAATTCAGAAGAGCCACTAGAGCTGGCACTGGGAGCAGTCTCTGACTGAAGAGCTTGACCTTGCATTTGAGTTTGAAGAAAAGATATAATTTGCTGACATTGTTCAGCAGAGAGAGCAGGAGCAGAAGATGGTGGAAGTGCAGGTGGAGTAGGTGAAGGATTGGAAAATAAAGGTGAAGTTCCATCTGTGTTGAACTGAGCCACATTATGCACAGACCTCTGAGAACTAGAACCAGCATCACTAGCATAACCACGACCCCTTCCTCTAGGGAATCCAGGTGGAAAACCATGTAGTTGGAAACACTTGTCCACAGTGTGATTAGTTTTACTACAGTGAGTACAAAACAATCTCTCTCTACCTCTATAATTTCCCATTCCTTGGGCAGCATTAGCAAACAAACTAGGAGATTCACTACTAGCAGGTAAAGCAGGCAACAAACCACCAGAATTACTACCTATATCACGTTGTCTTTCCTCTTGAAGCACCAATGAAAAAATCTTAGACAAATTTGGAAAAGGATCCATGCTTAAAAACTGAGACCTCAAGGCAGAAAAAGAGTCATTCAAACCCATTAAAAAATGCATAGCAAAATCATCTTGCTGATATTCTCTCCAAGTTTGAGAGCTATTGCACCTACAAGCTCCACAATTACACCAACACTTTGGTTGAGTATCAACAAACTCATCCCAAATCACACGCAAATTTGTATAATAGGTATTAACATCAAGAGCTCCTTGCTTAAGACCAAATAACCGATGCTTCAACTCATAAATTCTAGCTTTGTTACCTTGTGAAAAACGATCTCGCAGATCTGACCATATTTGAGTTCCTAGCTCCAAATACATGAGACTGGACCGGATCTGAGGAATGGTAGCATTCCGCAGCCATGAAATCACCATGCTATTGCACCTTTCCCAAAATGGATGGAGTGGATCTGTATCCAGTGGTTTCTTCGTCGATCCATCAATAAAACCAAGCTTGTGCTTCGCGAGCAACGCAGTCTTCATCGATCTGCTCCAAGTGATGTAATTAGTTCCATTGAGTAGTTCGGAGACCAACACTGCTCCAGGATTATCACTAGGGTGTAGAAACAAAGGGTGAGATGGATTTGTGGGATCATCGGAAGGGAAAAAAGGGGGCACCTCACCACCACGTATCGGAGGACGCACCATAGTTGAAAGGAGTAAGAATTTAATTTAGGCAAAATAAATGAAAAGCAGCGGAAACCTACTGCTCTGGTACCATATCAGAGCTAAGTGAAGAAGAAGAAGACATGAAAAGCAAAAGAGAATTCCATTGATAATTCAGATGAAAACAGTACAAAAGCTTACACTTCACGCATGCTGCACCTAATTATATATATCAACTACCACTGCTGACTAGGCAAGCAAAGCAATAGGAAATAGAAAAATATAAAAATGTAACTTCTATTCTAACTTATTTAATTCTAAAACACGACTTCTTTATTTCTTGCTCCCTTCATTCCTTCCATGCATATCATCACTTGCTGCAACAGCCTTACAGATAGATTGTACCGTTTTTGTCAAGATATCCTTGTTGAATGAGCTTAGGAACGTGAGCTAGTATGGCAAAGGTGGCAATGGAAGGGGGTGAAAAACCAACAGGTTCGGCTCCCATTCTTTCGGCTATGTCCAGAACCCACCCGAATGAAAGATCAGCTATTACACAGCTAATTCTCTCGTTCGGGTTGGAACTGTTGATCCTCTCGATCAAATCTGGCAAGGTATTGGGCATCGTCCTCCGAAGAGTTTCCAACAGCACAAAAGGATCGTTCGTATCATCGTCCGAGCTTAGGCCATCTGGGATTGAGGTCATGACCATGCTATTGTCTTCTATCCCTCCTTCATGAGAAAATATTTTGTCATGCATAGATTGGGCATTAACAACCGTGACTTTAATGCCGTGTTTGGCTATTTGGCGACACAGGCTCATGAGCGGCTTCAAGTGGCCTTGAGCTGGGATTGCTACGGCCAGTACATGGGGTTTGTTGGTAGAAACTATAGCAGCCATTATCTCTCTCTCTTTTTTTATGAAGTCATAGCATGGATGAGTAATGATCACAAATAAAAATAATGTGTATATATAAGCAAGGATACAAAAAATGATTCCTCTACAAAAAAAAAAAGAAATATTCTCACAACTTTAATTTTGATGCTTGTTGAATGCTTCAATCAACTCTGTAAGATTAGGTGCTACTTAAGAAATTGAGTAAAAGATACGTGAGAGCTCAACTTTGAGCATGATTTGCACTGAAAAAAATTAAAGTGGTCTTATATTATGAAAGAGACCCTGCACCAAAGGTGATCACAAGATAATGGATTAATTATATATTTATGTATGCTTCATAGTCATAGAAAGATGATATTGTTTACATATAATATGTAACATATTATGGGTGTTTTATCCATGACCATACGTATATGATTTCACCTGCACACACCTGTCAGCCCGGACACATGGTGTGGCTGGATTTAAATTGACATTTTTATTCATTTTAATTGACACTTTTATTCATAAGAATTGGCAATATATCTAATTGACAATTTTATTCATTCTAATTGGCACTTTTAAAAATATCACAGATATTGTCACTTTTATTCAAAACGATTGACACTTTTACTCACAGAGATTGATACCTTTACAGAAGATAAGAACCCGACCACATGGTGTGGCCGGGCTCATAGGAGTTTTTGCCTTCTCACATTGCATTAATACAATACAATGTATTAATAGTTATACATAAACAAACACGTGTTAAAAATTTGTATCTTGTATTTCGATAAATTAAGAATTGTGTTAAAAAAAATAATAATAATAAATCAAATTAAAAAAAAAAAAAAATTTATATCTTGTATTAATTCGGTTTGATTACGGAGATTGCAGAAAAGATATGATCGAATTCATATATTGGTTTTTTTGTTTTCAAGGCGTCCTGCGCCATGATGCTTCACTCTCGGAAGATTCTAGAAGAAGGAATCCTCGATAGAAACGGTGCTAATATTAATTAGGTTTTATCTTTTCCTCTAATTTAGTTACGTTGTTTTGGAAGTTCATGAACACTCAAGGAGGAAAGATGAGTTTCCATTAAGCTTTTCGAGAGACGAAAGAAGTCGCTCGAATGTGCAATGGAAGCTGCCATAGTTAAACGGTTGATACAATTGGTGAATCTAGAATTTGAAATTTAGGGATTCGGGAAATAATTATATAAACATAAATGTTAAAATAGTATAATATTAAAAGCAGTATCGTCTTACAACAACAATAAATTATTTAGATATCTCTTGTGTAAATCATCCTTCATTTCTTTAGATGATCAATAAATTTCTGTAAATTCGTATAAGACGACCCCCCATCACTAACACTCTTAGCACACAGTTCCTTCAGTTTCAATGCATTTTCTTTGAACTTACGATCACATAAAAGCATCTCGATTTGCTTCTTGATTTCATGCCTCGATCTGATTCCCTCCTCATCAAAATCAATATTCAATCCAATCTCCCACTTATTGCAAATATACCTCATATTATGGAACTGGTCTACGAAATAAGACCAACACAGGAAAGGCACCCCTCTACTCACACCCTCCAGAGTCGAATTCCACCCACAGTGCGACACAAAACACCCAATCGAAGGATGCGAAAGAACTCTATTTTGGGGCGCCCATTCAACAATCTTCCCCAACTCACCCACTCTCTCCAAGAACCCGTCCGGGTACATGGCCAGCGACCCGTTTGCAAGGTCCTGCCTCACGACCCACAAAAAAGCCCGGCCCTATTGCTCGAGCCCGAGAGCCAGCTCATCCAGCTATTGTTGAGAGAACACTGCAACACTTCCAAAAGAAATATAAATCACAGATCCTTCCGGTTTACTATCCAACCAACTCAAACAGGATGAATCTTCAGCACATAAATTGGTAGTTATAGCAGTGTTTTCATTGAGTAAATTTAATGGCCCGATAGGTACGACACTTGCTAGCAACGGAACAAGTGCGGGCTCGAGTTCATAACAACTGTTGCATAGCCACAACTTAGCTTTACTAACATCTCTATATACTTGCAACAATTTTTCAAACAATAACTTTTCGGTTTCCGGGTCGTCGGGAAAGCGCCATGGAAGCTCATCATTTCTCCAAGGGGGTACATCGTCCGACAAGCTAATCGCATCCCCATTCTTGAGTGATCCTGCAGTTTTGGATATCAATAATATAAAAGTCTCGTGTCAGAGAGTCTTATATAAAAAGATGCAAGGGCGGAACGAGAAAAAAAAAATATCAAGGGAGTTGCAACAAGTTTGAGGGAGCTGGCATGAAATTTTTTAAAATTTCATTGATATTATAGCTATAAAAAAATAAAAAGAAAAAGAAAAAAGAAAAGGTTTGGAGGGAGTCGATGCTCCTCATTTGCCCAAGGTAGTCCCGTCCCTGTAGAGAGGCCGTGATTTGCTAACACACTCATATCCGATAACGTATCTGCTTCCTAGCAGGCTGAAGCCCCCTTGGTGGTACCAGGGATGGAGCTAGGGCGGGGGGGGGGGGACAGGTGGTGGCAGTCGCCTCCCCAAATTTTGAAAAATTTCTACTTATATATTATATATATGCATTTTACATGTATATATACAAACACATATATATATTTCTTGCATGCGTTTATACTTATAACTTACAATATCATTAATTTATTCAAAGTCAAATTTTATTGGACGCTTATTCAGTAAACATAATACTATAATTTAATCAAAATACCTACCAATTAGGGTTAGACATGTGGGGTTTTACTTTCAGAAAACAGAGGAAGAAAAAAATTAGAAACAAAGGCGGCAATTTTGATGGGTTTTCTACTGTTAGGGTGTGTTATCTTTGATAGAAAGAAAATGAGGGATATGAAACGGGTGAAAAATATTATCCCACAATGTGTTCCCTATTTTCTTACTTTATGTTTTCTACGATGGAAAATAAAGTTAACATGTGTAAAATATTATCACTCCAAGTCGGCATAAATTTTTTTATAGATTTGGAGTTATACGGGAGGAAAAATGAATGTCCAAAAAAAAATTCCAACATTTTCCCACAAAGAGAATACATAGTGGATTAATTTGAAGGTAACTTAGATATTTAGAAAGTTCGCCCCTAAGTGAAATTTCTGGCTCCTTCCCTGGGTGGTACTATGTAAAACTTTATATTTGAAATATTATATACTTTGTCGATTAAATTTTAAGCTTCTGACACGAGACACTTTACAACAATCATTTCATACAAGATGCTCAATAAGTGTCTAGGAAGGGTTAAATATAACTTTATATATATGAAAATTCAAAGAAAAAATGATTCAATTACCATTTGCATCGATACTTCCTTCTTCCACCATTTTAAGAGTATGCAGCATGATGGCCAAACAAGCGACGGAAGGCGGCGAGAAACCGACGGGCTCGGCTCCCATCTTATCCGCAACGTCGAAAACCCAACCGAACGAGAGGTCAGCAATGACACAGCTGACTCTCTCGTTCGGATTGGAGGTGTTTATCCTCTCAATCAAATGAGTCAAGTGTTCCGGCATAGTCTTTCTTAGAGCTTCCATCAGCGTAAAGGGGTTGTTGGGATCTTCCTCCGGTGCTAGCCCGTTGGGAACAGTCGCCATCACAATGTTGTCGTTGAATTCCTCTCCCTCTTCTTCTTCTTCACTAGTAGAAGAATTAAGCATTTTGTCATGTATATATTGGGCGTTAACAACCGTCACCTTAATGCCGTGTTTGGCTATTTGTCGACAGAGGCTCATGAGCGGCTTCACGTGGCCTTGAGCTGGGACTGGGATTGCTACTACATGAGCTTTCTTGCCAGCCATTGGAGCTACAGTACTTAATTATGGAAACTTTGCTCCTTTCTACCAAGAAATAATACCATATCAAGAAAATGAATGTAGACTGCAGTTAGATGGAGGTTTTATCCAACTTAATAAATTTTGATAAAGTTGAGAAGGCAATTGTGAAGTGATAGAGAGAGAGAACTTTAAGAAACAATTTAAACTATCAACTTAATTATCATCTAAAAATCGAAACTATAAGAAGTACCCATACTTTCAAAATATTATTCTAATTTTGGTTACATATTAACTGTTTTTGCTATTAAATGTGCAATTAAATTTGGTTGACAAAGTCGATTATTGTTGATGTGACTGTAATTCGACTTGGGATCCTCTATCCTCAATTTGATGTCTCAGTGGTGTTTCAAAATTTAATTTCTATTAATTTTAAATTTTGGGACACCAAATTAAATTTTTAAATTGGGACACTATTGGAACACTATTATAACACCAAATTGGGGATAGATGATCTCATCTCCTGTAATTCATCTGAGTTGAATAACCGGTAATCCCAAAATTTAATTCAAAGCTTACATTAACTGCACTATCTATTTGAACATTTAAATCTACAATAACCAATTTTCTAATTTAAAGCTCATAAATATGGTTATTTTCCACAAATCTAAAGCCACCTATCATAAAAAAAATTTGGCTCCGCCCCTACTAACAATAATAGAGTTATTGTCTGAGACTCATAGTAAAAGGTCTTAAGTTTAACTGTTTAAGTCTTGTATGGTGTAGTCTTTAAAATTTCTTGTTAAAATTGTTAACAAAAAAAATTATGCAAAAGCGAACTTCTATGCCGATCAAAAAGGTAAAATATTCAGAAGTGAAAGGATAGATAGTGTGGCTAACGAGTGTAACCCAGCAGCTAGAAGAGATGTTGATTAGAACGTACTTTCAATATTTTTAATACTTGTCTAATAAAACAATTTTCATAGTAAGTTTATCCAATTAAAGTATTAAATAAATATAAAGTTTTTCTTCAAAAGAAATAACAAACATTTTTGTTGAACGTTCAAGTTTCTGTCACTTAAAAATTACAGTAATTTTTTATTTTATTTTTTTACATGTCTTTTAGTCTAAAAATAAATTTACGACTGTACTTGTTACATATGTTGGCGGCCGTTTACAAAGTTACAAGTATTAATATCATCCGAGATGTCCTATACAATTTTGTTTGATTAAAGTTATTGGTCTAATATGCCTACTTATACTTAAAAAGGGGGAAAAAAAAATAGCATGTGTATAGTTGAATTGCAATATTATTGTTTTCTACAAAACCTTGGAAATATATACAAAAGTTCAAGGGATGATTATTATTAAAAGACAAAGACTTGTATTAGCACGGCCGCACAATGTGGCCAAGCATTTGAAAGCAAATAAATTAGTTGGCCCAATTAATCCATTTGGCCGACAATCCAAAAAGAAAGCATCATAAAAACATTCAATGGACCTCAATATGAGTCCAGACTGATATAAGTCTCTCCCTTATTAAAATTCTATAGATACTCCCTATGTACGCCAAATCCATGGCCTTAATTCTATTTAAGCCGTCACAAAATTATGCGCCTTTTATTTTTGGAGGTTGACTCAATATAACAATATATTTTATATTCTTCTAACATTAGTAAGGCAATCTATATAACAATTAATCCCTACACTTTCTAAGATGATCGATAAATTTCTCCAAATTCTTGCAAGACGAACCCCCTTCATCAACGCTCTTGGCACACATTTCCTTCAATTTAATCACATTCTCCTTAAACTCGTGACTGGATAGTAGCATTTCGATTTTCTTCTTGATTTCATATCTCGATCTGATCCCGTTTTCATCACAACAAATTCTTAACCCAATCTACCAATTATTGCAAATGTAACTCTCATTATGTGCTTGATCAGCAAAATAAGGCCAACATAGATACGGCAAGCCTTTACTCACACCTTCTATAGCCAAGTTCCATCCACAGTGCGACACGAAACATGCAATAGCAGGATGAGAAAGAACTTTACTTTGCGGTGCCCAGTCAACAATTTTTCCGAAATCACTCACCCTCTCCAAAAACCCATCCGGGAACAAAGCCCGTAACCCGTTGGCAAGGTCTCGTCTCACCACCCAAAGAAAAGCCCGACCCGACAGCTCGAGGCCTAGAGCCTACTCATCCAACTGCTGTTGAGAGTAAACCGCGGTGCTGCCGAAAGAAACGTAAATCACTGATCTAGAAGGTTGAGTATCCAACCATGTCAAACAAGATGCGTCTTCGGGGTAAAAGTTGGTAGAATTCGAGTGTGTCTCGAACAAATGTAGTGGTCCAACGGGTAGGAAATTTGGGTGTAATTCACAAGCTGCGGGTTCAAGTTCATTGCAAGAGTTGCATAGCAACCACTTGGCTTTGTTAGCAGCTTCATATGATTTTTCGCATTCAAAGAACATCTTTTGAGTTCTTAGGTTGCTAGAAAAGCTCCATGGAAATTCATCTCTTCTCCATCTTGGTATTTTCTCAGACAACTCGATTTCATCAATTTTTTCCAGTGATCCTACAGTTGCACCAAACTAAGGAGTAAGGTGTGAGACAATTGGGGTACGCGAGTTTATGTATATAAAGAGGCATGATATGCTGGTCACTAATTGTCAGCTTTTTTTACGAGCTTCTACCAAAACTAAAAAATATTACTCCCTCCGACTCAAGTATTCCGACACCATTTCCTTATTGGGTCGTCTCAAGTATTCTGACACCTTTTATTTTTGGGAAATAATTAGCTAATTAATATTCCCTTATTACACTTAACATTATCAAATTAAATCTCAACATCCACTCACCTCTCAACACGTATCCCAATATAATTTAAATTCTAAAAGTTTAAACTATCATAACTTTCGCGTATATTATTCGATTTTTATGATTTTTATACCAAATTAAAGGTCTTGATACGATCTTTCATTTAAGATCAAACATGAATACATTTTTTTGCATCTATGATGCTCTAGTTTAAAAATATGTCTAAATACATAAACCATATCATATTCCTACACATATTACACTTTACACACTAAACACTCCCGTCTTAAGTTCCGTGCCGAAAAGAAAAGTGTCAGAATACTTGAGACGGAGGGAGTAAAAAATAATAATAATAATAATGATAATAATGTTGTACTCCCTTCGTCCCAGTAAAGATGAGACATGTTGCTGAATATATGTGAATTATAAAATAGTGAATCACCCATCTTTGCTGGGACGGAGGAAACAGTAAAGACGAATATTCTAATGTTTCCCGTTCTTTGATTAAGCATGTCTCAATATATTGGATACATGTAATATGCATAGGTATTTGAATTTACCTAATGTCGGACCATGCATGGAACAATTTTAATTTAACTAGAAGAATGGTACATGCAACACATGTAAAAGTGATAGATTTTAACATGGTAATAATAAATTAAAATACGTGTGAATGAGTTCTAATACCAAATCAGACGGGGTGTAGTTAAGGTGGTAAATTAATTTTGATAACACACCCTAAGACCACTAATAATGGATCATAGTTAAGTATAGCTTATCATAACACACACTATTACCTTTAAATTAAATATGTCCTTTCATTGGAAAGAGAAAATGGCAAATAATCATATGTGACAGATTATACCGTTTTTGTCAAGATATCCTTGTTGAACGAGTTAGGAAGAAGGTGAGCTAGTGCATGTGGCAAAGGTGGCAATGGAAGGGGGTGAAAAACCAACAGGTTCGGCTCCCATTCTTTCTATTAGTATGCCTGAATCTGTTTGCCACTTCGCAGAGTTTGTCGGGGGTCTCGCTGTTTAGTTGGGCCTTAATTGTCATATTGAGCCTACTATGACTGGTGTGTCTATTTATATAGAAATAAAGCATAAACTCTGTAATCTGTAACCTAGCCGCCTAATACAATCTGTTTTCCTTTTCTGCCCGTGGACATAGCCAACACAACGTTGGTGAACCATGTAAATCTGTGTCTTTTTATGTTTTTTTGTTTGTTTGATTGCTCAATTTATCCTATTCCGTCACAACACTTTCGGCTATGTACAAAACCCACCCGAACGAAAGATCAGCTATTACACATCTAATTCTCTTGTTCGGGTTGGAACTGTTGATCCTCTCGATCAAATCCGGCAAGGTATCAGGCATCGTCCTCCGAAGAGTTTCCAACAGCACAAAGGGATCGTTCGGATCGTCATCCGAGCTTAGGCCATCTGGGACTGAGGTCATGACCATGCTATTGTCTTCTATCTATCCTTCATGAGAAAATATTCTGTAAGATTAGGAGCAACTTAAGAAATTGAGTAAAAGATACGTGAGAGCTCAACTTTGAGCATGATTAGCACTGAAAAAATTAAATTGGTCTTCTATTATGAAAGAGACCTTGCACCAAAGGTGATCACAAGATAATGGATTATATATTTAGGTATGCTTCATAGATAGATGATATAGTTTACATATAATATGTAACATATTACAGGTGTTTTATCCACGATCATACATATATGCTTTCACATTCTCACATTGCATTAATATTATGTGCTATAAAATGCTACAATGTATTAATAATTATTCATAAACAAACAAGCATGTTAAAATCACTTAGGATCCCAAAATAAGTGTCTCAAACGTGTTTCAAATCGTAATTTATTTTAATTTTATGCATTCTTTTTCAATAAATTTAGTTACGTTGTTTTGGAAGTTCAGGAACACTCATGGAGGAAGGATGAGTTTCCATAGAGTTTTTCGAGCAACGAAAAAAGGCGCTCGAATATGCAGTGGAATACAATAAATAATTGATATCAGTGGTGAATCTAGAATTTGAAATTTAGAAGTCCGAGAAAAAATTAGGGAAATAGGAAAAAATAGCCACTTTAAGATAGTAAAGATAAATAATAGCCATTTGAATAAAAAAAATAAAAAATAACCAATTTTTGTGTTAAAGTATTAAATTGACCTTAATGAAATTTATGCAAAACAAATTAAAATAAAATAAAATATTGAACCCACCCTAACCCCTCCTCTCAGGTATTCCCCCATCTCTCGATTCTCTCTCACTTCCCCTCCATCTTTTTCTGCCGCCTGCTGTCTTCTTCTGCGCACCCAAACCCACCGCCATCTCTCGACTAACTGCCCAGCTCCTGTTCTGGCCAACCGCCCAAACTCATCCTCCTCCAAACTCACGAGCGCGGATTGCTCGTGTTTTGTTTTCGCAATTTGTGTTCGTGAATTCTCCGACCATTTGCGCTGTCTTTCCCGGCCAGCGTTGTGCTCTCCGTTCCGGCCAACACCACCCTCCACTCCATCAAACTCAAGAGCTTGAATTTCAAAAATCACGAATAGGTGCAGAGCTTCGCGAGGTGGGATCGAGCGATAATGGATTGAGCTTCGAGGCGCACTTCGTAGATCTGGATGAAGATCGAGCCATTTTGGTAGACGAAATTCGAGTCAAATTATATTATTTTCTGGAGGTGTGTTCTTCAATTGATAAATCACCATGAATTCACGAATTCACAATATTGAACTCGTGATTTATTAATGGTATGTGAGGAAACTCACGAATTCGATTCGTGAATTGTTTATTTTATGTGAGTAAAATCACGAATTCGATTTGTCAAACTCGTGAATTGTTTATTTTATTTGAGTAAAATCAATTTGTCAATTCGTGATTTTGGATATTCTTTTAGTAAATTCACGAATTAGGTTGATCTTCAAAATCTGAATCTGTATCCATTGTGCCTAATTGCTGCCTAGAAGACATAGTTGATGGGAAATCACGAAATCCTCAAATGCAGTTAGAAGAGAGATTCTCACGAACAATGCTACGACCATCTCACGAATTGAAGTGCGAACAACAAGCTGCCTTGCCGGAAGTTTATCACAACTGCCAGGCTGTGACGGCGCTGGTAGGAAGATGGTGGCGGCGGCGGCGACTGAATGTTGTTGGAAGATGTTGGCGGCCACTGAATGTTTGTGGAATTGGGTATTAATTTTTCTTTTCTGCTTATTATTAAATTTGAAAATAAAAGAAAATTATAGTATAAGGGTAATATGGTAACAATGGCTATATTTTATCTTTTTTATTGTTGTTGCTATTTTTTATGTTTGTTATCCCAAAGTGGCTATTTTCATTGTTGGCCCAAAAAATTACATAAACATAATAATTGTTAAAATATATAATATTAAATATAGTACCATCTTACAATAACCATAAATCTTCATTTCTTTAGATGATCAATAAATTTGTGTAAATTCGTGTAAGAAGACCCGCCATCACCAACACTCTTAGCACACAATTCCTTCAGTTTCAATGCATTTTCCTTAAACTTACGATCAGAGAAAAGCATCTCAATTTTCTTCTTGATTTCATGCCTCGATCTGATTCTCTCCTCATCAAAATCAATATTCAATCCAATCTCCCACTTATTGCAAATATACCTCATATTATGGAACTGGTCAGCGAAATAAGACCAACAGAGGAAAGGCACCCCTCTACTCACACCCTCCAGAGTTGAATTCCACCCACAGTGCGACAGGAAACACCCAATTGAAGGATGCGAAAGAACTCTATTTTGGGGCGCCCATTCAACAATCTTCCCCAACTCACCCACTCTCTCCAAGAACCCGTCCGGGTACTCGGCCCGTGACCCGTTTGCAAGGTCCTGCCTTACAACCCACAAAAAAGCCCAGCCCGATTGCTCGAGCCCGAGAGCCAGCTCATCCAGCTGTTGCTGAGAGAACACTGCTACACTTCCAAAAGATATATAAATCACTGATCCTTCCGGTTTACTATCCAACCAACTCAAACAGGATGAATCTTCAGCATAGAAATTGGCCGATATAGCAGTGCTTTCATTGAGTAAATTTAATGGCCCGATAGGTACGACGCTCGGGAGCAACAGAACAAGTGCGGGCTCGAGTTCATAACAACTGTTGCATAAACACAACTTAGCTTTACTAACATATCTATATACTTGCAGAAATTCTTTAAACAAGAACTTTTCGGTTTCTAGGTCGTCAGGAAAGCGCCATGGAAGGTCATCGTTTCTCCAAGGGGGTACATCGTCCGACAAGCTAATCGCATCCCCATTCTTGAGTGATCCTGCAGTTTTGGATATAGATAATATAAAGTCTTGTGTTAGAGAGTCTTATATAAAATGATGCAGGGGCAGAACGAGAAAAAAAAAAAGGAAAAAGAAAAGGTTGGAGGGAGTCGATGCTCCCCATTTGCCCAAGGTAGTCCGTCCCTGTAGTGAGGCCATGATTTGCTAACACATTCATATCTGATAACGTATGTGCTTCCTAGCAGGCTGAAGCCCCTACGGTGGTAAGGGCATATATAGAGTTTGCCGGAATCCAATGTATGTATTATGTAAACTTTATATTTGAAATATTATATACTTTGTCGATAAAACTTTGAGCTTGAAATATTAATCTACTGCACGGTGAATTCACGCAAATCTATGTCATACATTCTGACATAAGACTCTTTAATCACCACAATCATTTCATACAAGATGCTCAATAAGTGTCTGGGAAGGGTTAAAGATAACTTTAAATATATGAAAATTCAAAGAAAAAAATGATTCAATTACCATTTGCATCGATACTTCCTTCTTCCACTATTTTAAGAGTATGCAGCATGATGGCCAAAGAAGCGACGGAAGGTGGCGAGAAACCGACAGGCTCGGCTCCCATCTTATCTGCAACGTCGAAAATCCAACCGAATGAGAGGTCAACAATGACGCAGCTGACTCTCTCGTTCGGATTGGAGGTGTTTATCCCCTCAATCAAATGAGTCAAGTTATCTGGCATAGTCTTTCTTAGAGCTTCCATAAGCGTAAAGGGGTTGTTGGGATCTTCCTCCGGAGTTAGCCCGTTGGGAACAGTCGCCATCACAATGTTGTCGTTGAATTCCTCTCCCTCTTCTTCTTCTTCACTAGTAGAAGAATTAAGCATTTTGTCATGTATATATTGGGCGTTAACAACCGTCACCTTAATGCCGTGTTTGGCTATTTGTCGACAGAGGCTCATGAGCGGCTTCACGTGGCCTTGAGCTGGGACTGGGATTGCTACTACATGAGCTTTCTTGCCAGCCATTGGAGCTACAGTACTTAATTATGGAAACTTTGCTCTTTTCTACCAAGAAATGATACCATATAAAGATAAAGAATGTGGAATTTTTTTGTCCAACTTAATAAATTGTATTTCCGACCAAGGGAGGACGAGCTTTGTGGAATCAACGTTTAGTCACTCCAAGTCCAAAGTTGAGGCGGCTTTGTGGAATCAACTTTTAGTCAACGTTTAGTCACTCCAAAGTTGAGCCGGCTTTGTGGAATCAACGTTTAGTCACTCCAAAAGTTGAAGCGGCAATTGTGAAGTGAGAGAGAGAGAGAAAGAGCAATGATGGATTGATATTTTGTGGCTCCAATTCGCTCTAATTATATCACCATGTCGTCATTTTTTTTTTCATTATTGATTATATATATTACTTATAGAAAATTGTTATGCTGCTCGACACTGGTGCCCGACTCTTGTGAGCGACGCTGACGTGGCAATATATGTCATCAATTTTTTTTATTTCTTCTTCATCGTTTTACACGCCTCTCTCTCTCCTCTGCAATTCTAATTTATGACTCTCCCTCTCTCCAACTTTTCACTCATCTTCTTCCCATATCTCAAACAAATCCTTTTATCCCTATGCAATTTCTTTTGGGACACACTTGGGTCAGTCAGAGGTACCGTACGGACGGTTAAAATACTAACACTTTTATTTGTATAGATTAACACTTTTATGTATAAAGATTGACACTTTTAAAAATTGACATTTCATTCGTAAAATAATTATGTTAAAGATTGGTCATATAAATTAACACTTTTCTAGTCATTTCTTTTTTTCTATGTATGTTTGGCATTATCCCTCTTTTTATTCTCTTTCTCTCTATCTATCGCTCTTTTTTTTTCTTTTTCTTTTTTTCTTTCTGAGTTCCCTTTTATTCCCAATATAGTCACACCACTCTTTCACACACACGCACAAATTATAATTTATTGATTTTGAGTATATTGATTTCAATTGGGGTTTATTCAGTTAAGTTAGGGTTTATATAATAATTGAGAGAGAAATAGAGAGAAACATCCTTTAATGGACCTTCAACATAATAATGAGTTGCAGGGACATAGAGATGGTATATGGAGGCAAACCGCAAAAAATTCGAAGAGAAAATTTAGAGAGAGAAGAGAATGGGACGAAAATAAATAAATAATAATAAAAAAACCTGACACGTCAGCAGTCGCTCACATAAGGTGGGCACAAGAGTCGCTTAGCACAACATTTCTCATAAGTAATTACAGTAGTTCTGATATGCTAGGCTCCTTAAAAGAGCGATCATGTGAGCGACTGCCGCGTCATCAGCCTCATCACCATATATAGTATAATCTTTACTTTTTTCCCATTTAATTTTGACCCACTTTATTTTTTATCCCACAAAATAAGTAGGCTTCTCTCTCTTTCCCATCACTTTATTTTCTCTCGACACTTCTTCTTTCACTGGGTGTCTTCTATCTTCTTCTATCAGAATATATGTTAGAAATTGCTTGAAAACATGTCAGAGCTGTTGCGGATTGGAGAAGCACTTCTTTCATATTTTTTCCCTCTTCGTTCCTTTTCTTTTTTCTCTTTCACTTGTGATATTGGAAGCTTTGGTACTGTTCCTTCTCACATCCTGCAAAATAAAGCTTTTGTTTCTGAATCAATTATGAATCTATTATTTCTGAATTTGGATTACGAATTTTATTAAGCATATAAACCCTAATTGGAAATAACTAAACCCTGTTGGGAATTACTAAACCCTATTGCAAATTATTTAACTCAAATTCAAAGGAAGAAAATTGTGAAAGATTGAAAGAGGAGAAGATTATTTTTGCAGGAGGCATATAATTGAAAAGATTGGGAGCAAACACAGGGGAGGATGAGAGACAATGTAAAAGAAAGAGAATAAATAGGAGTATTATTTAGGAAGACAAAAATACATAAATAGAAAATTAAGAATCTGACGTGGCTTACACACTCGGTCGCTCATCTAAGGCGCTGAAGTTAGTCTCCTAGCAGATCAAATCTGATTAACTATGTATCAAATGTGATTTATTAATTATTATTTTTATTTACTTTTCTCTTCAATTTCAGTGTAATATAATTTAGTCTAATATCATACTCCCTCCGTCTTACTCTACTTGAGTCTGGTAGAGTGAGTACGGAAATTAAGATCACTTTGTTTAGCTTATTAATCCATTGTCATCATATGAGTTAACCTTCAAGATTAAGTTTTAAATATTTTTTTTTATTTTTTTTATTTTTTCGAATGCTATTTTTTACTGAATTAAATATTCAGATATTTCATTTAATTATTAATCTTTTTAATTTTTGAAAAATAAAAAAATAAAAAAATTGAATAAAAAAATAGGAATATATAAATTAATCACTTTGTTTATTTTAGGTTTTGTTTTTTTTTATTTTTTATTTATTTTGTAATTAGTTTAGGGTTTGTTTAGTATGGTAATTAAGAGCCCTTATCCATACTAATTATTTCTATTTTGGAAAATGACTCAAATGGAAGTGAGACGACCCAAAATAAAAATTGGCTCAAGTGATGAGACATAGGGAGCACTAATTAATAATGATTCATTAATTCAATTAGAGTATATAAGTAATTTATAGTGTTGTTTTCTTTATTTTTTTCACTAATTAAATTGAAATTAAATATTTTAAAAAATAAATAGTAAGCCATAATATATATTAGAGATTCGGGAAACAATTACATAAACATAAATATTAAAATATATAATATTAAAAGTGGTACCATTTTTCAACAACAATAAATTACATAGATATTTCTTGTTTAAATCATCCTTCATTCCTTAAGATGATCAATAAATTTCTGTAAATTCGTATAAGACGACCCCCCATCACTAACACTCTTAGCACACAGTTCCATCAGTTTCAATGCATTCTCTTTGAACTTACAATCCGAGAAAAGCATCTCAATTTTCTTCTTGATTTCATGCCTTGATCTAATCCCCTCCTCATCAAAATCAATATTCAATCCAATCTCCCACTTATTGAAAATATACTTCATATTATGGAACTGGTCTGCGAAATAAGACCAACACAGGAAAGGCACCCCTCTACTCACACCCTCCAGAGTCGAATTCCACCCACAGTGCGACACGAAACACGCAGTCGAAGGATGCGAAAGAACTCTATTTTGGGGCGCCCATTCAACAATCTTCCCTAACTCACCCACTCTCTCCAAGAATCCGTCTGGGAACACGGCCCGCGACCCGTTTGCAAGGTCCGGCCTCACGACCCACAGAAAAGCCCGGCCCGATAGCTCGAGCCCAAGAGCCAGCTCATCCAGTTGTTGCTGAGAGAAAACTGCCAAACTTCCGAAAGAAACATATATCACCGATCCATCCGGTTTACCATCCAACCAGCTCAAACAGGATGAATCTTCAGCATAGAAATTGGCGGATCTAGCAATGGTTTTATCGAGTAAATTTAACGGCCCGATAGGTAAGGCGTTCGGGAGCAACGGAACAACTGCGGGCTCGAGTTCGTAACAAGTGTTACATAGCCACAACTTAGCTTTACTAACATCACTATATACTTTCAGCAATTCAAACAAGAACTTTTCGATTTCCGGGTTGCCGGGAACGCACCATGGAAACTCATCATTTCTCCAAGTGGGTACATCGTCCGACAAGCTAATCGCATCCCCATTCATGAGTGATCCTGCAGTTTTGGATATCGATAGTGTAAAATCTCGTGTTAACTGAATCTTATATGGAATTGTTCATACAGAAATTAAAAAAAATCATATTGCGCGAATATGCCAAAAAAATGTTAACATTTGCATGTAATCATGCTTATTTATATATAATTTGATGCTTGAAGTATTTTCATGCATATATTAATATCATTCGTAGATCTTGATAAGATCAATGATTTAGATTCATTCTTATTTCTCACGCTTGAACTTATTTCTATATATATAAGCATAGTATATATAAATAATCATAATTACATACTTATTTAAATATTGTGACTATTGTCCGACAAGATACTTAGTAAAAGATAAAATTAAATCCGGGGGACCTGTGTCCGCCATTGCGTGTGAATATATATGAAAAAAGATAATGAAAAAGCAATTCAATTACCATTTGCATCGATGCTTCCTTCTTCCACCATTTTAAGAGTATGCAGCAAGATGGCCAAACATGCGACGGAAGGCGGCGAGAAACCGACGGGCTCGGCTCCCATCTTATCTGCAACGTCAAAAACCCAACCGAACGAGAGGTCAGCAATGACGCAGCTGACTCTCTCGTTCGGATTGGAAGTGTTTATCCTCTCAATCAAATCAATCAAGTGTTCCGGCATAGTGTTTCTTAGACCTCCCATCAGCGTAAAGGGGTTGTTGGGATCGTCCTCAGGAGTTAGCCCATCGGGAACTGTCGCCATCACGATGTTGTCGTCGGATTCATCTTCCTCTTCTTCACCAGTAGAAGAAGAATTAATGATTTTGTCATGTATAGATTGGGCGTTAACAACCGTGACCTTAATGCCGTGTTTGGCTATTTGTCGACAGAGGCTCATGAGCGGCTTCACGTGGCCTTGAGCCGGGAGTGGGACGGCTACTACATGAGCTTTCTTGCCAGCCATTGGAGAGCTCTACTTAATTATTGAAACTTAATTTGCTCTAGCTTTTCCACTAAGAAATAATACTACTAAATAAAGAAAAGGAATGTGGAGTGCAGTTAGTCGAAATTTTATCCTACTTTCTGATGAAAGAGATGGTAGAGTTTGAAGATGAAATCAACTTTCAACCACACCAAAGTTGAGGCGGCAATTGTGATTGAGAGAGAGAGAGAGAGCAATGGTAGATTGATATTTTGTGGCTCCAATTCGCTCAAATTATATCATCACCCATGACGTCTTCTTTTAACGAGTTCTTGATTATAGTACATATTTTTATAAATTATAATGAGATTTTATCAGATTTTTTGAAGGGTTTGTTATTTGATTTTTACATACTATATTGATAATTATTACGTGAGATATGTCCAATACAAATTAATGCGATAAAAATGGGTAATCTGAGCTACAATTTGATGAATTTTTAAGGATACTAATATGCATGCACATATTGTGTCTCGAAATATGGTAACTAAAATGATTGAGAGTATGAGTTCCGTTTCCCTGGCTAGGTTTGCGTGGATGGGATACTTTGTCTCAACTATAGTGTACCAATTGTTCATCAAAATCGATTTATTATTATTATTTTTATTTACTTTTTTTCTTTAATTTCGGTGCATATAGTCTAATTTTATACTAATTAACTATGGTTAATTAATTCAATTAGTATATATAATTATTTTATAGTGTTTTTTTTCTTCATTTTTTTACTAATAAAATTAAAAATAAATAATAAACCCTAATTAGATTGGTGACTCATAATCAATTAGTGTAGAGTTAGATTAAATCATAATATCAAAAAATTGAAGAAAAATTAATTAAAAAATTAAAAAAATAAATTTGGATACATGATTAGTACAGTGTAATGGCCTAGAGATGGAAGATCTCGTGTGAGATTTGTAGGATCATAACCGCTATGTCAATTTTTAATATAATGGTGTATCAATCGCGTTTTAAATATTACTGTACTACGTGTAGTTTTTATTAATATTATATTTTTTCTAGGAAAATTGATTTAAAAAATACTACATAAGTACTATAATAAATTATAATTATATTGTAAGTAAAAGTTGAAATTAAAAAATATTTATATCCTGATTTAGATTTACCGGTCCTAACTAATTTGACTATATATATATATATATATATATATATATATATATATATAAATTTATAAAAGTGAGCCTCTTTAATTAATTATTGTAAATATTAACTAAACTATAATAGAATAAAATAATTATAAAAAATACATATAAAAATTAGTATTTGAAACATTGTTAGTTGTTGGTATACCAGAATTGGAAAGAGAATCCAATCCAGTAAAAGCTCGTTACCATAACTTGAATCATTTGACTTACCATTTAGGACTTAACTGTAGCCCACAATATGTGATACCCTAATAATCTTTTCTTTTATACCAGGATAATTATTTTATCGAAACACAATATGTGGCGTGAGATTTTATTTGTGTATTCGCAATGACAAAATCTTGGGTGAGGTCGGCCACATAGTGTGGCCGGGTCAAAGTGTCAATCTTTATACAGAAAAATGTTAATCTATACGAATAAAAGTGTCAATCTTTAACATAATTATTTTACGAATAAAATGTCAATTTTTAAAAGTGTCAATCTTTGTACAGAAAAGTGATAATCTTCACGAATAAAAGTGCCAGTGTTTTAGCCGTCCGCACGGTGCCATTCGCAATTGTATATAGAGGAAGGGACACACTTGGGCCAGCCAGAGGCACCGTGCGGCCGGCTAAAATACTGCACTTTTCGTGTAGATTAGCACTTTTCTATAGAAAGATTGACACTTTTAAAAATTGGCATTTTATTCGTAAAATAATTATGTTAAAGATTGACACTTTTATTCGTATAGATTAGTACTTTTCTATATAAAGATTGACACTTTGACCCGGTCACACTATGTGGCCGACCTCACCCAAATTTTTGTCATAGAGGACTGTTACCCTACACTCTATGTATATTTAATGTATCCACTGTTCACACGTGACGATAAAATTTATCATAACTTCTAAGATTAAATTATTATATGAGGGAGGTAAGATAAAAAAAAATTGAAGGATGAATAATACTCTTAGGCCGTGCCATAAAATTATCACAGGCTCTTTAAAAATGTATTTAGAATATCAAACAGTCGGATTAAGCAAGATAAATTTTGTTATCTTAAGATATCTAGCCTACTAAACTGACCCTTAAGGAAAAATTATTTTATTTATCTTATAAAAATAAATTATACCAAAAAAAATTAAATCGTAGGAGTATTAAAGAAAATTAAACTCTAAATAAAAATATTATTGACAAGACACTGCTACATCAATCGTGTCCACATTAAATATGTCACAATGAGTAGGGGAACATTCCTGATATCGTAACAATTTAAGTTATTATGGTCATCTAGTCAATTCCCTACCTTTTGTTCTGTAATCCCAAATTTAGTTCGGAAAATGAAACGATCTCACCCCTTTTATCAGCAAATTAATCTTAATTAGTCCTACATATTAAATTGGTGAAAGTGAATTAATCAACGAGGATTTATCTATAGTTGTTTGATACCGATTTCTCATATACTCTAGAACAAAATTGAAAAAATAAAAAAAAATGTAGAGAACTACTATGATTCTTCAAAAATGAGATTCGATACATAAAAAAAATAAAATCATTACACAGCCAATTAAGGAAGTTTAAATTTTAGTCAACATCACAAATTATTCATATCCTTTGATAAGATGATGGATAAATTTCTGTAAATTGTTATAAGACGACCCTCCATCACTAACACTCTTGGCACACATTTCCTTGAGTTTCAATGCATTCTCCTTGAACTTGTGATCAGTAAAAATCCTCTCAATTTTCTTCTTGATTTCATGCCTCGATCTGATTCTCTCCTCATCAAAATCAATATTCAATCCAATCTCCCACTTATTGCAAATATACCTCATATTATGGAACTGGTCTGCGAAATAAGGCCAACATAGGAAAGGCACCCCTTTGCTCACACCTTCGATAGTCGAATTCCACCCACAGTGCGACACGAAACATGCAATGCAAGGATGCGAAAGAATCCTATTTTGGGGCGCCCACTCAACAATCTTCCCTAATTCGCCCACTCTCTCCAAGAACCCGTCCGGGTACACGACCCGCGACCCGTTTGCAAGGTCCGGCCTCACAACCCACAGAAAAGCCCGGCCCGATAACTCGAGCCCGAGAGCCAGCTCATCCAGCTGTTGCTGAGAGAAAACTGCCAAACTTCCAAAAGAAACATAAATTACTGATCCATCCGGTTTACTATCCAACCAGCTCAAACATGATGAATCTTCAGCAAAGAAATTGTTGGATCCTGCAATGTTGTGATCAAGTAAATTTAATGGCCCGATAGGTAAGGCTTTTGGGAGCAACGGAACGATAGCGGATTCGAGTTCATAACAGCTGTTGCATAGCCACAACTTAGCTTTACTAGCTTCTCTATATCCTGTCACCATTTCGAAAAACATTTTTTCTGTTTCTAGGTCGTCAGGAAAGCGCCATGGAAGCTCATCGTTTCTCCAAGGGGGTACATCGTCCGACAAGCTAATCGCATCCCCGTTCTTGAGTGATCCTGCAGTTTTGGATATATCGACAATATATTCTTGTGTTAGAGAGTCTTATATACAGAGATGCATGGGTAGAACCAAAAAAAATATATCGAAAGGAGTTGCTACAAGGTTGAGGGAGTTACCATGTAAATTTTTAAGATTTTATTGATATTTATTAGAAAATGGAATATTGGGCCCATTTCCCCCTCAAAAGGCCTTATGAAGGAGGGTTGTCTCACCATATAAAGAGGCTCTAGAGACCATCTCCAACCGATGTGGGACAACATTTCAACACACCCCCCTCACGCGCAGCGTGGACAACCCAACGCCATCTGTTGACAACGATATCGGGGGGCCTATCATCGAATTGGAGTCTGGCTCTGATACCATATTAGAAAATGGAATATTGGGCCCATTTCTCACTCAAAAGGCCTTATGAAGGGGAGGGTTGTCTCACCATATAAAGAGGCTCTAGAGACCATCTCCAACCGATGTGGGACAACATTTCAACAATATTAAAGCTATAAAAAATTAGAAGAAAAAAAAAAGAAAGGTTGGAAAGGGCGAGTCAATGCTCCCGTTTGTCCCAAGGTAGACTCGTCCCTATAAAGAGGCCAAGATATGTTAACACACTCAGGCTATGTTTGGTAGGAGGGATGACATGAGATAGATTAATTTATCTCACTTAATCATGTGTTTGGTAGCATATATTTGTCTATCATGGAAGCCCGCTTTTTGGAGGAGGCCCGGGCTAAAAACACTGTAGCCCTTTGTAAATATTATCACACCTCCCACCTTTGATAAGCAAAACACACTTCTACAGTTCCTCCTCCATTTCTCATTTCACCCATTTTACCCTCCTTTCCCCAATCTTTCTTCTTCCTTCTCTCTACTCCCGCTGCTCACTTTCTTCTTCCCTCTTTCTTCTTTCCCCTTTCCGAACTCAGACCCCCTCCCTAAGGACGACGCTCCGGCGAATACCCGCAACGGCTGTCTTCTTCTCTCTGGACTCTAGCCGCAGGGGAGACCTTGCTGCTGTTGGAACTGCGTATCAGTTTCTTCAGCCATGGACAACGACAACGATTCTAGCACCCCTTTCTCCAATCGTCATTCCGCCGCCGCGGGAGCATTCTTCCCACCACCGACGAGGCTTCATCGTCAACAAGAAGGTTGACTGAATGGCCGACGATCGACGGCCCTCTCGGTCTCTCTCACGCCGATTCAGTAACCTACGCTGCCAGATTCTTCAAATTGGGATTTTTGTGCCTCCCTTTCCTCTGGGCTGTTAATTGCTTCTATTTCTGGCCTGCCCTCCAAATTGGGTTTTTTTTTGCAGAGTTTCTTTTGGGTTTTTTTTTTTTTTTTTTTGCAGAATTGGAGAAGAAGGCGGCTGGTTCTATTTTCTTTTTTGCAGAATTCAATTTTGTTTTGTTTTGGGTTTCAAAAATTATTGTTCAATTCAATTTCAGAAATTATTGTTTGATAATTGTTGGATTCCGTTTCAGAAATTATGTTCGATTTTGGGTTCGATTTTGATACTTTAGAAATTAGAAATGTTGGAAGGTTAAATTTGTAATTTTTTTGGTAATCATTGTACTACAGTAATGGTTAGTATTGATACCAAACACCTATCCATATTTTCTTATTATGGTTTTAATCACACTTTCCACTATTCATCTCCTTATTTTTTCCTTATCTCATCCCTCCTACCAAACACAGCCTCATATCCAATAGGCTAATTGAATCTCTGTTCTTCACTGATCCTGCATTTTTCGACGTTAGCAACATAAAAACGTACATATCCTATGTCCGAACTTTGATGCATGTCTCGATCCGTGTCTCAAATACTAAGCTCATGTTTGGTTCGAGTTTTTTTTGATATAGAAAGGGAATTAAGTAATTAATTTTATTACTTTTTGTTTGGTTTGAGTAATATGTTATCCATTTCCCTTACTTGTAGTTAACTCAATCCATTTACATTGTTAGCCCTCAAGTAGGAGGAGAAACAAGGAGAAGAGAAATCCCCTCACAAGTGACTCTCTTTCTACTATTGAACTAAACTCTCAATAAAAGTAACCATTATTATTACCATTCCCTTACTTGACTTGATTCCATTTCATTTTCGTTACCCAATTTGAACCAAACGAGCACTAATTTTTATTAGTTTTATAAAGTTTTTTAACAAGGTAAAAATTACGTGCTAGTATAATATAATGAATAATAATTAACATTTTTTAACTAGAAATTGATTTTTTTTTTAAATTATCTTATTTTTGAATTTATCAACTCTATTTCAATTAATAATACTTGAATTCAATGCTAAAAAGTTGTTATATACCCTGGATAAGTGAGACCTAAGTAATAATCTTTAAAAATATGGAACTAAATCATAATATCTAAAAATAATTAAAAAGTAAAAAACAAAATGGACGGAAGACACACGTAGTACACTTATTTTTGAGAGAGAAGATCCCAAGTGTGCATAAAGTGGCTCCGACATATATATAGTAAAATTAAATTAAAGAAAGGAAAATTGCATTACCATTCATATCCACAGTTCCTTCTTCCAACAGTTTAAGAGTATGCATCAACATGGCCAAGCAGGCGACGGAAGGTGGCGAGAAACCGACGGGCTCGGCTCCCATCTTATGAGCAATGTCAAAAAGCCAACCGAACGAGAGGTCGCCAATAACACAGGTGATTCTCTCGTTCGGATTGGAGCTGTTAATCTTACCAATCAAATGAGTCAAGTTATCCGGCATGGTCTTTGTTAGAGCTTCCATCAGCGTGAAGGGGTTGTTCGGGTCGTCCTCCGGAGTCAGCCCATCGGGAACTGTCTCCATCACTATGTTGTCGTCGGATTCCTCTGCTAATTTTGCAGCAGAATTAATCAGTTTGTCATGTATAGATTGGGAGTTAACGAAGGTGACCTTAATGCCGTGTTTGGCTATTTGGCGGCAAAGGCTCATGAGCGGCTTCACGTGGCCTTGAGCCGGTAATGGGACGGCCAGTACATGTGGTTTGTTGCCGGAAACTGCAGCCATTGGAGGAAACCTTGCTCTCTCTCTCTCTCTCTCTCTCGCTCTCGCTCTCGCTCTCTAATTGAATACTAAATAAGGAATTAATATATAATAACGATATGAAATGGGCTTAATAGGGATTTATAGTTAATTTGGTTGCCAAATTGATGAAATAGGAGTCGAAAGTCAAAGCTTTGTGTTGAAAGGGAAGGTAAGTTGAAGTTCTAATCAACGTTGAACCACTAAAAAGTTGGGCAATTATATATGAAGTGATAGATTGATAATTTGTGGTTTCAATTCACTCGGTTTGAATTAATATATTATTGTCACCGATATCAATTTTTCCCATTCTTGTTTTTTAGCTATATATAAATCTCTTCTCTCCGTCCCTGATATATATGTTCAATTTTGATCGGCATGGATTTTAAGAATAAGCTAATAAGGGTTTTCAGTGTTGTAAGCGGAGGATGTATCTCACTTACGTGAGTGAGAATATTTTCTATTTTGGAAAATACTAACACATATATGGGAAACGTCCAAAAAGAAAAAAAAATTACACATGTATCAGAGACGGAGGAGATATTATAATGAATATGATTCTAGTATCGTTGTGGTTGAAATTCACATCACCACAAACATATTTCTAATTTCTATGCCAAAATGGTGTAATATTGTTGTGTGTGGAGGAGAAGATGTGGTCCTATTGAGTATTGTCCAGAGTTGGAGAGGTGTTTAATATGGTTAAATATATAAGAGTTTGTATTAGGCATCCAGCAATGCATGCACCATATATGTTTATTGGAGTGCTACTTTAGTTGGAGTAATTCCTTGTTACATTTTTAGCACCATGTGTCATAAACATTTACGAAATCTACGATTTTTATAGGAAGTATTTATGACACGTGGTGACGACCATTCGTCGTTATAATAGAAGATGCAATACAAAATTGTAATAAAGGATTCAAATCGGCTAATTTTGCAAGATAGAAAGAACCAATTTTAATACAATTAATGAATGAGTAAATAAAAAATTATAGTGGTTTTCTCGCCTTCTCGGTTCAATTTAAACTGTACTCTTTAGTATTATTTGTTTAATTTATACTCCCTCCCACCCATCTGATTTAGCTTGGAACTTTTGGACATGTATATTAAGAAATATTTTATTAATGTTAAAAATGTAGAATTATACAATTTAATGAAAAATTCATATTACATTCATAAAAATATATAGAAAATGGATTTAAAATAAAATATTGTATTAAGGCCTTCAATTTAACAAAAAAAAAGGTAAAAAAATCAAAGATTAAACATGCAAGTTTCAATTATTCCAAATCTTACAGTACGTGTTACATTGGGAGACGTGCAAAAATGTTGGGAGATAAAAGGTGGGTAGATAAAACTAAGGGTTAATTACATTAAAATACATGAACTTTGAAGGGAATTCCATTTTTTCCACGACCTTTAAATTATTAAGAAAAAATCATGAACTTTGGACATTGTCCAAATTTTTCATGAAATTGAATTCCGGCGAAAACGACGTTGTTTCATAAGAGAAGAAACAATGTTGTTTCATAAGCTTAAAAATGACGTAGTTTGAGTGGCCGGGAAATATTAACGGCGGCACACTCCCGTCGTCCCCGTAGGCTCCACGTCGGATTTAATTTGAGGTTAAATCGATTTTGTGAAAAATTTGGACAATGTCCAAAGTTCATGATTTTTTCCGGATAATTCAAAATTCGTGGAAAAAATGAAATTTCCTTCAAAGTTCGTGTATTTTAACGTAATTAATCCTAAAACTAATGAGAGGTTCTAATTTGTGATATGAATGCATCTTGGGTTGGGCCTCTCCATCCCGAGTCTGCTTAAAAATTTTCAACTCAGCCCAAACCCAGCCAACTATAGTACTGGACCTAGGCAAAGGCAAACTTAAATTCTCGTTAGTCAACTCGGGTTTGGACCGGTCCATCCCAATTGACACCTTAAGCACAGAATGTGCCTCTTGGCCCTCTTCCCTTTGTCTTTGTCAAAACTCAAAAGCATAGGCCTCTCCTCTCCTCAGAGGCTCAGACAAATCAAAGCTTCCGAAATTCACAAATGTATTTGAAAGGTGTGATGTTTTTTTATGGAAAATGAGGAAATATAAATTCCACCATTTTTTTTTCCTTTTTCCGTTGTTCTTTAAAATGCATATTTTTTCTAGGTAGGAGGCAAAGCTTTCATTGGGCAATCATTTTCACATATTTCATTTCAAATTATAATAATATTTTTTTCTCACTCATTTAGAGTAATAGTATTTTCTCATTTGTCAAGTCTCTTTTCTACATTAAGAGAATATAGAATAAAATGGACTACATTATTAAATAAAATTTTATATTTTTTCTTATACGGACGTTTTTTTTTTCTTTGTGAACTTTAGAGAGCGTTAGATATTTTGGGCAATTTAGGAATGTGCTTTTGTCTTTAGTAACAAGAGATTGCTACTTATTACGTATTTAATTTGTACACGTTATGTGACCTTTTTTTTCTCCTTTTTGCTTAGTAAAATTAATTTGTTTATTAAGGGGCCGACAGACGTAATCCACTTGCAAATCATCCTTTTCAAATATGCCTATCTAATTTCATAAATAAAACAATAATAATAAAATCGGCATATCTAGTCCCTCATAGCTACACATTTTATAACATTTCTTATTAAAGTATTACACATTAACAACACTATTTGAGTTAGAGTTTGAGGGAAGAAAATGTTACTCTATCCGTCCCACCTTATTAGTCTTGCTCTTTTTTTTTAATTGGTCCGTCTTATTTATTAGTCTCATTACTCAATATGACAAAAAATATTTGGCTACAATTAAAGAAAATCTAATCAAATTGATTTTAGCCACATATTCTCTATTTCCTTGGTATCTGTGCACTCGGCATGTGGGACTAATGCCAAGGGACACAGGGAGTATTATGTCTTGTGGCTAACTCATAAAGCCACAACGTAGAGTTAGGCGTTGTGGTGTCCGCTTCAAATATGTTGTAGGCTCATGAGTACCCGTTAAAAATTCACGGTGTTAGGCTCTTGGGTGTCCGCTTTCAAACCCCAAGGAATTTTTAATGAATTCATTTCCGACAGGAGAAAAGTAAATATAAGGTGAACTTACCGATATTGTTGTCACTGTGTTAAGGTTAAAAACTTCATTTGAACTGCTTTTCATAAACTCCATTCTTTTCATAAGTATCGAGACACTGAAGTCAATCAACTTCTCTTTCCTTCTCCGACACATACACTTGCATTCACACGTTCTTAGTATTTAAAGAAAAATCATTTTTTAGCTAAATAAAGACGAGCATAACTATAACCTACACTTCTGCACACACACTGGTACTGAATCTAACATGCTGATCATCTTCCCATTATCACCAAGTTCAGAATCACACATCTCAGTGCATCATATCTTCTGAAGTAGATATTCCAAAGTGCACTGTAAGAGGTTTAATCGAGGAAACTCAAAAAATTATCATAAGACAACACACACGCGTGTATTTCCCCCTCTACACGTGTGAAGATTAACTTGTTAAAGGACCATCAAATATTCTCGACAGTGACCAAAGATTGCGGCAACGGCAGCAACCAGGGCGACAACGTCTACATATGGCAAAGATTTTCAAATTAAGAATGAAAGAGAGGGAATGAAAAGCCTGGAAAAGAACAGCGGCAACAACGACAACTGCTTATTATCCCGGCGGCGACGATGAGTATTCAACGGCAACAACAATTTTATGAAGTTAGACTTTTAAGGCTTGACATTGAAATGAGATGAGGAAAAAATGGGGGAATTTTAATTCGCCACATCAACTGTGGATCTGCGGCGGATTCGAAAGTCAACTTATTTAATTTTTTGTTGATTGATTCTTCTACAGATTGCTAACAGATCCCACAATCTGTATCAAATCTGATGCGGAATTCAATATGTTAGCAAAACACTGAAGCCAATTTGTTGCCATTCTTCGTGTGTTTCTCAACGCGCCCCCTTGTCTTGGATCTACAATAGATCCGTCGGCGATGATCTTGTTTTTTTTTTTTTTTTTTTTTTCTTCCGTCGGCATTCTGCCAGCTTTGAACAAAATTCTTGTAGCAAGTGAAATTGTCATTAAATTTTAAAGTCGTTGGAATTTATACATTTTTAAATTGATAGTTAAAATTTATCATTTTTTTTCCCTTATCATACACGGTACAGGCCGTACAGCATTATCACAAAATGAAATTGAGAGAAAGAAAAAGAGAAAAAAACAAAAAAAGAGAGACACCTCGTTGGTGTCTATAGAGGCGGGGAATCAAATCCAACCTGTTAATAGAGCGGCACATTAAAAAAAAAAAAAAAAAAAAAGAAAGTGAAAAAATATATACTAAAAAAAATAGAGCAGGCAAATCTTGGGCCCACCTAGCGCACCACGAGCGGTGACGGGCCGCTTCCCACTCTTAAATGACTGAATCACGATCCGCCACAAAACATTTTATTTAATACAAAAAAAATATTAGTACCAAAAAAGAAAAGTCTGCTTGTCGTCTGCTCATCCAACGTCGTATCGCCGCAGCACTCTAACGTTGTTCAACTCCACTTGACCTTTCAGTGCTCTCAACCATCCTTTTACTATTCCCCTTTTTTTCTTTTTCTTTTTTCTTTTTCCCATAACAATAAAATACTAAATCAATGTTTTCCTTTTTAAATTTAGGGCCACGTATGTAATTATGTGCGCGTTCTAAAAGTTGGATATTTTGGAATACCGTGTGCCGTTGTGGATGTATCTACACCGAAATACAGGCTACGTACGTACTAAGGTTTTACTTGGGAGTATACACTTTCCGAGAAGGAAAAAAAAAAAAAAAAAAATCATAACGAAGATAAGGTTTGCCTTGAAAAAAAGGTTTCTTATATAAACATACCTATTATTGCTCCGCTGCCCCCGATCAAATATTCCCATGTAAATAAAAAATAAAAAATAAAAATGAAAGATCGTGAAATATATTGTATTTAAAAAAATTAAATATTTAGATTGAGGTAGAAGAGTTCAGTCAGAACACGAAACCAAGACTTGGATGAATATTCAAACCAAATTATTATATCAATATTGATTTAGCTAATTTCCACTAAACAATTAGCAAAATTAGTGAACGTCAATCATCCATCGACTTTCCATTTGGATGACATCTTCATTTCGTCCACACGTAGAAAACATAATACAATTCTACTCATTCGTAAATCACGTAAGGGCATTTGTTTCAAAATGGGTTAGTCCTTTTTTTTTTTTTGTATTCTTTTGATTTGAGACTAATCATAATATTTAATTCTCATCCAAACACATGAAATAATTCTAATTCTAATATATCACATAGTTATCCCTCAAAATAAATGTCTTCTTATAGAAATGTTCTCCTACCCATGGTGGGCACACTTAACGTGCCCACCGTTGACGTGACAGTGCCATGTCAATAATTTTTCCTTTTAGGGTTCATTTTTTTTAGTAGGGTTTAGTTTTTTTATGGTAGAGTTTATTTTTATAAGATATATTAATTATAATTTTCTTTAAATATAATGTTGCCACCTCAGCCGTGAGCATATTAAGTATGCCCACGGTAGGTAGAGGAGCATTACTCTGTCTTCTTAATGTACATAGTTAAATAATTTAGTTTATAAATATCAATCGATTACAAATTAAATATATATTTTGAAAAAAATGCTGCAATTTGATATATTTTGTTCCCCTGAATTAACTGAAATTAATCCAAAAGATATACTATATATTTTAGAAGTAGATTCTGCAACTATATTGTGAATTAAAATTTCAAATCTAGAATTCTCAAAAAGGAAAAGGACGACGAAGGTAAATACGCAGCGGCGACTCGAGTTTTTCCTATTAGGAGTGCAAAATTGAAGGTGCTAAATAAACTAAGAGCAATTTGTTGCTTATTAATTAGGTAAATCGGCTTAACCTGCGCCGCTTATTTGTAACGTGCGCTTGCCTCGTCGGTTGTAAGCGACAGCGTCCGTTAATTTATTTACCAGAGAATTACTAAATTTCCCACTTTCACTGTTCGTCCGTATATAATCACAAAACATTAGATTTACTCGAAAATCAACAAAATCAACTCTGTCCCCCTTTTTGTACCTCGCCGGCGCTCATCAAGCCCTAGCTCTTCCTTTCTCTCTCGTCCCTTCAAGCACGCCCTCTCTCCCTCTCCCTCTCCCTAGGTTTTAGAAGTAGATTCTGTAACTATACCCCAAGTTTGATTCTTGAGCTCAATTGTCGATTGAATCCAACAGGTAAGAATTGACCGATCTGTCAACTGTCGTTTTACCCTTTCTCTATGATGGATTTGTTCTGATTAACTTCTGAATTTTCGCTCCTAACTTTGCCCAAACTCTTTCTGCGCGTGCGTATGTATATGTGTGTGTTTGTGTGAATTTCGGAAGCTGATTATGATCGATCCTTTCTAACGCTTCTGATTGTAGCTGAAAATTTTGATGCGTTCTGGATTCTGTGACCTCTTCAGATGTCCTCCCGTTGCATGTCGTAGAATTATAAGAATTTGTCTGCCTTGTTGTTCTAGTGAGTTTTTCCTTGAATGAATTCACTTTTTTTTTTTTAATCTTTTCCCATATGTTCTCAAATAGATCTGATAAGGTAGTTGCAATATTGATTTATATCCAAGGATAGATTATAAAAGTTTACAACCTCTTTTTCCGGTATTGGTTTTGAATTACAAGAAATTGGGTAGTGTTTGTTCTCCTGATTTATGCAAAAATCAGAAAATTGATAATTATTTCCCTTATTCTTCAAATATGAACATCTCACGGTTCAATTCTTACCACACTTTTTTTTTTTCATCGAATGTGGATTTTGTCCTTGCTGAGAGTTTCGCGAAGAGTCTAGACACCCCTAATAAATTCATTAGACATATAAGAAACTGAATAGAATCAATGACCTATACAGATAGCCAGTAGTTCTGGAGAAGCAAGTACAGATTGTGCTGCTGTTCTGTCAGTCAGTACTTTGTTTTGGTGTCAGATTGTTCTTCAATGTAAATGATTGGGGTTTGAGACTCAAGCTTATAATTGCATGTATACACTCTTTGTTCTCTCAGGATATGATATAATTTTCTGTGAACTTTTACATAATCCTTACACGTGTTGATAGATTGCTTAAATATAGGTTAATTGAAGACACTTTAGATAACTACATGGTGGTTTGAGATGTGTTCTTCCACTCTTGAGTATATGCATGCATGCCATATCTTTTTTATTGCAAAACTGCCAGTTAATTGCCCTTGATCTTAATGATGCTCATTTGTTTCTATTTCATCCAATTCATCTAGACATGGAGTTTATCATTTACTTATTTATTTTTCTTTGGGAAGCATCTAGTAAGATAATCTCCTTGGACTATTGTGTTTGGGAAGTCATTTGGAAGTTAATTTGTCATTTGAAATTAAATTTTGTTCCTCCAACCATGCACCTTGACCAACTCAACCTTCAATTAGATTTCATTTCAAAATTGTGTAAAGGTTGTACACTGCTTTCGCACAAGATATTATTGATTACTGTGATTGGCTGACACAATCAAAAGTGTTTGTTATGGTATTTAATGATGCTAAACTTGTGCACTTAATTTGGTTCTGCAGATGTGTGAGTGATATTGCCAAACTTTGACCCGCTTTACATTGTTTGTCTAATGAAAAATTAACTCGCTGAATGAGCCTGCCATTCTCAATGCAATTGATAGCAATCTGGATATTAGTTGTATGTCTGGCTCCTAATGTGATTTTTTTTTTTTTTTTTTTTTTTTTCATTTTTTTTGGTACAGGATGACCTGCCGCCTTGTGCACTTTCAGGCTTGAAAGTCATCTGCAGCTAACATGTTCTAGTGCTGATAACTAGGGAAACTCTAGACTTTAAACAGAAAATGGACCGTCGTGATACATCAGGATTTGTTAGTGGGGGTGCGGTGTACTCTTTCAGAGACATCTAACCCTTGTTTTGTAGATAGTTTTTTAGAACCCGGAAGTCAGGCGTACTGTTCTTTGTGAATTGAGTTTTTGTTCAAATAAAGAGTGTTGGAACTTTTAGATCTTTGGTCATGGATGCCAGATTCTACAATCTGGGTTCTGCTGCAAACCCTCAATCGGACGCATTTAAGAATCTGTGCAATCCCATCCAAATTGGAGGAGCTGGAGCCAAAGTTTTGTTCTGTGCAGACACAACCTTACGGCTTGATTCTCCTGGTCATGCAACCCCTTTTGCATCTGCTCCGAAGGGGGTCAAACGGAAGTGGAGTATAGTAGATGATCCGGCAAATCAGCAAGGTGAGTCTCTGCTACATCTCCACCTTGGTCATTCATCAAGCTCATCAGACAGTAAGGGGAGTACTGCAACTGCCTGCACATCAATGTCTTCAGCTAAGGAAACTGAAGAGGAGTCTTCAATGGATCTAGAGCTGGATTTCACTCTAAACCTAGGCGGTGATAAATTGTCAGGTTCAGAAAAACCCACCAGCTCTGGTTTGGAATTATTGAACAAATGGCCTAAGGTTGATCTGCAGTTAAGCCTCTCCAGTGTGCCTACTGTATCTGATATTACAACTGTTCATCCAAATTCCATTGTGCTGAAAAATGCTACCAAGATGGTAACTGACAATGGAGGTCCAAATTCAGATGAAAGATCAACAGGAAGTCCGTTTTTCCCTTTACAGATTCCCCACAATGAGGAAAATACATACTTTCTAGACCAGTCAACATCTCCAGGTCTCTCCTCGAGTATGATAACAACACCAAAAAGCTCAGTCACCTGCACTTCCGGGATAACGCAATCACAACAGCAACGTATTAGTAGTACTAAACAGTGTCAGTTTCAGGGATGTATGAAGGGAGCAAGAGGAGCATCTGGTCTCTGTATTGCTCATGGTGGTGGCCGCAGGTGTCAGCGTCCTGGATGCCATAAAGGAGCTGAGGGCCGAACTGCATTCTGCAAGGCCCATGGTGGTGGTAGACGGTGTGAGCATTTAGGATGCACAAAAAGTGCTGAAGGACGCACAGATTTCTGTATAGCCCATGGTGGTGGTAGGCGGTGCTGCCATGAGGGCTGCACACGGGCAGCAAGGGGCAAGTCCGGATTGTGCATACGCCATGGTGGTGGCAAGAGATGCCAGAAAGAGAATTGTAAAAAGAGTGCTGAAGGGCTTTCTGGTCTTTGCATCTCCCATGGAGGCGGCCGCCGATGCCAGTTTCAAGAATGCAACAAGGGAGCCCAAGGAAGCACTATGTTCTGCAAGGCCCACGGTGGTGGCAAACGATGCACATATCCAGACTGCAAGAAAGGTGCAGAAGGAAGCACGCCCTTCTGCAAAGGCCATGGTGGTGGAAAACGATGTTCGTTTCAAGGGGGTGGAGTTTGCCCAAAGAGTGTCCATGGTGGGACCCTTTACTGTGTGGCACACGGAGGTGGTAAAAGGTGTGCAGTTCCCGAGTGCACTAAAAGTGCTAGGGGACGTACCGAGTTCTGCGTTAGACATGGTGGTGGAAAGAGATGCAAATCTGAAGGGTGTGGGAAAAGTGCTCAGGGAAGCACCAATTTCTGCAAGGCCCATGGTGGAGGGAAGAGATGCTCATGGGGTCACCCTGGTTATGAGTTTGGGCAAGGTGATGTTCCTTGCAACACGTTTTCTAGGGGTAAAACAGGACTATGCGGGTCCCATGGTGCGTTGGTCCAGGATAAAAGGGTCCACGGTGGTGCAACTATAGGGATACCTGTTCCGGAATCTGTAGCTGTGAAACCAGTCTTCACAGTTGATGACATGAGCGTTAACAGTGTGGTGACATCCACCAGCAATTGGAGTTATTTTGGTAACCAGCAACCTCATCAGAATGTCGGAAGCAAACCGCCTTCATCAGGGAAGGTTCCGGAAGGAAGGGTGCATGGAGGGAATCTGATGGCAATGCTAGCTGGCGCACCAAGTTTCGACTTCCCTAGAGGCAAACCCGCGGTTGATACATTAGACACGGAGAAGTCTTTCATGACTCACCAGAGCTGGATGTGAGGCCAGTTCTTCTATCTTGTTTCCTGCTTGTGTCTCGATTTTGTGTTGTCTACTGGCTTGAATATGAGTAACTACAGCCTTGTTTGTTTGAGATAGTTGTGACTTAGGTGCATGTGTGGCAATAATGGGGAACTGAAACTGTTCTAGTGTTGTTTAGCGCTCTTTCTTTTGATGTAAATACATATCTATGTTTGTCTCTCTCATTTTGTGGCCCGTATTGATGTTGTAGGGTCAAACACATTCTGTTGTATCAATAAAGTTATTATGGTTTGATGCTTATTGTTTTCGCGGAGCTTCAAGTTTCTTGTTTTGCTTGTTTATCTGAACTTCTTAACCTTGAATTCTAGTACCCAACATCGAAACATTGTACAAAGGGATCGTATTTGTTGATTCTGCATGGTTGTGTTAGGACTAGTACATTTGATTTTCAATCCAGAGAGTTTCCAATGTATTAGGGTTTTTGACCGTTTGAGTTTGGTGTAAGAACCCTTTCAATTTATCCGTTAAGGAGAGGGAAGAATTTGCCAAGAATTAAATAATCTCTCAATTCAGATTTAGGTTGAAGTGCTCCATGTATTTAAGTGAACAGGGTAGTTGCTACTGCACTGAAAAGCTTACAAACCCTGAATACTTTTTTACTCAGTAGTGAGGCTTGATTCATTCCCCTCCTTCGAATCTACTCCAAAGATGATGTGGTAATGTTGGACTAAAATTAAGCATTAACACATGGAAGGAGGGAGAAATCCCTTCAAGAAGTACTTACTCGAGCATGTACGAGAAAGAAGATTTCTTTTTTCATTTGCTTTGTTTATTATTTTATTTTTTTATTAAATGTTCATAAAAAGAGAACCACATTGATGCTTTCCAATCACCTAGGTGCAGAACCAGATACCCAGCACATAGATCATATCAGAATATGCTCTATATGAGGCTAGTATGATTTTACTTTTCAAGTTAAAAGGTAAAACTGCTTGATTATCATTTTGCGACTAGTAAAAAAATGAAAAAGGAGGGAGCTGCCTTAATGCCTAAGAATCCAATAACAATACCTTGTACACCACACCAGTACATCCAAATCAATTCTATGCTTTTATGAACAAGTGTAATTATCTTCCTAGTTAAACAGCTTCCTGCTCAAATCTTGCCATCTTTGAGAGTTGATCGACTGCTTCGACTAAGTGATCGAGTCGAGCCACAAACTCTATGAGCAATGAGGTAAAAGTTGCAAGTGATAGTGTAGCAGTGCTCTCTAGTGCTTTCATCCTTGGAATGCTATCCGAACTGTAGTTCCCTCCATCTTCAAAGGCATCAACTTCCCTTGATGGCCATGAATGGAGCCTTCTTGATTGTTTCCTCATCATCTCGTGATAGGATTCCTCTTGTAGTGGTTGGGATGGAGGGTCAGAGTTTTCCTCCAGAAGGTTTGACAGATTAGAGAACGTTGATGACAATGCATGAGAGAGCCTCGACTGCATCTTATATGAAGAATCTGGAGGTTCATGTTCAGATTTAAGGAGATACGAATGCATGTCGAGTGCACGTTGAAGTCTTTCTGCAGAGCTGTGAACCCTTTTGAGGAGGCTAGTTTTGAGGCTTTGCTGCATGTTAGATATGTCTTTTCCCAGAAAACGAACCAGCTCTGCTGCCTCCTTTGCTGCGTCTTCAATCTCTTTCTGGAATGCGATTCTTAGGTTATGTGGTGCCTGGACACGGTAAGGAGAACCGTCTTAGTTGAAATTTAAATATTTATAATTTGCTTGGACTGATATATTCTGGGTTCTTATTTTTATTATTGGCAGAATATATTCATCAGAAACAGCTCATAAGTCATGGTTAATAATATGATTCTGTGGAGAACAATCAGAAAGGTATGTGTTCATATTTATTCTTCCAACTACAGTATTCTAGTATAGTAGAGCAATAATACTCCTCCGATCCATATGCGAATTAAGATAATCTATCTGCTGATTCTTTCTGGATTTTCCTGCTGTTTCAGTTAGGAAAACACTCAGAAAAACGAAGTTGCTACTATAAATAATGTAACTTTGTTCGTTATGCTCTAGTCGTTCTGGTTTTCTTGTTTCCTTTTTCCACTGAAGTACGATTGTCAAGCATATTGTATAGCCAATTTCTTGGAGTTCAGAATGCTATGTCCTGAAATCTCTACGGCCATAAGCTCTAGGATTGTTTCTTTTGTTGAATTATTACAGGGCTCATTGTTTTTTATTATGAATGTAGTGAACAATAGTTTGTATGCGATTTCACACAGAGAATTGTAGCTGATAAGTATACAGACCTGAATTTCTGAATGTAGTACACCGTGAAGAGCCATGACCTCATAAGTACAGTATCTGAGGACTGCACCAACCTTGACATATTCTGACCATGGATAAAAGATGTGGACAAACCTCCCATGGGGTGGCTCCCATTTCGCCGAACTTGCCTAAAAATAATAAAATACATAAATAAAGAGGAACAGATGAAATATTGTGCTCTTTGTTAAATGGCATAAAACTTCTTCCCATACCAGAGATTCTAGTTTAGCTGAGGAGTTCAATGTAGATCGGCATTTTCTATATGCAGGTTCGTCTGGAAAATCATCCATCACTGTCTTTGTAAACTCTGGATGTTCAGATCCATCGTCTTTCAAGTACTTCCCCACGCACTCTGGAAACCAGTAAGTGAAATCAGTTCGACTAACAATTTAGAAAAAAGAAAGCCTTCCAAATGATTGGTTGATCACTGAACTTTATCTTATTATTGGTTTATCAAATAGTAATTGTTATCTTATAGTTTAAGTAGTATGTATATGAATGTGAATTATTGGAATATCTTGCCTTCAAGAGCATCAGCCAGAGAGGCAAAGTGGGTAACAAGCTCCTTGTGTAATATTTCCCCAGCCCATATAGGACAAATCAGCACATTGACAGCTACTGCAACAATTCCTCCAATGGCGATTGAGTAGAGACGATCCATGGCTGTTATGATGGGGTTCCCCATGCGATATCCAGACACTATGATCAAACAGTAGGTAAAAAGTATAACTCGAAATCCATATTCGTATGGGACTAAAGATGGCCACAGCTTCATAAATGATGTTACAGTCCCTGTATTGTCAAAACAAACTCAGTGATGAGAAGCTGGGAACTGGGATTGGAATTTTATAATTGGAATATTTAGCTATTTCTTACCGACAATGAAGATGCTGAAACCAATTATAATAGGTTCAGCAATTCTTCCTGTTTTCAGGGCCAATTCTGCTACGGAGATGGCTAGAACTCCAGCAAGGATGCTGCCTAGAGCTCTGTTGAATCCTCTATTAAACGTCGCACCTTCAGATATAATGCCGGAGATTTTAAGGTCAGATAATCATTTTTTTCTTTGCTGTAGCATATATATAACTGTAACTGTTTATATGCATAGTAGTTTGCATGCACATACCAACTGTGTATTCGAACATGATGGCAACAGTGAGGATAGACCAGATAATGCTGGAGCCAAAAACTTGATAGGGCTTTCGACATAGTATCAGAAGAGATACAAGAAGAACTGCAAGCCCTACTTTAAGGGAAAACTTCACTCTGTTGGTATCTTCTTTGCAAAATTCCCACACTCCTAAAATGGCGTTTGTGCATGAGGTGCTGCAGCTAAAGTGCTCACCACTTTTCTTGCTAGCTTCCGATAATTTGGCTTTGGTGATTGGAGGTATATTTATCTCAATGCTACCCTTTGCGCCAATCATTCTCCAAATAAACCTTTGTTGAATACTATGAAACTTGCCAGCACGTAGAAGGGAAAAGAAGAACGGATGAGAGATCAGTGACAAAGAATGAATGGAAATTTATACTACGGAAATGGGAGGCGAGCGAGATTTAAAGAGGGGGATTTGGCTAAGTGGTTGATGCAACTAGATGAGGAAAGCATGTCTTGTCAGGATTATGGTATAAGGAAAAATAGAATAATACAGCAATAATAGAAGGAAAGATGGAGCTAAACACTTGGATAAGAAGATGCTTAGCCTCAATAATGTTGGATAAATGGAGAATTAGAATCTAAAATATTGCAGACCAGGCATCCTTCATTATCTAAGTTCTTCAAATTATCTTTCTTATGTCACTCGTAAGCGAAAGATATCATCAACACTAACCATAACTGATATTTTACAGATCATGAACAAAATTGGAGTGTTCTTTGTGCTTTACTTTAGGGTACATAAGTTGTTGGTTCATAACATCAGCATGTTTAATATTTTTTAAACTTAATAAATTAGTTTGAAGTTGCAAAAAGATAATTATAATTGAAATGCATAATATCTTAAAACCAGGGCACTGAAGCTTCCAAGAAGAACCTTCACCTAAGATTACAACGTTGCTTGGTGCTCCAAAATCTAATAATTCAGTTTTAAACGCGTGTTATGCAGCAAGTTGTAGCAATCATAGAAAATTGGAATATGTTAAATTCCTCCACAACCCTTATTTTGCCTAGGCATTTGATATACTCCCTCTACCTCCAGCATAAAGTGCTGTTTATCTTATGTGTGTTAGTTATATCTTCGCAATAATTCTATCTTACAATTTATTCGTTCGTGTTATTCTATTTCTGAAGGTGCTAGTCATAGAAAATACTTGGCAAAAATCTACTGTATTCCTAGAAATGATTGAATATGAGCATATATTCATAAAAAAACCGACAACGAGGTGTATAGAGAACGACTAAGAATGAGATAGCATATGATTTTGACTTATTTGGTTTATATTTGATGAGATTATGTATTTCATTTCATCTTGTCTTCCATGAAAGTCATACCATTTCATTGCATGAGTTCAATAACTTTCTATTAACTGTAATAATTGAGGTATCAGATACATCTGATGAGGGCGGAACATATTCTGCACTCTTTCTGGTTCTCTTACCTCTAACGGCACTATTTTTCTTCGTTGCTCGACTACAGATTAGGGGTTGGAAATTATTCAAGATGAGTCTTGTCTTTACTTCAAATGTGCAAGGTTTTGCGCGTGGAATGCGTATTAAGAAGAGGGCTTAATACATAAATTATCTGCAAGAATTGGATGCTTAATTCAGAGTAAATGGCGTGGAAGATGCATGGGATGGGACCACTTTGTGTAACATCAAGGATCTTGTTCCTGTACCACAGCTACTATGAGTTCCCAAGTGTTGATGCACATGTCCAATACGTACACTAGTGACTAGTATTCACAAGATTCAATCTACTTTTTAACACTTAAAATATTTGTTTGAACATGGTGACTGAGATCGTTGCTGCAAGGCCACACACTTTTTACCCAAATTTGTTATTTTCGCCTGGGCTTTGAGATATTGCACTTACAGCACCATTTTTTTTTAATTTTTGGGTTGATTATAGTTTACGGCCCAAACAATTTTTTTATTCATGACCTCAACTTCAACTTATTTTTTTCGTAAATGTTACAAACTTTGTATAATTCTTTTACAAATGTCCAGCCCTTTTTTTTTTAAGTGTCAGAATGCTGACTCGGCTCACCAATAAAGTGAGGTGAAATTTTCTTTGCCCATTTCACATGGTAACCACGTCTCTCTGACCCATACTTTAAATAAATAAAAGTGTTCTACAAATGAATTTCACATTTTTCTTTTACATTTATTTTCCGATTCGCAAGAAATCTCAAAAAGGAAAAGAAAATGATATGATTGTAGGAAACCACCTCACTTCATCGGTGATCCGAGTCAACGTTCCGATAGCCGAATTAAAAGAAAAAAAAGAAAAAGAAAAAAAAGAAGACATTTTAAAAGGACTATCCAAAGTTTGAAATATTTACGAAATAAACTGAATTTGAGGCTATAATTCAAAAATTGTAGGTCATAAATAAACTATAATTAACCCTCTATATTTTTATTATTTTTGCAACAATTGCAGCATCTTGAGCAAATTTTGTACAAAGATTTATAATTGTATAAATTATAAACACAGAAACTGTACTCGCAAGTGAGCGTTTGTAGTCCAACGGTTAGGATAATTGCCTTCCAAGCAATAGACCCGGGTTCGACTCCCGGCAAACGCATCTCTTTTTTAATTTTTTTTTACCCTTCAATGTTTTTTGCAATTTGACAATTCAATAAATTTTCTCTGTTACAAATAGTTTATTCCGAATTTTGAACATATACACAAAATCTTACAGATTGTAATAGCAACTCCTGGGCTAGGAGTATTCAAATTAAGAACTACTGTAATTAACAGAGTTTAACACACTTATTTTCACTTGGGTGACAAAGTATTCTATGACATCCATACATAACAATACCACTAAATCCACCAAACAATCCTACGCACAACCAACCAACGAACCGTCGTCTCCGGTTCTTGAACGAGCCCAGGTCGGGTCGAATAATCTCCCCGCCTCGATGGTTAAAGGCAGCACCTGGAGCAACTCGATTGATCTCTTCTCTCCTCAGTTTATGCAACTTGATGAATGCGAGGTCTGATGAATTTTGATCGAGTTCTTCCCTTGATGCTAGTATCTTCGACACGTCAGCAGAGAAGCTGAGGAAGTTTGTGATGGCTGCTACGAGGGAGAGGGTGATCGGAATCCACGAGTTCCGGCAGCTGGCGGAGGAGGTGGAGGCCAGGATCACTGCTTGGAAGATGAAGTAGAGGTTCACATTTTGTACTGCTTTTGCTTCAAGCTTTCTTATTCTGTGTTTCTGTTGCTTGTTGCTTTCTTCTTGTCTCTCTATTTCTCTCTCAACTCCTCCATCCTCTGAATTCATCTCTCTCTCTCTCTCCCTCTCTAAAATACTAGTAGTATATATGAGTGGAAACTGATATTTAGATAATATAGTAGAGCACTAGAGCGTATTTTGTGGTGGTGGTGGGGTTGGTATTTCATTGACTTTGTCCTAAGTCAACGGGATAATTAATTCTGCTTGGCTAGAAACAACAATCAGAGAGAAAGAATTTGATGGTGTTATTTGAATTGTTTGATGCAATTTTAGCAGAAGTTTAGCTTCTTCTTATTTGTCATGTCAATTGTAATTTGCCATTGGCATCTAGTTGAAGCTTAACTAGTCAAAGTAGGAATAATATATACTACATAATTGATCATATTTGTGTTCAAGGGCAAATAATATTAATATGTTTCTTAATAGTAGTATTTACGAAGGGGTTTCTTGAGTTGGCCATCCTTTTCTTGTTTTTGTTTTCTCTTTTGTCGATTGCAATTTTGACTACCTCCTCAGCTGTAATTTGGAGTGGTTGGTGGAATATCTAATATTCTATCGTAAACTTGAAATTAATACTCTATGGTGGATTCGCACTACAAAAAAACACCAGGAACAGTGACGGACAATATTCTGTCACCAGTTAGTGATGGATTTAGTCACTGTGACGGATTTTAGTTTTGAGAGCTGATCACGGATTTGGTGACGGAATAGTCACGAACTTTGGTGGGCATTTCTCGCGCCATGTTTAGTGACGGATCTAATTACGGATTATCCGTCACCAATGTCTGGTGACGGACGTTTTCCGTCATTATATATTAAATATATATTTTTTATTTTATTTATTTATTTTTTACTGTTAGTGACGGACTTTATCTGTCATGAATTGAAATTTTTTATTTATAATTATTCATAATAATTCTTTTCACAATTTGAATTTGTTAATTCTAAATTATAGTAAGTGGATATAATATTTTTTACTAGGTTAATTAATTAATACGTATATTGTTATAATTCGTAAGTTTCAAATATACATACTACATATGGTGACTATATTGTTAATGGATATAAGTTTCACGCGATGAATCATGGGACAGATCGAGCTAGTATGAGTAGTGGAGTTTGCATAAAAGGAGAAAATGAACTCGATTATTATGGCCGTTTGTTGGAGGTGTGTGAGTTGGAGTATCCTGGGTTGCCTATAAAGAAGATAATGTTGTTCAAGTGTGAGTGGTTTGATCCGTCATCTTCAGGCACTTCAGTACATCCTGATTTCAAATTGGTTTCTATAAATCACACTCGAAAGTTTAATAAGTTTGAGCCATTTGTCTTAGCAAATCAAGCTACTCTAGTATACTATTGCCCTTATCCGAGTTTGAACCAGTCTAAGAAGGATTGGTGGGAAGCTTGTAAGATCAAAGCTAGACCTAAAGTGGAAATTCCATTAGGAGAATCTAGTTCAATCTTTGATCAACCGTTTCAAGAAGATGAGTTGGTACATTCTACCCCTTCCACCTTAGACGATGACTTGACACCAATTCATCCGTGTGGTGGGCTAGTAGACATTGAAGAAATTGATGATGAAGAAGAGGAAGATATGGCATCACTTGAGGATGATAACAATAATTTAGATAACATCGAAGTTGATTAGTGTCAGGTTTACTTATTGCTTCAAATCCGAGTTTGAGCTTAATTTTACTTCTTTGGATACTCTTTCTCGAGGAGATGATTGTTCTTTGCTTGATGTGCTGCTATATTCTAATTTACTTGGATGGATATAAACGTGATGCTATCTTCCTCAAACGGTCATATTTTGTTAACCTATTTAGGTCTTTCCAATAGCCACCCGACACTACAAGAAATTCAGCGAATAGTGACAAAAAATTTTGTCATTAAAATGCAAAATTCCATCACTATTCTGGTTTAGTGACGGAATGGTGACAGAACAAATCCATTTCTAGAACGGACGTAGGTAAACGCTTGGTGACGGATTATTTCCGTCACCAACACGTAGTGACGGATTTTGTGACGAATTGTTCGTCACAAACAAAATTGTGACGCCTACGTTGTCATCGGGTGATGGTGACGGAAAATGTATGTCACTAAATTGGTGACAGATTTATCCGTCACTAATCTTGGGAGCAATGAAGACGAAAATCCGTGACGGATTGTGTCCGTCACTACTGTATAAAGTGTCTTTTATAGTATTGTGACGGAAATGTCTGTCACTAAATTTATATCAATATTTTTAAAAAATTTAGATTGATTTTGTTTTCTTCAACCTACTAATACTCTTATATATTCAATATTACATGCAAACTAATAATAAAAACACCATAATAATGTCCATAATACTTATATAATACCAAACGTTAACAATGCACAACCAAACTAACTCCATATCCAAACTCCAACATAAAATACATATCCATATCTAAAGCGAATCTGAATTCAAACCATAACAAAGTTAACATAATATTCAACTAATAAAGCAAAGTAGTCAAGAAAGAGGCGTAGATGGTACATGTCCGGAAGACTGAGATGACTGCGACATCAACTGCTCGATTAGTTTCTGTTGCACTTTAAGTTGCTCTTGTAACTGTCGTCGTTCCTCTGACTCTTCTTGCAACCGTTGCTCTATCTCCTCAAGTCGGTTGTCGATAGCATCTTTATCAACCTGAGATGTCGACGCAGAAGTAGCACTGGAATCACAGCTCATGATAAACTGTGCGAGAGAACCACCACCAAACAACCTACCCTTGTTGTCCAACCCTCCGTGACCTGTAAGTAACACTTGTTCATATCAACCTCCCGTGGCTCGGTTGTACCTGGTAAAGGTTGCCTTAGCTCTTCAGCCAACTCTTCTATCTCTTTCTACAAGCAAGTATGTTAGGATATTATTGTAAGGGGGAACTTTGAATCAAGTTGATAATAAAAGAATTGTTTTGATTCGATTCCAAAACCCGCGTTTTAAATAGAATATTTCCCTTATTATCTTTGATGATCAAACTCTAAGTTAATATGTACATTTTAATGTATTAGAAGAACTCATCTGTTAAGAAGTTATATACCTTGAAATGTAACTTTAGAGTATCTAAGTGGAAGCGCTTAAAAGGAAGCCAAAGCTTCTGGCAAAAAGGAACGCCAGGAAATGCTTTCAGGTCAAAGCATCAATCCCGACCAAAGCATGCTTCCAAGGTCGGAGCGCCAGTCATGAAGGAAAGCCGGAGCATACTTCCAATGACAGAGCATGCCTGAAGAATGAGCATCCGCAGCAAAGCCGCATGAAAGCGGAACGACTGAATAGCTCGAAGAAGCGTGCTTTACTTAAAGCATGAAGGAGCTCGCTTTCATCACGCAAAGCGTCTCCAACCTTAGCCGCTCGAGCATCAACATCAAATGGTCAAACTGAGCTAGAGCGTCCGACAAATAGGTAGGAAGCAACAAGCTGCCAGACCACGTGTCCGCCTCTAATTGCTCAAAAGAACGGTGAGCCGTCCAATCGCCGAATGCACAGGACTAGGACTGAAAAGGTCAACAACTACTCTCCTAGGGACTGTGCACAATAAAGGGAAAGATCTGATTCGGATTAGACAATGGTGAGGCACACGCAACCTATGTTTCCAACGGATAGATTTGCATCTCTCACTATAAATAGAAGGAAAAACTCATTCAAGAAATGAGAGGAGATACACATGACGGTGAAGAAATATATAAGTTGTGCTTACATAGAAAACATCCAGATATACAATCCAACCTTCTAGCTCACCAACTAGGCTTCATTTTCAAATATCTATAAGCCTTTAGAGAGAAATCCTAGCCTTCTACATTAAGCTTCAGTGTAAAAGGATTTCTCATTAGTTGGAAAAATATAAACCCAAACCCAAACCCAAACCGTAAAGTTTGAGAGTTTAGTTTGTAAAAGGTTGTAAGGCTTGTGAGTGCCTATTGTATAAACTCATAGGCTTGTGAGTGTCTATCATATAAACTCACAGTTTTGAGTGAAGCTCCATCATCGAGTGAAGATGATGGAAGTGGATGTAGGAGAGGTTGCTCCGAACCACTATAAATCTTGTCTTATGATGTCGTGCTTTCTTTTTGGGACCAACAAAGTATGATTCAATACTATGTCAGATATTTCAATTTGTATAATCATTCGAAAGAAAATTGAAAAATCACACTAACCGCAATCCTTGCAGATTTCACATCAGTATAGCTTCCATCTTTCATCCTGTGCATGTACTCAAAAACATCATGAAGACAGTCTTTTGTTTGGACTCCTCTCTGTGCAGCCTAACATATAAGCAATAAAATTTTATTTTTATAAGTAATAGCGATTAACAACAATCAATATGATAATGTAGTAACTAATACTTGAATAAAAATTACTTACCAACTCTGAAGCGTATTCGAGACAAGATTTTGATCCACCTCTATGCCTCACTTGCCCCGTACCTGGTCCATCAGGCTCAGACATCCTGCAATTATGTGCTATCAATGACTTAGCCTTCACATCTTTTGAATTCCAATAATTCTGCCAACCCTCCCATTCTTGAGCAGTGATGAAAGTTGGTCGCCCCTTCTTTGACTTCTTCATATTATGCACAAAACCTCTGTACCTCCCTCGAGCCTTCGCTTGCCAAAGTTCATACACCATATCATCCAAAGCAGGATCACATGTGAATACTTTCTGTATAATATTTAATAGAAACATTTACAGCTTATAAGCAACTAAAGATAAAAGATAAGCTTCGATATGGATATCAACAGTTGTCTAAAGTTTGCTACCTTAAACTCATCCCAATATGATTTCTTAATTGGATCTGGGGTCAAATTCCAAGAGTATCCCGTGAGATTTTTAATTTTCTTGAAAATTTTGTATATTACAAGCGGAACCTTCTTCTCAGAGCACAACATCCTGCCTCAAGTTACATCAAAATGATGATTAAAACTAAAATTTGTTATATTCACGACAACTACACATATAAGTACAAATCATAATATACAAGCTATGAATTAAATTTACCCATCAGATATCGTCAGTGTGGTCAAACGAGATGACAATCTCATAACAGAAGTAGCATTGTGCATGCGTTTGAGGTAAATTAGAACAAAAAAGATGATCGTTTGAGGCAGAATGGTAAAGTCGTTTGCAAGAGAATATATCCAAGCTAATAGAAGTTTATCTCCTTCCAAAATTTGAATCTTTGATGGTCTGTAGTGCGCTAGAATTCGCATCATCGAGAGAGCAACCATTGCAGCTTCCTCAACCTATTGTTAGAAGAAGAAAAGAATGTTCGTCAAAATGCTCTCTTATAACAAGCAAGCAAGCAACAAAGTTCTTGTAGGTCCCGATAAATAGATATTGATGTATGGGGGGGGGATATACCAATTAGCCAACAGTTTTGATTTTTCAAAACAGATTGATCTTACTGAGTCGTCACTGCAGTATATCAGCGCAGTTTAGTTTTCCAGCTCAATCAGTAAACTGCTGAGCTTGCAAAACTAACCTGCGTGCGGAAGTTTGGTGGAAAGGTTGGCTAACAGTTTTCAAGATAGTTTTCAAAACAGTTTTCAAAGGAAACTGTAGTTCAGATAAGTGATGCAAAACAGGTTACTGTGATGCAGGTTGTGAATGTGCAAACTGTGTAAATGAATAAGTAAATAACAAGAGAGACACTAAGAGTTTTTATCGTGGTTCAGAGTAAACAGCTCCTACGTCCACGCCAGATTCCGTCGAATCTGTAATCCCTTAACTTGAGATTTTTCGCTCCTTTTAACACTGGTGGAGGACCAGTCCAAATTCAAGTCTTTCTCTTAGACTGAATCTAGCACGATTCTTGAGTCGTGTCTCTTCTTACTTACATACAAACTTACTAACACTAAATGACTAGTGCTACTATCTAAACTCGAAAGCTGTGAATAGCTATCGTCGTAAGGAATACAACTCAATCAACTACACTAGTTTTCCAACTTTGATGGTAGTGAGAGTGTGTGTGATGTGTTCTAGTAAGATAGATTCCAGAATGATTAGAAATCTACAATGATCAACACTTGGGAAAGCTATAGTAATTTCGAGTGTTGATTGAATGAATTTCAGCTTGAGATTTCTGCAGAGTTTTGGCTTGTATATTGAGTTTCCCGTACTTCAATCTGGAATGTGTTGAGGTATTTATAGAGAAGATTTGAAATAGAGCCGTTGGAAGTGTGTCAGGATTTGCAGTACCGTACACTGACACAATTCTTGTCGTTGGATGAGAACATGTCTCTCAACCACAGCTCAGGTTGATCTTCACAGGTAGAGCTTCATATACCTCGAACTGTCTTCAGTCTTCTGTAACCTTCGTGTGAGATCTTCTGGCATGGTAAGAGCAGGTTACGTAGACAGTTTGCTTAATGGAACAGTATGATAGATTGGGTGGTTTAGGTACCAGGTTGCACTTGCAACCTTGACCTTTACATGAGCAATCTGTCCGAGTAAAGCTTGACTGATCCAAACACGGAGACCAGCCTGTTCCATTTAAAACCTATTATCTAAGTGTGGTTTCTAATAGCATTATCAAAACTCAGTTTCAAAGGGTTCCCAACAATTTCCCCCTTTTTGATAATGCCGAAACCCACACTTTACATTTTGGTTTAGAAGAATTGAAAGGTTTGATGTCCAGCCAACTGCATAGCAGAGAAAGTTAGCAAATTTAAATTATAACATGCAAAGGCCTGGACAAAGAGAGTTTGTCATCAGGAATCAAAAAATGATCATTTTTCATTTATAGTATCAACTGAATTGATATGCACATATTACAGAGAGTTGATACATTAAGTGAAAATGATCAGGTTACTTCCTCACAGTCTTGAACCTTTCTTCAGCTATCTTTTCCTTGCTTACAGTTCCCATGGCTGCATATATGCTGTCTCGAATCGACCTGTACTCGTCACAGTTCGTGATTTTGCAGCCATACTGAGTTGCGACACTCCTAATGAAGGTATTGATTCGGTTGATGTCAGGAGTGTCAGTGCCGCAGACAGTGGGAGGTTGGAAGGTCTCTATCTTAGGCGGATTGAGCGTGACCTTCTCCTTTGCAGCTTTCGCCCTGACTCTTTTGATGAATTCACGGTCTGGGAAAGCTTGCAGCCAGTTGTGGAAAGCTGTCTTGGTGTTACCAGTGTAGCGGGGATCAATTTTCAACCAATAGTGGTGCAATATGAACTGGTTAAGGAACTCGTCCCACAGAGGTTGGTCTTCCACTGGTAGCCAGTCAGTTGGCTCTCTTTTGTCAGCTTGTTCCTTGCAGCTTTCAAGACCTCTGAAGCTTGCGACGCGAGCTTTGTCTTTTGCCCTTTGTTTCTTCAGATCAGCCAGAAATAGCTTCTGCTTACCTTCATCTGCGCATTCTTCAGCAATGTATCCAACTTCTGCCATGAGCCGGATGAGGTTGGATTCAGCCGAAGCTTTCTCTTGAGCAGACAGCTGCGTGGCAGTAGCAGGTTGGGCAGTTGATACAGGTTGAGCTACAGTTGGCATCACAGGTTGTGAAGGACGACTTTGAAGAGGTTGAGCAACCTGTGCCTTCTTACTTCTTCCTATAACCTGTGACTTCTTTCCTTTTACTTCCCCCTTTTCGGCATTATCATCGATGAGATTTTGAAGAAGGGTGTTCAGAGAGGACTGTTCTTGAGAGATCAAGGGCAGTTCTGTTTCGAGCTTTTCTTTGAATTGCAGCAGGGAGCTGATGTTCCCTTGCATCTCTTCTTCTTTCTGTAGGGAGCTGGAGGTTGTCTGAGTAAGCTTCGCAGTAAACTCGTGGACAAGAGTGTTGAGTTGCTCAAACTCGTATTGCAGGTCCGAAATGGAGGTTGAACCTTCAATTCAGACAGCTGGGTGGGAAGTAGCTCGTCCGTTGCAGCTTTGAGTCGGGTGGAGATGAAGGTTTCGAACTGGCTTGCCACAGTTTCCTTAATGATTTTTGGCATTTCTTCCTTGATATTTGCCAGCATGGCAGATGCAGCTGCGTCCATTGCTTCAATTTTGTCAGCAATCTTCTGGTGCTCTTCTACCTTTGTTGCCTTCACCTTGGCAACCTCCTCAGTTATGAATTTCTTCATTTCGTCTTGCACCGCAGTGAGAGGAGTGCTAGCTGTTGCAACAGAATAGGTGATAGTACGGTCGTGATCGGACTCTATGTCTTCACTGTTCCGGGTGGGAGAGGGAATAGGACTGAAGTCTTCATCCTCCGGAAACCTGAAATTATAAGAGTTGCGATCATGAGAGTAAAACAGTTTTTAATCAATGTTGAGAGCCCTGGCCTCTCTCTTCATCCTTGACAGGACGAACTGTTTGAAGTACTCGCGAGCTTCAGGAATGGAAGCATAACCAAAGTACTTCCCAAGATTGTGCTCTTCAATCTCGAGTTCTTCGATGGAGTGGATCAGGAAAATGGACTTGAGGTCGCTGTAAGACTTGTCCTTTCCATCGAGTAAGATTTGCAGCCTGCACGCCATCTGCCTGGTCTCTGGAGTGAGATCGATTCTGGGAAAAGACTCGGAAACTGTCATCTCAGCAGTTATCTCGATGGAGTTGACCAGCATGGCCGCTGTAGTTTTCACCGGATCTTCTTCGACATCATCACCGTCGGATGAGAGAATAAGTTGGATGTCGAGTTCTGGTGAAGAGCTGGGATGATGAGAGGATTCTTCCTCGAAAACTGTCTCCAGAGCTGTAGACTAGAAGATATCACGGACAAGTGGAGTAGGAATTGCAGTTTGTGCGTTGGTAGCTGCAGTGGAATCTGTTGGTTCAGAGGTGCCTTCAATGAGTAGGGTGGGACGATGCTGCACTTCAATCTCAGCAAACTCCGCATGCAACCTGCGTGAGATAGGAGTTGGAGATTTGATCCTTATAGACTTTGAGGGTCTGTCAAGCTGTTTGCTGGGGGCTTGTTGTCTCTTCCTCCGGTTATCTCGCTGTTCAGGGGGTACCCAGGCTGGGTTAGACCTACCCATTGCATACAAGAAAGGTTTGACTAGGTCATCATTCTTGACAAAGACGGTCATGTCGACCCCAATAATCAGTTCAAGCTGCTTCTGGTCCTTGGGGACCTTATCTTTGTTGAATGACGTCATTCCACTCCAGTGGAGGTTGGGGTGGAGACCTTCAATCAAGGAGCAGATCTTGGTGCCCAGTCGCAGGTTCCGGGCGACTCAAAATTCAGTCAGCACATTACCTTCGAACGTGATTGAGAGCTGCTTGATTTCTTCATTTATAAGCTCGAGAAGAAATCTGGCCCAGTTCACGTCCAGGCCCTGTACGATTGCAGTCATTACCCTGAATTTTGTTGGAGTAACTGCGTCGTGGTTACCAGAGTAACCAAGAAAGACCTTGTGAACAAAGTCGAAGAGGACTCTGTATGCAGGTCGTAGAAGAGGTCGTGAGAACCTCTTTCCATCGTATTTCTCTGCAGGTTGCATCAAAGCTTTCTGATACACTGTTTCCAGATCTGCATCCGGAACCTCCAACATGAGACCTGAGGGCTTGTGATACAGAATTTCCACTGTTCCCGAATCTGCTAGGCCGTAGGTTCGAGAGATGAGCGGCAGAATGGGAATGGGCTCGTTGGGCTGGTTGGGCATCGGAAGGTAGAAGGCGGCGGAGTTTACATCCTCCGGGCAAAAATATGAGAGAATGAACATTGATACTTGTTGCGGAAGCTAAAATTTGGGCTCGTGAGTGATGATCTTGAAAAACCCTTCCGCAACTTTGATGGAGGCGTACATCTCATCGAGACCGGCGTAGCCGTAGGTAGAGAAATTTGCAGAGGGCTCCGTGAGAATGTACTCTTGAATGAATTGAATCTTTTCTTCGGTAGATATTGGAAGATTTCAAGAGGTGGATTCTCCTGCCATTTCGAGAAAGTATGAGTGAGTGTTTAGAATTTTGAGTTTTGAAAGAGATAAGTTGCAGAGAAAAATGGCGGAATATAGTTGGAAATTTGAAATGAAGACGACGATGCACAGTTAAGCGTATATATAAGCGAGAATGAGCGGTTGAGATGAAGGCATCTCAACCGTTCAGCGGATGGGATTAAAACCCTAGAAATCCGCGATGTAGTGGGCGCGTGGGGTGGTTGTGAAGCCCACTCGCACAACCCATACACTCAACCGTTGCCTCGCATTAAATGCGGATTTGACACTGCATGCACTTTTTGATATACATGGAAAGTGAAGTTCAAATGTTGTGTACTGTGTCAGAATATCCTTAACAATGATTTCAATAAATAACAAAACACATGCTTCAATAAATGAGAATAATTGATAAGGCATAAGATTTATCAAGTGAAGCAAGAAATATTTTATTGAAGTTTGAATATTTGAAATGTTAAGACATATCATTGATATATTTCAAACATAATTCAAAAACATGGAGACTGATACAGGTCGTCCATGACACTTCCCTATGCAAACTGTGACTTATCCACAGTTTCTGATTTTGCAGGTTCCTCCTAGCTGGACTTTCCTTTGTCCATCGCGAACTGTCCATGTGCATCCTTTTCACCAATGTGAGCTTTGATGAACTCCCACAGCTTGGCATTTTCAGCTTGCAAAGCTGCAACCTTTTCATCAACATACAACTTGGTTTCCAGTTCCAACATGTTAACCTTCCTAGACATTTTAAGAAATTCTGCATTGAAGAAGGATAACATCTTGTCAACTGCAGTTGAGCTGTTGAATGGAGGAGCTTCGGACGAGGAGCCGAGAACTGCGAGGTCTGGAGCTGCGGAGTCTGGAGCTTTGGATGGGGAGCCGGGAGTGGACTTGACACCAGCAGGTTCTTCATCAACCTGTGGAGAGACAGGCTGCATTGGGCTAGCAGGTTTGGAGTCTACTTCCACGAAGGTTACTGCTGCAGATCGCGTGGTGCGCTTATGTGAGGGCGCAGACGGCAGATCTGTCATCTTTCTTTTCCCTTTTCTGACTATCTCAACACAGTCACTGTCTTCTTCTTCATTCTCACTGCCATCTTCACTTCCATCTTCATCTTCCTTTGAATCTCGCATCTCTGTGAGCAATTGCTTGGCTGCACCTCTTGCTTTGTTGATCTTGTGTGGCAGAATGCCAAGTATCATGATCAACATGGTTGCAGGTGTGATGAACCAGCTTGTCATCAGGAAATCCGGTGCAGACAGGCCATACACGATTTGTAAGTGTTCTCTGTAGTATGATGGAGAGCTTGGTGCCATGACGAAGCTGCATGTTGGCCTTGATCCTGGCAGGTCGCTCAGCGGCCTCTTTGATGAACAGGTTGACTAGCACCCTGGCCCAGTTCATATCTAACTGCTTCACCACAGCAGTCAGCAGCTTGAACTTCAGCAGAGTGACAGCTTCATTCGATCCTAAATATGAAAAGAACACGTTGTGGACGAACTCAAAGAGGTATCTGTACTCAGACTTCAAGTCGTGGCGGTTGAAGGTTTTCTGATCGTAAACCTTCTTGGGCTCGAACAGAGCTTGCTGATATACGTCGTTGATAGCATCCATGGGCACATCATCAATTGTCGTGATAGCCCCGGCATCCGTCAATCTGTAGGTTTGAAGGACGAGTGGAAGAAGATGACGCCGTTCTTCTTCATCGTTGACTAGAAAAGTCGTCGTTGCGGGATCTCCGGCCGTTGATTCCAAAGAACACAGCAAGTACGCAACATTCATTGGTAGCGTCATTCGTGGATGTTGAGTGATGATATTGAAGAAACCATCACATTGGGTGATAGCTTCAATCATCGAATCCAGGCCTCTGTATCCATACTTGTCTAGCACAACAACTTTCTCAAAGAAGATGAGAGGGGTTGCTTTCTTCACTTGAGCACTTAGTGAATCTGTAGACATTTATGCAGAGAGTAAGAAATGATTGTGAATTTGTGATTTTGGAAGAGAAGCGAAAGGAATTTTGAAATTTGATTTCAGAGGATTTCAAGAAAAGCGTAAAGAGTTCAAGAAATTATCTCTATTTATAGATTTTTCTCTAACGGTTAAGATTTCATTGATAAATCACGGGAGGCGCGGTGAAAAGGTGATAAAGAATGTGAACTTCACGCGCTTCTTCTCTCTTCTTTTTCTTTCTTAGATTGACATAAATTTCTCGATTTCAGTGTAAAACTTTTCAAACAAACAGTAAAAAGATTTGAAAGAGATTTTTGAGAGGATAGAAAGGAGAGGAAATATTAAATTCTGCAAAGAATTAAATGGAGATTGATACGATATCTCCAGTTCCCCCTTAAAGGTTGACTAGTAATTTTGACTTTCAACGTAGTTTGTGGCCTCAAGCTGCGTGTCACCGAACTGCTTCTTTTGAGCTGCAGTTTCCAAGTCAGTCTTCTCTTGGCTGACCTGCTCTAGCGAACTGCTTTTGTTAGCATGCAGTTTCCAAGTCAGTCTGCTCTGGGCTGACCTGTACTAGCGAACTGCTTTTGCATTCTGACTTAGGCTGTGTATCCATTCTGAGCATTCCAAGCTTTCCACACAGCATGTTGAATCTCTCTTCCATGAGAGGTTTTGTTAGAATATCAGCTCTTTGGATGTCAGTATGGATTTTCTCAACTGTTATATCTTATTTTTCCACATGATCTCTAATGAAGTGATGCCTTATATCAATATGCTTGCATCTGGTGTGGTAGACAGGATTCACAGTGAGTGCTATAGCGCTTGTGCTGTCACAAAAGATAGGAACTTTGCGAACTGTGACTCCATAATCTTTGAGTTGTTGTTTCAACCAAAGAATCTGTGCACAACAACTTCCTGTCGCCATATACTCAGCTTCTGTTGTAGAGGTAGCAACTGAAGTTTGCTTCTTTGAAAACCAAGAGATCAATTTGCTTCCAAGAAACTGACAGGTTCCTGATGTGGATTTTCTATCCAGTTTGCATCCTCCATAATCTGCATCTGCATAGCCAGTTAGTTCAAAATTATCATCACAAGGGTACCATAAACCGAAGTTTGCAGTTCCCTTGACATATCTAAGAATTTTCTTGGCTGCTTCTAGATGAGATTCTTTTGGATTAGCTTGATATCGAGCGCATATTCCAACTGCAAAAGAAATATCAGGTCGACTTGCAGTAAGATAAAGTAAAGAACCAATAATTCCCCTGTACAAACTCATGCTGGCAGGTTTCCTTCAGAATCTGGATCTATCTTTCCATTTGCAATCATTGGAATCTTCAGTGATCTGCTATCCTGGGTACCGAATTTGGTTGCCAGCTCGTTAGCATATTTGGATTGACAAATGAAGATACCATCCGCAGATTGCTTGACCTGTAGGCCGAGGAAGAAGTTCATCTCCCCCATCATGGACATTTTGTACTCATACTTCATGAGTTCTCCAAACCTGTCACATAAAAACTTTGACCAAGATCCAAAGATAATGTCATCAACATAAATTTGCACAAGAAGAATATCATCCTTGTACTTAAAAGTAAATAAAGTTCTATTGACCGATCCTCTTTTAAAACCGGAATGCAGTAGGAATGTAGACAAGGTTTCATACCAAGCTCTGGGAGCTTGTTTCAAACCATATACTGCTTTGTGCAGTTTGTAAACTTTCTCTGGACCTGCTTCCTCGAAACCTGGAGGTTGTTCAACGTACACTTCTTCTCCAAGAATTCCATTGAGGAAAGCACTCTTTACGTCCATTTGGTAGACTTTGAACCTCTGATGAGCTGCATATGCTAGAAACAACCTAATTGCTTCTAGTCTTGCCACTGGTGCGTAGGTTTCATCATAGTCTATCCCTTCTTGTTGACAGTAACCTTTGGCAACTAATCTTGCCTTGTTTCTGATTACTTCAGCATTTTCATCTTTCTTGTTCCTAAACACCCATTTTACATCAATCACTCCTTGATGTGTAGGATGATCAACTAGTGACCATACTTCGTTTCTTTTAAACTCGTTGAGTTCCTCTTGCATGGCTGTAACCCAGTCGTGGTCAGTGAGAGCTTCCTCAACGGTTTTGGGTTCTGAGTAGGAAAGGTAACAGCTTAATAGACAGCTTTCACCTATCTGTCTTCTTATCTTCACACCCGCATTTGGGTTCCCGACAATGAGATCTTCAGGATGAGCATCGACCCATCTCCTTCGACGAGAGATTTCTTCTTCTGTAAGAATAGGTTCAGGGTCTGGTGAGGGATCTTCAAACTCAGGTAAAGGTTGAGGAGTGAAGGGGTCAAGCTGTTCAAATTGTTCAGCAAGCTGATCCACTGACAGTTCTGCATTAACTGCAGGTTCTTTTGGAGTTTCTGGATCAGTTGAAGAGGAGCTGGTTGGAGGAGCTTCGGTTCCCCTTGGTTGTTCCCCCTTGCTGAATGGGTGGATTGTGTGAATTGGAATCTTGTACAGGCTGACTTTCTTCTTCTTCCAAGTCAGTTGGGCTCCATATAAGTATTTCATCTCGAAACTGCGTGTTGGAGCCTGCTTGTTCTTGACTTGCACCTGTACTTTCTTCAGGTTGGGTCTCCCTGTACTCACACATAGATTCATCAAAAACAACATGTGGTGTTACTTCCATAATCTGAGTTTTCTTGTTAAAAACTTTGAAGGCTTTGCTGATCTCTGAATATCCCACAAATATTCCTGGATCTGCTTTGCTATCAAATGTTTTTAACTGTGATTTCCCATTATTATGAATGTAACACACGCAACCAAAAGATTTAAGGTATTTGAATCGAGGTTTCTTATCTTTCCACAGCTCGTATGGAGTTTTTCCATGTCGTGCATGAATGACTGATCTGTTCTGAGTGTAGCAAGCTGTGTTGATAGCTTCCGCCCAGAACTTCTTTGGAAGATTGGTTTCATTCAGCATTGTGCGAGCTGCTTCCTTTAGAGACCTGTTGCGTCGTTTAACAACACCATTCTGTTGAGGTGTGCGAGCTGCTGAAGTTTGATGTGTGATTCCATTTCTGGTACAGTACGACTCGATCATATGATTAAGAAATTCTGTTCCACGATCGGATTTGATTGAGATCACGCTCTTGTTCTTCATGTTTGACAGTTTGGTGAGCAGCGCAGGTAGCTCCACTAGTGTCTCCTTATTTTTATGTAAGAAAATAACCCAAGTATATCGTGAGTAATTATCAACAATAACGAGAGTATACTTTTTACCATTAATACTTCTAGGAGTCACTGGACCGAATAGATCCAAGTGGAGTAATTCCAAGATTCTACTTGTGTTGTGAGCTGCAATGCTTGGGAATGACGATTTGGTCTGCTTCAGCTTGACAGCTCACAATGATCTTGTAGTAGACTTGATCTGGAAGGTCATCTGCGAGCTTCTTGCGAGCAAGCTTGTTGATGGCTTTGAAGTTTAAGTGACACAGTCTCTTATGCCATAGCCAGCTAACTTCAGGTGCAGATTTGGTGACCAGACAGGTTTCTTTCTCATCTGACCATTGTACTATGTACAAGTTATCCTGCAAAATACCGGTAAGAAGAATTTCTTCTCCTTCCTTGTTCTTTATAGCACATGTGTTAGCAGAAAATTCTACTCTTTTACCAGTAGAGCAGAACTGACTTACAGAAAAGAGATTGTGATTTAAACCTTCAATATATGTGACATTAGATATTGTTGTTTTACCAACAACTAAATTACCGTAACCTCTTGTTTTCCCTTTAGAGTCTCCTCCAAAAGCAACTAGAGGTCCATCACATTCAGTGAAGTTTGTAAGCAAGCTTTTGTCGCAGGTCATATGCTTTGTGCATCCACTGTCAATGATCCAGATCGAGCCGCGAGCTGCTCGCTTTCTCCTTTGAGTTTTCCCATCCTGCAATTTAGACAGTTTTAGCAACCCACATGAATTTGGGTGCTTTGTTAGCAGGTTAAGTTTTAGCAGCTTGGTTTCCAAGCTTCTTCTTTTGGAAACTCCTTCTGTTGACTCGTGGCTTGATCCATTTCTCGTTTATTGAGTGGAAGGTTTCATGTGCAGACTTCTATTGATAATGAGCAGGTTGATAATGATCATTTTGATAACATTGCTCCATATATCCACATCTGTAGTAATCAATTCCAAATCCACTTCTATTTGGAAATTGATAGAGCCTACTTGACAGCTCAGGATATTGGTACCAATAATGATCGTACCAGTAACCTTCATTGTCAATTGTTTGACGATTTGCTCGATGCTCATAGTGATTGTTTCGTTGTGATTGAGCAGTTTGAATGGTTCTTGGATGAGAGACTGCTTTTCTTCTGCTAGCAGTTTGCACTTTTCTTGGAGCAGGTTGGCTTCCCTTTTGATAAGCAGGTTGACGATATAGTTTCCTAGGAAGTTCAACCTTTTTCTGTTCAACTGACGGCTTTTGCTGCTGCTTCTTGATAGCAGGCTTTCCATGCTCTTTCACCAAGATTGCTTGTGGTTGCCGAGCTGGATTCTTCAGTTTGAGCTGCTTGTCTGGTAGAGTGTGATGAGCTCTGCTTTCAAACACTCCTTTTTCTTTCTCAAACACGACCTTCTCTTTCTCTTTGGCTCCACTGGTTTGACCATGGAATCCAATGCCAAGCTTTATGTGAGCAGGTCTCTGGGCAGCTTGCAAGGCTTCAAGCTTTTCACCATTTTTGTTCATTTTCATCAGGACTTGTTGAAGCTTGAGCTCTTTCTGCAACAACTTCTCATGCTCTTTTGAGAGATCTATCAGTTTGTCATTCAGGTTGTTGATTTCACTATCCCTTTCAGTGAGCATTTCTTTAAGGTTTTCATCCCTTGAAGCTGATTGACCCATGTGGACTTTTAGGGTCTCTATTTCCTTTTCTTTTGCTTCATCATATGGAGTGAAGCTTTCATCTAAGAAGTTTTGAGTTTCAAGTTTTCATCTTCCAGCTTGGATCCTTCTATGACTACTTGTTTAAACATTTCTGAGAGCTTCTTGTAGTCATCAAGCTGTTGTTGAAACTCTTCATACGTTGGCATTTCAGGTATCTCAATACCTGCATGTTCAGGGTTAGCTGAATATGAAAAAGAGGTTTTAGTATCAACCTTGTTTTGAACAAGATCGAGATCTTTTCCCATGAAGCATTCCTCATATTCAAGTTCCTCGTCAGCTAAGCGACAGTCCTCCTCATCCAATTCATCATCATCTTCGTCGGAGGAGGTTGAGTCTGATAATGTGGCAATTGCCTTGGCCTCTTCCTCAGCTGCGATCATGGCGTTGCGCTGCTCCTTAAGCTTTTGATCTCTTTTTGCGTGGAGCTCTTCGCGTTCAGCCTTTGATAAGTCTGGGCAGTCTGACTTATAGTGATCTGGTCTGCTACATTCAAAACAGCCACCCGTGGGAGTGTTAGAAGAATTGAATTTAGAGGGTTTTGTTATACCTTCACCTTTCTTGTTGGAAGAAGAGGTGGTTTGATTTCTCTTGAAATCCTTGTGATATTTACGGAATTTGTTGAAGCGTTTTTCAAGCTTCTCATTTCTCCTAGCCATGAGTGCATAATCTTTCAACAATTTCTCCATTTTGGAGCATAAATCCTTTGGGATTTCTTTTTCTTCTGTAATTGATGCAGCTTTGAATGCAGCATCCTTTTCTTTCTTTTCGGGTTCGGTCTTCTTACTTGAAGATGCTTGTTCTGACCCGTGAAGTCTGATCATTTCAAACTCATTTCCGATGAGTAGATCAAATAGTTGCTCGGTTGACAGGTTGCTGATGTCCGACCTGCCACGGTGCATGGCACTGTACACATGCCAGCTTGCTGGAAGAGATTGGATGACTTTGAGGTTGAGTTCGCGCTGTGTGTATTTATCTTTCTTGAGAGCTGCGATCTCCAAAGTGATCATTGTGAATCTGTTCTTGAGCTGATCAATGGTCTCCATTGGCTGCATTTTGAATTCTTCAAATTTACTGCACGCCACTGACAACTTGTTTTCCAGCATTTCTGTTGATCCAAGACTTATGGCTTTTAAGGTGTCCCACATTTCCTTTGCAGTTCCAAGATTCCTTATCTTGGCTAGGTGGACTCCCTTAACTGTGCTAGAGATCAATCCTTTTGCGAAGCTGTCGAGTCCAGCTTCCTTTCTTTCTTCAGTTGTGTATTTTCTGGGATCTTTGATCTTTGGCACATACGTTGCTTCAGAACCTTTTTCTCCAGTAATATCAATATCGTAGGGTTCGTAGATTGGTGTTGGACCATTCTCAATGACATCCCACATCAACACATGATGAGATTGGAGGCACATCTTTATTCGAAAGCTCCAGTCTTCATATCCCTGCACAGAGAAATCTTCGCAGACGCGGATAAGTGAAGTTTCCATAATGACAGTTTATGTATATATGCACAAACACAAGTCTAGAGATCTAGTTCAATTTGACACTAAAGCACAGAGAGCTTCTAGTATGCAGAAGCAGTGGTCAAAAGAACCACCGCTCTAATACCACTTGTAGGTCCCGATAAATAGATATTGGTGTATGGGGGGGGGATACACCAATTAGCCAACAATTTTGATTTTTCAAAACAGATTGATCTTACTGAGTCGTCACTGCAGTATATCAGCGCAGTTTAGTTTTTCCAGCTCAATCAGTAAACTGCTGAGCTTGCAAAACTAACCTGCGTGCGGAAGTTTGGTGGAAAGGTTGGCTAACAGTTTTAAGATAGTTTTCAAAACAGTTTTCAAAGGAAACTGTAGTTCAGATAAGTGATGCAAAACAGGTTACTGTGATGCAGGTTGTGAATGTGCAAACTGTGTAAATGAATAAGTAAATAACAAGAGAGACACTAGGAGTTTTTATCGTGGTTCAGAGTAAACAGCTCCTACGTCCACGCCAGATTCGTCGAATCTGTAATCCCTTAACTTGAGATTTTTCGCTCCTTTTAACACTGGTGGAGGACCAGTCCAAATTCAAGTCTTTCTCTTAGACTGAATCTAGCACGATTCTTGAGTCGTGTCTCTTCTTACTTACATACAAACTTACTAACACTAAATGACTAGTGCTACTATCTAAACTCGAAAGCTGTGAATAGCTATCGTCGTAAGGAATACAACTCAATCAACTACACTAGTTTTCCAACTTTGATGGTAGTGAGAGTGTGTGTGATGTGTTCTAGTAAGATAGATTCCAGAATGATTAGAAATCTACAATGATCAACACTTGGGAAAGCTCTAGTAATTTCGAGTGTTGATTGAATGAATTTCAGCTTGAGATTTCTGCAGAGTTTTGGCTTGTATATTGAGTTTCCCGTACTTCAATCTGGAATGTGTTGAGGTATTTATAGAGAAGCATTTGAAATAGAGCCGTTGGAAGTGTGTCAGGATTTGCAGTACCGTACACTGACACAATTCTTGTCGTTGGATGAGAACATGTCTCTCAACCACAACTCAGGTTGATCTTCACAGGTAGAGCTTCCTATACCTCGAACTGTCTTCAGTCTTCTGTAACCTTCGTGTGAGATCTTCTGGCATGGTAAGAGCAGGTTACGTAGACAGTTTGCTTAATGGAACAGTATGACAGATTGGGTGGTTTAGGTACCAGGTTGCACTTGCAACCTTGACCTTTACATGAACAATCTGTCCGAGTAAAGCTTGACTGATCCAAACACGGAGACCAGCCTGTTCCATTTAAAACCTATTATCTAAGTGTGGTTTCTAATAGCATTATCAAAACTCAGTTTCAAAGGGTTCCCAACAGTTCTTACCCATGAATCGGGGCAACCAAAAATCTGAGAACCCAATAAATCATCTTGTTGTGCTTATAGCAAAACTCGGTTTGGTTCCTAAGAGAAACGTAACGGATCACAAAGCTCAGCAGTACTGAACTTGTTCAAACGTGTCCTTCCCCAGAGTGATGAAGACATCTTCCGACAAAGAGCTTTCAAGATCATTCTCCGTTCGTTTGGATTAGGTAGAGGAACATGCATAAGCTGCCCCAACATTCTTGGTCGGAGCAGTGCAGGATCGACATCGATCCTGCCATTATCCACGACATCATTGAATATATTGTAACAATCTCAGGATGCCTGATTGATTATCCATACATTTATGTAGCTCTACTTAGATAAACTTTAGTCTCTTGCCCTATTTCATCCCTTGGCGCAGTGAGGTAGAAATCTATTGGAATATAATATTAGGACAATTTGTAAAGATGAACCTAACGGGTGTTTGTGGTTTTGATGAGATTCCAAACCACATCCCAAAACCTCTTAGAACAATTCCCTAGTATAGGCCACCCAAATCAAGACTAAAAGTAGTTTAACAAGGTTCACATTGTTAAGGAACCAAGTAGTATAGTCGTATAAAGCAGACTTAATCATGAAGTGAAGATTAAAGCCGCAGCTGAAGAAGAAGCTGTTGACTAAGAAGTACTCAAAGAAGTGTTGATCACAAGTGCTGACCAAGTAGATGATGACGCCCAAAAGAAGTCCCTCATCAGCATCGAGTATAAGGACTAGCGCTGATATTCAAGTAAGGAGACTCGGAGCATAAGCAAGCTATCATCAGTAGAGTCTTCAATGGAAAGAAAAGTTCAGCATGAAAGAGAGTACAAGTTAAAGCTGCACGACAGAGAGAAGTCTGCCTCAAGAAAAGTAGCAGCAGCATAAAGTGTATTGGAAAGAGGCGAAGCAGTCATAATCCCGGAAATCCCGCCTAAAGCTCCATCAACCGCACCCGACAAGACCGGTCACTACTATATCTCGCAGACTCCCAATGGTCACCTCCTCATTGATAATCGAAGAGTAATTAACAAGATCTAGTCATTAAATCGAGGATTAAGTTGTAATTACTCCAACAGTTACATCTGACTCCCATGTTATAAAAACCAAGGTCTCTTCATCAGAAAAGAAGACTCAAAGAAGAGAGAGCAAACATGCCCTGAAAAGAAGACTCCGTCGAAGTCTCGCTCTGATAATCTTTCACGTTTCTCTTTAGATCTTCAGTTCTTCAAGATTCATTAAACTCACCTTCTTCGAGTGATCCATGTCTTCAGAGATCTAGCCTTAGGTTTACCACTAGAAACTAAGCTACATGCATATCTTAGCTTAATCGAGCATCCCTATCCCTTGTATTGTGCTTCAATGTAAAGAGATGTCTCATTAGTTGGAAAGTCAATTATTTCTTTCAAAAGAAAGAATAAGTGAGTTTAGCAAGGTAGATGCCTTCAGAAAGCTACATTTGATCAGGTTTTGTGAGTGCCTATAACTACTCACAGTTCGGCTCATGGGTGCCCATTGAAACCCAAGGTGTAGAGCTTTGAGGTGCCAACTGAAATCCTCAAAGAATTCTATAAAAATTCACCTCCGAAGGGAGGACAGTGGATGTAAGCCAGTTTTGGGCCAAACCACTATAAAAAATTATGTCTATGTATTTTAGCTTAAGCACCTATATAAACTGATTTTCATTAAATTACATAGTTTTCATATCAAAACTAGTCGTTGATCACATTCAGCAACTAACCATTCTTTCACACACAAACTTGCACTCGCATGTTTTGCATTAAAGGAAAAACTTTTTTTAGCAAGCTTAAAACCGAGTAGACTTAGATCCCACACTTCCACACACACGTAAGATATTGAAAATAGTCTGCTGACCTTGGAATTTAAACGTCAACAAGCTGAGTTAAACATCACACATCTCAGTGCACTATTTCTTCACTCTTATGATAGCTCAGCGTCACTGAAAGAGGTTGAGTCAAGAGTGCTCAAAAGTCAAAAAGTCATCACTCACCATACACACATGCATTTTCCCGCACCCCATCTACATGTGTGAAGACTTGCTCTAAACGGGACCAACAAAATCACACGACATTCTAGGGCTCTAACTGCAGATATTTATGCATAGGATAAAATAACACTCTCTCTTATGGTACTCACTTGGTAATAGAGTATGTGAGCAAATCATCCTCACTCTTTACCATTCTTGGTTGTCAGCGCATCCACCTGATACAAAAAGATGTGCAGATAAGTAACATAATCGTACAATCACCAAAATATACTCAACAAAGACAATAAACAAAAAATGTGCACTTGCTTCAAGAGAAATAGTGTATTACACAAAAGTGTAGACTATGAAATAGTCCAATAATTAAACATACCTCCAAATATTAAAATTACGGATTTAAGCATTATAGGATATGTTGAGAATTGATTGACAAGCTGTGGCAGAAATAAAGACAATGGAAGTACCTCATCAATGAAAATTATGCACGGAGAACACTCATGTGCTCGACTAAATATCGATGGAGTGTTAACATGCTTTTAGCAATCAGAAGTCACAGCCCCTAACCAGAACAAAAACATTATTAAACCTACGATTTGTGTCAACCCAAACTAAATTATGACAAAACACAGCCTAAAAGAGAGCTTAAATTATGGATAAATAAAATCTAAGATGAGAACTATAATGTGTATATAATTAGATCCTACTTCATGAGCAACATCTTAGGCAATTAATGTATTTTCACATCCAAGAGGACCGTGAAGCAAAAAGCGAGTATCACATGTCACACCCAAATTCTTACAAAAAGATAAATAAGACATCAAATTACTATAAATTGATAAAGTAGAGATAACTTGGAAGTATGTTGTGAAGACAATCTCATTTTTGACAATATTTATTGGGCTACTTTTCAATAATACAAGCTACCGGGTTGCAACAGACTCTGATAGAAGACCAATCATATGTCACACTAACAGTATGCAAGCTTTTAAAAATATAAGATATTGAGAAACTTGTTGAGCACCAATACTAACAAGCAACATCTATTCAGCCCACCTCCATAAATTATGAAATGATTGATTTAATCGAATAGTTTAGGGAAATATATACGTTGAACTATACGACAATGAAATTCTTCTCGCAACTCAATGATGCCCTACAACATCATCTCACTTGACATTTGGTATGGTATAAATTCCTTTGAGATGCAAAAAGTTTAACCACTTTAGCAGCTTCATGCCATCAGTTTATGTAGTGCACCAAAACGATGTGAAAAAAAAAAATGCTACAACGATACTTAAAGTGTTTATTCTTACAAAATTTAATGTGAATTTAAAATTTCCCGAGTGAATAATTAACTTAAAGACATTATTGCAATTATCATATTCTAATTTACTTAATGCGGTTAAAATTTAATTTCTACCGGTATACTGATTATTGAAGAATCCAATTCCATTAGTTCATATAAGACATAAGGTCAGCAATAGTATCATGCAATGCAATACTTTACAACATTCACCAATCAATATATTGCAATAACGTGAATTGTAAAGATTTAAGCTAAATTTTACCCACCAATCAATATATTGCAGTAACGTGAATTGAAAAGATTTAAGCTAAATTTTTAGATGTGACAAATCATTGGGATATTATGCATAAACTTGACTTTACTATTATATGTGTCGAATAATTTAGATTTCTAAATTATATTTATATTTTCTATTAACATTTGTGTCAGTGTTATCATGCAAATATGACTTTAGTATGTTACTATCGCGACCACATGTATACAAGACAAGCTCCTTAGTGTTGAGGGATACTGCATCTATTGATAAACGGAAGGAAATATTTCCCAGTAGTTCCCAGCTTGACAAGTTCCAAATCTTCACAGTAAACAACTGAAATCTCAATAACGCAATAAATTATATCATAAGTGAAGGAAAAAAAAAATAAGAAACTAAAAGCACATATACATATGCCCGAACCTTGCAAGTACAATCCTAAAAAGCAAACACGACGATTGCATCACCACCAAAGTTGCCAGTTCTTATATTAGTCACACTTAACGAGTGCTTGTTGAAACTGTACTTGAATAGATTTTTTTTTCTACATTCCTAGAAGCGGAATAGAAACATCAAAATAGGGATTCAACCAAATCCTGCACCAAAATCATATAAACAGAAAAGAAAACCTACAAGAACAGTAACCAAACCCGAACGCGTCCATCTTCCCCCTGGAATCAAAAGGGGTGTGTCATCGCTGAAAGCCAAGAAACTAACAACCTTGTCATGCGCAGGCAACTTCTTAACCAATTTTCCAGTAGTCACCTACAATTACATAGGATGACAGAAACAAACTCTTTCCCCAAAGCGATGAAGTCCAAGTTGGCATCTATTGACCTCTTCCGACAAAGAGCTTTCAAAATTATTCCTCATTCGTCTGGATTAAGCAGAGGAACATGCATAGGTTGCCCCAACTATTATGGTCGGAGCAGTGCACGATCAATGTCATTGATCTTGCCAATATCACGATCATTGAATATACTGAAACTCATCCAGGATGTTTGATTGATTATCCATACATTTGTGAAGCTCTAATTACATTAACTCCAATCCCTTGCCCTGTTTCATCCAACTTGGTCAGTAGTTGCAGTGAGGTAGAAATCACACGATAAATCCAGGGCTCTAATTGCAGATACATTATGCATAGGATATAATAACATTTTCTCTTATGGTAATAAAGTATGCAAGGAAACCATCCCCTTTCTTCACCATTCTTGGTTGTCAGCGCATATGCCTGATACAAAAGGATGTGGAGAAGTAACATAACTGTCCGATCATCAAAATATACTCAAACAAAGACAATAAATAAATAAAAAAAATGTGCATTTGCTGCAAAGAAAACAACGTATTACGAATTTAAGCATTATATGATATGTTGGGACTTGATTGACAAGCTCGGGCAAAAATAAAGACAATGGAAGTACCTCATCAATAAAAAATTATGCACGGAAAACGAGTGCTGGACTAACATTGATGGCAGTGCCAACCTGCTTTTAGCAGTCAGAAGTTCATGGCCCCTAACCAGAATAAAAATATTATTAAACATATGATTTTCATTGTCCCAAATTAAATTATGGCAAAATACAACCTAAAAGAGAGTTTAAATTATGGATAAATAAAACCTACGTTGAGAACTTTAATATGTTAGCTTCTACTTTACAAGCAACAATTTTGGCAAATCAATGTATTCCCACATCCAGGAGGACCATGAAGCAAAAAGCAAGTATCACATGTCACACCAAATTCCTAAAAAATGATAAATAAGACAACAAATTACTACAAGTTGATAAAGTAGAGATAACATCGAAGTTTATTGTGAAGATAATCTCATTTTCACAATATGTTGGACTACTTTTGAATAATACAAGGTAAAGGGTTGTAACATACTCTGATAGAAGACCCATCATATGTTACACTTATAGTATACAAGCTCTTCGAAAATATAAGATATTGAGAAACTTGTTGAGCACCAATAGTAACATGCAACATCCATTCAGCCCACCTCCGTAAATTATGAAATGAAATGATTTACCTCGAATAGTATAGGGAAATCTCTACGTTGAACTATACGATGATTAAATTCTTCTCGCAGCTCAATGATGCCCTACAATATCATCCCACTTGACATTTGGTATGGTAGAAATTTCTTTGAAATGCGAAGGTTTAACCACCTTAACAATTTCCTACCATCAATATATGATATGCACTAAAACAATGAGAACAATGAGAATAAAACAGAGAAAGATGCTGCAATGATACTTGAAGTGTTTATTCTTACAAAATTTGATGTGAATTTACAATTTTCCCAATGAATAATTAACTTAAGGACATCATTGCAATTATCATATTCTAATATACTTAATATGGTTAAAATTCAATTTCTGCACATACACTAATTACTGAAAAGTCCATTTTTATTAGTTCATATATGACATAAGGTTAGTGATAGTATCATGAAATTTAATAGTTTACAACATCCATCAATCAATATATTGTAGCAACGTGAATTGGAATGATTTAAGATAAATTCTTAGATATGGACTGGCATGCATATAATAGGATACTATGCATAAACTTGATTTTAGTGTTATATGTGTCCTACAATTTAGCTTTCTAAATTAGGTTTGCATTTCCCATTGACGTTTGTGTCGGTGTTATCATGCAAATATGATATATGAGATTTCATCAATTATTTTTTATGTCATCCTATACGTGTTCATGTCACAATAATAGTTCATTTAAATTTGAATGCCAAACCTGAAACGAAAGTACGCCGCTCGAACAGAAAACAAGAATGGCAACCGCCCCCCATTGGTGTGCTCATGATGGACTGTGATGTAGCAGTCTTTCCAAATGGTCGTACTGGTTTAGGTGTTATATTTCGAGATGAGACGGGGAGAGTTACCTATGCATGCAGAACTGAAATTCTTGCTGCAGGAAGCACAACAATTCTTGAAGGTTTAGCAATTCGATATGGGCTGCAGATGGCTATAGAACAAAATCTGATGAATCTACAAGTGCAAAGTGATAACCAGACTATAATATTTGGTTTATGTGGAGAGACTGATATGGAGCCGTATGGGGAGATTTTGAAGGAAGACATTCTTACTTTGGCTGAAGAGGTTAATGTGTTGTGCTTTAAGCATATTCCTAGAAATTGTAATAGAGCAGCACATCTTTTGGCTAGGGAGTCAAATTTTACAAGTGGATCTAGTCTCCCTTGTGCAATCCTAAGTATTGTAATGGACGAAAGTTTTAATATATAAATTCATCTTTTGCCCTCAAAAAAAAAAAAAAAATTGAATGCCAAACAGTCTAATTAGTTACCTCAAAATCAATCATTCTTAGATTTGAATGCCAGAATTTATATTGCAATATTCTTAACGTGTGGAATTAATAATTATAAGAACATAAATATTAAAAACATTATATTGACACATCAAAATAATAACCCGCTTCGGTAATAATGCGCGCCCCAACATTTGGGGACAAAATCCAAGAAAATAATTATGTTTTTAATTAATTTTTTGAATTAAATAAGATGAGTTAATTAAATACACAGATGAATAAAAATTAACAAATAAAGTGTGTTATTGATTCAACTATTAAATCCTTAATTTAAGTAATTGAACAATTTGGCCCATAAATTTACATTATAATTAAGACAGAGAAAATGTCACTTTTATCGTGATCAATAATAGTCAAGGTAGAATTTGTTTTACTATTCTCTTTCCCCATTATTAGAAACATGATCTCGGGCATTGATTTAGTATATATGGCCAATACAAAATTTATACACGAATGAAATTAATGAAGTTGAGATGAACTTAACTTTTGGCCGGTAGATATCGAAAACACCATTGCCTTTTCACAAGTAGAGGCTAATGGTTGTCAGATCTACATGAAGATGGTTTAGGAGATTATTTAGGATTTAAAGTTCCAATGAAAGTAAAACAAAATAAGATAAAATATATACCACATAATTTCAGCATGTCCCCAATAAATCAAATAATATTTTGCGTGTATCAAATAATGTTTGTTTAAATATTTAAAAAGACATTATGTAATTTCAAATGTCATTTATTTATATTCGTTACATGTTGTGTTTATAAATATAATTTATAATGTTATAATAACTCCTTCCATATGACATAAATAACAGAGTATATATTTAAAAGAAAAAAAAATTATAAAATTATTAACAGCACCATGAAAGACGAGTTTTAGAAGCCAAAAAATTTGGACCATTGTCATTCTTGCCATTGTATTGCTTATAAATTCATCATTTTCAACAATTTTTAATTCAATATCAAGACCTATTACTGTTGACTACGTCAACCTAATTGTTCATACATATAAATTGAATACTTTCATTAGTTACCTTCATTTGCGCACCATATTAACAAATGTTACATAGATTATATATTTAATACTACAAGGAATACATAGTATTTTATATAACAGGTGCCGAACAAAACAAATTGAGTCAATAGTATTTTACAAATAATGATATAGCATTTAATGTACTAAAGTTTCCCTTCAATCCATTTAAAATCATGAATAAATAAGTATATAGTTAATTTAGATATCAACTTTCAGCCACTAGTTTATATTGGATGGATAGTCGGGATGTATCTCTAATTCTCATGTTGGGAATTTAATTTCACATGAACCATTCCTTAATATATAGGGAGCGGTTGTTCCAATATAAACCACCCTCAGGTATAGTAACTACGATCCATTTTCCACCATCAATCTAATATATTTGGTGGTTCCAAAATTTAATCTATATTTAATGATTTATATTTGGCACCAATTTCATTAATAATAGCACAATCAACTTTTATGACAAATCGGTAAAAATGCAAAACAAATATGCCTCACATCACGGCAACCTCTGCTTAAATAGAGGATGATAAGTAGTAGATTTTACTATAAATGCTTATTTAAGTTATGTCCACTAATGCTTAATTTATTTAGTACTGTTGTATTTGTTTCCGTATCCAAGATACTTCATATAGCTAAATTTATTGCTTATTTTCATGAATCATTGTTAAAATGAAACTTATTTGATGAATCTATTAATTGATGTAATTTCTACTTTCGATAACGCTTAATCTGTATGCTTTTAGTGTTTAGTTGATATAATGTTATTGCTTAGATGCCCATTATTTGCATGTTGCTTTTGTAGTGCTTAATATCTCAACTTCGAGTGCTCATTTTTCATTTCAATTTGCTTATTAGATTATTCTAGTTGCTTATTATAAATCATTTCAAATTCTTATATAAATCTTCAAATGAATTATTTGAATACATGTATTGCTTATTATTGTTTATGTGCTCGGTTTTAAATGCTTATTTCATTGAATTTCATATAATTTCATTTAAATAAATATGTTGCTTATTATCTCAATTTCAAGTGTTTATTTTTCAAGCGATTATTATGTCATATTCAAGTGCTTATTATCTCAATTTCAAGTGTTTATTTTTCAAGCGATTATTATGTCATATTCAAGTGCTTATTATCTAAATTTCAAGTGCTTATTTTTCAAGTGTTTATTATCTTAAATTTAAGTGCGCAATTTGAAGTGCTCATATTCTTATGTTCAAGCTAAGTGCTTATTATCTCAATTTCAAGTGCTCGTTTTCAAGTGCTTATTAATTATTGTTGTCATTTATTGTTTATATTGTCTTAAAAATTATTATAATGCTTATATATATATTTTTTTTTCACTTGCTATTTTGTGATATAGCTAAAAGACCCTAATAAATTTGAAGCTTGAGGAACCGCAATCACAACCTTGTTAAATATAAAATATTCAATCCCGTTTCATTGTGAAATATATAATTCGTCCTCTTCATTGATTTGTTATAAAATCTTTTACTTTTTTTATGACAAATATAAAAAAAAAATTATCATCATATTAAGAGCGAAATTCAATTCACATATTCAATGGCGCATTCTAAATGTGTGAATCTGCAAAATGGAGATTTGATGATATGCAATGTTTTGAAAGAAGAACGACAGGTTTGAGGATGATTAAATTGAAATCATTTTATTTATGGAGATAGCTGTTACAGTATATAAAATTACCCTATTATCCTTTCGCATTAAAATAGGAATAATATAAAAAATAAACCATCAACAAACAATAATCGTTGATCTAATTAAATAAACATTTTAAATTGGATCCTAACGATCTCATTTGATCACTAACCCTCTCTCTCTATATATATGGTTTAGAATATAGCTTATCTCTTTTTTAACTGTTTTTTTTAGATGCGGTTAGTTAGTAAAACCTCCGTATAGTAATACTCTATATATGAACAATCTCCCTATATTAATAAAAAATTATGGTCCCGACTCGAGACCAATTATATTTAGGAATAACATTTACATTGTAATAAGTCATATTTTTTTTTCCGGTTCCGTCTTTTGAATTTATGCCTCCATAATAGGAATAAATTACAATATATAAAAATATATATAATATCATTACACAAAATTTAAGATGACCTAAAATATTTATCTATGGTTGATTGTGATAAAATTTTAATTTTATGGGCTGTCACTTCAATTTGCGTGTACGTAATAGCTCATCTGTATATACACCCTCTTGTTTTAACAAGGTGAATTCATAGTTTAGTCAAATTTATATATTAATTAAGTACATGAATATGCTAAATGTATCCATGTGATATATTATTTAATCGAATACCTTTTATGATTTTATGTGAAACTCTACATGAGAATAACTTCCCTATAATAATAACCACCTATAGCTTAAGTTGGAATTTTAGCTTCAACTGTCTTTAATTTAGATACATTTAGTTCTAAATCTAAGCTGGGATTTAGCTTTAACCTCAATAACCTTTTTAACACTTTTTTTTTCTTTTTCTTTTTTTTTTCTTTCTAAAATCAACAAAAGCACAATCAACTGGTCAAATATAACATACTACCTCCAACCCATATAAGTAGTCTCATTCACTTTTTTGACTTTTTCGGCACGCGTTTCCACCGAAACCTAGTACGGGTTTTAAAATATAATTTTGAAGTATCGTTTTTTTTACGGGATACTATGCAAAAAAGTGAATGAGACTACTTTGGTGGGTTGGAGGTAGTAACAATTTAAGTAATTAACAGGGAAAAAAAAATCGAGGAATTGCATTTCATGTGTTCTTAAAAAACAAAGAAATTCCTTTTGGCTTTTCCATCATGGATAATGTTAGTCCAGAAAAAAAAAATGAAAAAAGAAATAAAATAAATTAAAAATAAATTAAAAAAAATCAACTTGCGTAATAAATGTAGAAGAAGAAATTCCATGTTAAAATAGTTGCGCAACAGCCCTATTTTCCCACCATAGAAAAAAAAAAAAAAAAAAAAAGAAAGAAAAGAATCCAATATTAGATTCTCCTCCCTTTAACCGAATTAACCTACAACAAACCAACAAACGAAATTGGAAAATTTTAGGGTTTCTCTGCTCTGCAAAATGCTCTCACCACATGCTTTCAATTCGCTTCTCCGTCCCTAAAATTAGGGCTTTTGATCATCATCCTAATACTAATCTGATGCTGAGCTCAAATTGCCTTCACTCTCTACCTCAGCGCCATCGAATCACTCAGCTCACAGCGTCAAGTCCCAGATTTAGGGCATCGAAACTCACTGATAAATCGTCGTTTGCTCCTGCGCGGAGCTATCGGGTTTCGGAAACCCATCGCCGCTTTTCAACCAAGGTAAATAATTACTGGGAATAGACAGAGAATTATGCGGGCATTTGTGATTGAATGTGTTTGGAGAATTTACTGTTGTCGTCAAATTGGTAACTTGGAAGTAGGTTTTGCCGGGGATAAGAATTTAAATTTCTGTTTGCGCTTGGATTGTGTGGGCATCTTCGTGTGAGAAGTTGTTGAAGTGATGAATGTTGAATTGAGATATATGTAACTCGCTTTATGTGATTGAGCTGATGCTGCACATAGAGCCCGCAGAATATACACTTTTTTGTTACTGTAGTTGCATGGTTATGGAGGAGTCTGAATGTAAATTGGGTATCTCTTTGTTTTAGTCGATGTTTATCATGAGCTGGACCTTTTTTCGATCGTATGAGTTCCAAAGCAGTAAATTTGTATGTCTATACTTGTTATGCAATTCAGATATGAATTCTTTAATAGTGTCTCACTTTTCTTGGAGAGTGGGAATTTGGGGTGGTTGTACCATATTGTTGTCTTGCATTATTTCCAATGTTTATGAGACCTCTTTGGTGAATTTGGAATTCTAAGTCCGCTTCTTTTCCTAAATTACAAAGCCAATTGTGGCTTACCACTTTAAGCAGTGGCCCCTGTATATTTTCATTAATATTACTCTAAATCGTTGGTCATGGTTTCGCTTTCTGGCTGTTCAATACAGTGAAGAAGTTTTTCATGAGTCTTTTTCTGTGTTATATCTACTAAATAACAGTAATGGCCCTACGTTTCTCCAGACATTAGTGATTTGTTTCTTTTCCGAGTTAAAAAAATTCAACTGTTCGGATTCGGAATTGCTGAAAATCTCTATTGGGTTACACGTAGTTGTGAGTAAAGTATTTTTGCGGGATTTAAGAGTGCATCGGTCGGTGGTAGTGGGATGAGGTATATGGTTGTGTTTGATCTCGATGCTCTTACTGTCATCTAGTAAGGAAAATATCTGTATATACAGTTGTGAAATATGTGGAGTGATAAGATAGTGAAAAACCAAATCACAAAGGAGAGGAGACAGAAGATTGTTCCACCCTCGGAAGGAACTACAGAGCATTTAACTTGATTTTACAAATTTAGAAAGATTTATAAGTACATGTATATAAAGAAGTATAGATCAAAGAAAAAGCTTATATTGTCTGGAGTAAGCGTCTAATCAATTGTGGTTATGCTAAATTCTTTATATGAACTAGGGAGACTAACTTCATATGAAACTCTATGGAGGTAGAAACCCAACTCAAGACCAAAAATTTGATAAATTCAATAAACTGGGGAATGATTATACTGGCTGTTGAATCACCAGATCAGAAGTAAATCTGAGTTAGAGACCAGAAAGCGATTACTTAGAATGTTCTTGTGACAATAGATGCTCCTATTCTTTTGAAAAAAGCTCATCAAACTTCAGGTTTGACTTCCAATGTATGTTTATTTGCATAGCTATTTTAGCGAAGAATAGTAAATTCCTAAGCATGGTTTCGGGTTGCGTTTGAACAAGTACTTTACAGCATGATGGTAAGTGGTATGCCCATATATTTCACCTGGTTTCTTTGTGTTCTAGAAATGGAAGATCTCGTGCTTTCGGCATGAAGAATCATCTCCAGAAACTCCCAATCCAGAGTCTGCTGGCGAAGTTTTGCATGAGTCAGAGAATTCGGAAATCAATAAACCAATTATTGAAAAAAGAAGTTGGGGTACAAGTCTCAAAGAGGTTAGGGTGCTTTTTTCCTTGTGTAAATGTTCTTGGAGATAATTATCAGGTTATGTTGTTGATGATTAACATTTAGAATCTGAACACATGTTACCTCTATTATGTACTGTAATAAACTATCTTTCTTTCAACTTTGCCATGTTGCAGATCTGAAGAACTATTTCTCACATGTAAAGTACTCCTTCCGTCCCGCTTATAATGAACCCACTGAATATTATAATAGACTCAGTTTTTTTAAATTGAGCTCTTTATAAATGGGACAGAAGTAGTATAAAATATTAGTTGATATAAATCATTACCCTCAATTTAGAGACTTATGTTGGACAGATTGAAAAATTTATATTATCTCTAGAGATGGATTATATGGAAATTGTTAAAGTTCTTATTCTTACTGACACCTGTTAAATAAAGGAAATGGAGAAGGATAATAATGAATTCTGGTGCACTTGTCCCAATATTCATTGTCAAACTTTGAGTCTCATTTCCATTTTCAGTTTTTTAGTTCTAAGACCTTAAACGACACATTCTTGCCATTTTACTTATATATTGGGGATGGTGGTTCATGGATGATCTACTCCTCTAGGGTACATGTAAAATATAATCTGCTAAAGATACCTAATTGAGTAAGATCACTAATATCCGAATATTAAATTTCTATGATGTTTCCAAATTAGCATTGATACTTATAGAACTCAAAAAGTCAAAATATAATAACAAAGTGAGTTATAAGAAGGAACTTAAATGTAAGAGTTGTGATTGTTCAATCTCGTTTTGCAGGCTGTGGATGCACTGTTTAAAGTAATTGGGAAACCTTGGACTGTACCATGGACTGCAGAGACCATCCTACAGGTAAGATTCATATAATAATTACGTAAATCTTATATAAAATCTGTCTGGCCTCAAGTATCTAAACAGTATTACATATTTATTTGTAGGTGACACTCCTTTGGATATTGTCATTCTGGTTTGTGGGGTCGTGGTTGATCCCATTTGGAGCTCATGTCGTTGGCTTCAGCAAAGAATCATTAACATTTAGAGGGCAAGCTTTATTCAGCCTTCTAACCGATGTAACTGAAGGTCTCGCTGGAATTTTAATTCTTCATCGTTGCTTGTCGCGATTCCGCCCCCTTCCATCTGATTGGTTCAAATTTAGCCTTAAAGGAAATTGGATGTTTGATGTTTTGCTTGGATGCTTCATGTTTCCATTAGTAAATCGCCTGTCACAGTTCAACCTCGATTTGTTGCCTGTCCTTCCTTCGACTCCAGTCACTCTATCCAGTGTGGAGCAATCGATTATGGCACGAGATCCCATTGCAATGGCTCTTTATGCACTGGTACTCGTTGTGTGCGCTCCTCTGTGGGAGGAAATCGTGTTCCGAGGTTTCCTTCTGCCTTCTTTGACTAAATATATGCCCGTTTGGAGCTCGATCTTACTGAGCTCTGTTGCCTTCGCTTTGGCTCATTTCAATGTACAAAGAATGTTACCACTTATTTTTCTCGGTGTGGTGATGGGTTTAACTTATTCGAGGTCGAGGAATCTGTTGCCATCGATGCTCCTGCACAGTTTGTGGAATGGCTTCGTATTCTTGGATCTCATGAAGTGAAATACTCATATTTCTTTTAGCATTCTAATTTATTGACCTTGAGATTCTGAAGCAGAGCTGGAAGATTTTAGCTGCAGAGAGAGAATCAAATGCCACAAAATGGATGAGATTCTGTTGTGCATAATCTGTTGGAGAATTCATTCTTGGCTCAGTGAGGGGATCTGAATCTTGAGCAATCCTCATAGACTCCATTCATCCTGTTGTATGAATAACAGAATAAGTATCAATCCTTTTCTTTTTTCTTTTTTTTTAAAAAAAAAATGCATTTTGTATATTATTATTCAGGTTTTAGTTCAATTTCTTCTCCTAAGCTCAGGGATTTGGTTAATGGTTAATTTTATTTTTTTCTCCAGTTGTTTGTAAAGAATTTTGGAACTATAGACAAAAGATTCATAAATAATTACCTAACTTGTCATTTGTTATTAGTTGTTGGGCTAATAGCTTCTATATATTCGAACTTTGTCTGAGTTTTAGTTTTGCACCCTCATTTTTCTCTTGGCAAAAATTTGACTGGGAATTTAGAAATGACGTGGCAATGAAATTGCCATAATAGGTGTCAAAACACTATCGTAAGGATAAAAATGGTGTAGATATTATTAATACGAACAAATTAAATATAATTAAAAGAATAAATAATAAAAATAATTAAGTGATGTCATTTTCACTAAAATGATGTCGTGTTCATCGCTACGTTAGCGTTGAATTTGATTTTTTTTTCTTTTAAATATTTTTAATTTGTATTTAATAGGAATGGCATCATTTTTAACTATAAGATGACATTTTGACATAGTTCGTGTCAGTTTCATTGCCACATCAATTTTAAGTTCATGTATTTTTTGATATATTTTATAAATGAAGTGCAAAACTAGAATTCGGCAATTTAAGTTCATGTATTTTTGGATAGATTTTATAATTAAGGTGCAAAACTAGAATTTGGACAAAATGCAGATATCGAAAGGTTATTAGCCCTTACTTGTTACATATTTAAAGGTTAAATGCATTATGCATATAATACATATTCGGTTTTGCTAGTTCAACAAACTTATAGAATTGCGTGCCATACAACTTCTGATATAAAACCAAAAAATACAATTTGAGATTCCATATCCCTTTGATTTAAATTATTAGAATATATGGATGTTTTACGTAGGAGTCAAACTGAATCACGATCAAATTGCCTGCCTTATTTTTAATTTCCAGGAATCCTTTTCCCTTACATTTTTCTCAACTTTTTAAAAGAATTTGCAAACAAATTAAAGTACAAAAAGAAGTACCCAAAAAAAAAAAAATAAGTAGGTCCTCCGTTTTTTACATAAATTGATCCAGAGTGGCTATCCAATAACGCCATAACCGCCTAACACAATTTTTTTCTTCAATTTAGCAGAATTTACTATTAACGTATCCTAATTTGTCATTTGTGGATCGATATAGGTTGAAGATATGATAAAAATTATAACATATATTTGGATAAGGACGTTATATTTCAAAAAAAAAAAAAAATCTACATCAAGAATAAACCAAATTTAAATTGGATGAAATTGGTCAATCCATTACAGTCTTGTGTCCGACAATCGCCATATTTTTATAAGAGGGGATAACGGTACATCACTATTTTTTATTTTTTTTTTCCGATGAGATATCAAATAAAATATCTTTAATTGCATGGGACTAGTCAGTGTGCGCATCAATGTGATGGCCAAACTTCAAATAATACTTTGCCAAAATTAGCATTTTCTGTCGGGAGTCGGGACTATTTATTGTATATGTTTAGGTTCGATGTGAGTGGATCTACTTAATGATCATAACGAGTTCGAATCATTATTTTTTTAGCTAGTTTTAATAAGATCTGTCTCGATCAATATTGAGGTCCCGTGTTACTTATAAAAATTAGGTCCTTAATTATTTTTATAACTATCAATTAAAAAAATAAAGGAGGAGGGAAAACAAATAATCAAATGACAAAGAAAAGAGAAACAAAATAAAGAGTGATTATATGATTTTAGGCGATTTGGATCATATATTGCAATTCCACGTAGCATCTCCTATTGCAACGATGAATGATCGCCACATGTCATGAATATATCGAAAATCAACAATTTTTGTTTATGGAAACCTTTAATTATTGCTTGTTTAAAAAATATTTATGATAAATAGAGATCATTCGTCGTTGCAATAGAAGTTACATCATGGAATTGCAATAAATTATCTAAATTAATTTTTGGAATCCATTATTTTTTGGGCCATGTTATGAAGAACTTGATAGCATGGCATTATTATACTTCAAAATTTTACTTTGAAACCTATAAGGTATTAAAATCAAGAGGAAATAGGCAAAAATAGTCACCTTGAGATAGTAAAGATAAATAATACTAGTCACTTGGATAAAAAAGATAAAAAAATAGCCACTCTTATCATAATACCCACGACTTGTACGGAATTCATGAATTTTTTGGTTCAATTCGTGAGTTACTCACAAAAAATGCCTGAATTTACGAATTTTTGGTTCAATTCGTGAATTGCTCAAAAAAATTGCCTGAATTCACGAATTTTTGGTTAAATTCGAGAATTCACTCAAAAAAAAGCTTGAAATCACGAATTCAATTCATGAATTCGTGAATTAGTGCCAAAAAAGAAGCAATTCATGATTTTTTTTCGTGTATTCAACGAATTTCGTGAATTGAAGAACAAATGCTAAAAAATAAAAATAAAAAGAGTGTTGAGTGGTTGTACGTGTTTGTATATGAACTGAACAAACGCTAAAAAAAAAAAAAAAAAAAAGAAAAAAAGTTGATTTGCTGTGCGCGTGTGTATTGCTGTATGTGTGTGTTTGCTGTGTGTGTATGTGTGTGTTTTGCTGTGTGTGTGTTTATGTGGGCGTGATTGTGTGTGTTTGCATGCGTGAGTGTGTGCATGTGGACATGTGTTTTGCTGTGTGTGTGTATGTGTGGGTGAGTGTGTATTGCTGCAGAGTGCGTGAGTTTGATGAGTGGGTGCGTGAGTGTGTGTTTGAGTGGGTGAGTTTTGGGAAAGAAGAAGATGATGAGTTAATTTAGTAATGTAATTTATTTTTAAAGTGAGTAGCTTTTATCTTTGACAAAAACTTGTGTCAGTCGGAGGCACCGTGCGGCCGGGCCCAAAGTGTCAATCTTTATACAGAAAATTGTCAATCTATATGAATAAAAGTGCCAAACTTTAACATAATTATTTTACGAATAAAATGACAATTTTTAAAAGTGTCAATCTTTATACAGAAAAGTGTCAATCTATATGAATAAAAGTGTCATTGTTTTAGCCCGGCCGCACGGTACCTCCGGCTGACCCAAGTGTGTCCTTTTATCTTTTTATTTTAGTGGCTATTTTTTTATTTTACTATCTCGAAATGACTATTTTACTAGTTGTCCCTAAAATCAATACAATAAAATAAATAAATCAAAAAATCAAAATTTACTTATCATGAACCGAGGTAGCATTGATTTTGAATATTCTTCAACACTCTGTAATGTAACCAATAATTCGATTCGATGTGATATATCACACACAAAAATGTAATAGATGATTTATATGTGCAAGCAAATATTGTAAAGTCACACTTATCTTACCGAAAATAGATTCAAAGGGCAACATATAAATAAATGTGGTGCTAAAGGATAAGGAGCAAGGATGCCATGACCCATTATTACTGTTTTATGTTTCCTTTTCCCATAACCTGATTGGCTATTCAACTCGGCGTACGACGCCAGCACAGCACATGATTTTTATTGTTTTCTCGCTACGCGGAGCGTCCTAATCTGCCACCCTCGAGAATATATCAGCTGCGCCACCACCCCACAGTAATCACATGGGCAGACCAAATCAGCGCCGTCGAAACTGCCAGATCATGCAGCTACGTTAGCCCGAGGTGTTCCGCCACCTTTGAGTTTCCAGAAATCGATGCCTGATAAAGCGGGAAGAACCGCCTCTATTTCTAGAAAAACAGAAAAATAACTGCCACCTCCACCTCCACCTCCGTTCTCATCTCACTATTGCGCCGCCGCCGACGAACTCCTCCCGCCACCGCCTCAGAGTTTCACCAGCACGGCCGCGTCCCGTCGCTGCGACAGTGTCCGGAAAAACAAATCTGTTTTTTTTTTTTTTTTTTTTTTTCGATTACTCTCTTTAATCACTCGGGAAGATTTCAACGCACATGTAAACTTGAATAACGGCGGATGAAGTTGATTTGACCGAATTCTCGAGTTTGTTGTTTTTGTTTGAAGTTAATTTCCAGCTCGCGGGTCGGATTTTATTATCTTTTATTTATTTGTTTTTCTGCGTGGAAAATCGGGGGGATTTGATTGTCTAGCCCTCTCTTATCTGGTGAGAGAAGAGTAGAAATGGAGTCGAGGCATATGCTGATGTCAGCGTTGGGAGTGGGGATAGGAGTCGGAGTAGGGTTCGGATTGGCGTCGGGATCGCAGGCTGTGAGCAAATGGGCAGGCGGCGACGCCATGGTCGGCGTCACTCCGTACACGATGGAGCTGGAGATGTTGAGTCTCATATCTAATGGAGGGGATAGCACCGTCACCTTCGACAAATTCCCCTACTATTTAAGGTTTACTTTTTGCCGATTTTAATTCATTTGTTATTTTGCTCTGTTCCATAGATCTACAATATATTTCCAGTATTAGTGATTTATGTAGATTGAATAAGAATTTCTAGTTGGTGAAAATTTTAATGATCATGTTATAGTACTGAATCTTGGATCTAATGTTCATAAACATAGTTGTGGATGCAGTGCTGTAAAAGTTTCAAGAACAATGCATTTACTTTGCCTTTGTACCGAAAATGCTTTGAACTTTAAGATTTGGCTGCACTAATTTTATTCCCCATTAAATTGCCAGCGAGCAGACAAGGGTCTTGTTAACTAGTGCTGCTTTTGTTCATTTGAAAGAGGGTGATTTCAGTAAGCACACACGGAACCTTTCTCCAGCAAGTCGTACGATTTTGCTCTCCGGTCCTGCTGGTAAGTTGTTAAAGTCATTTTCTTGGTTTTTCTTCATTTGTGCATTTTCCAAACATCTTATGCTGTATTTATGTTTTCACTTTCTTTTCCAAGAGCTGTATCAGCAAGTGCTAGCTAAGGCATTAGCTCACTATTTTGAAGCAAAGCTGCTGTTATTAGATGTCACTGATTTTTCTCTCAAGGTAAGTGGAAGAGCATTGAACTTTGAGTTCTGATTATTGACTCCAGAAAGGTTTGTATGGATAGTTTCTTCTAATGTTTAAGTGGTCTCGTTTAAACAGATGCTGAGCAAGTATGGTGGTTCTAATACTGCACCTGTAAGTTGATCAGCCTTATGCATCACTATCAGCTGTGAAAGTGGCACAAATATATTCTCTTTCTGGCTCAAAGACACCTTTCTGGTGTTTTATGTATCTTGACGTAACTTGTGAATATCCTGTCGCTTGCATCTTTGTTGCAGTCTTTTAAAAGGTCTGTTTCTGAAACAACTCTCAGTCGAATGTCTGATATACTTGGGTCGTTGTCGCTACTTCCGCAAAAGGAGGACAATAGAGGTAAGACAGGTTGATGTTATTGTTTCTGATGAAGCTGAATGTCGCTAGTGATCATCCAAAACTCTTAACTTTATATTGTTTTGTTGCGATAACTAACCATTTCTTCCCCTCCAAAAAAATAGAAGACAAAAACAAGAAAGCATACTTAACTCTTTATTGGCATATAAAGATGTTAATTCTTTCTCATCAGTACTTTTAATTTGTCTATAACATTTGCTTCGTCTAAATTGCATCACAAATTCTACTCAACTGCAGGTACACTAAGAAGGCAAAGCAGTGGAGTCGATCTGAAATCACAGTTAGTGTTAGAGATTTCTTTATGTATTCATTTGTGGTTTCAATTCTATATGAAGTTGTAATTGTGTTCATACCTTGTTTATTATATGCAGTGCACAAGAAAGCCTTGAATCTGCAAAACTGCGTAGAAATGCTTCTGCTGCAGCAAACATCGATTGCCTTGGTTCAACTGGTTCACCTGGAAAATCAGGTCTGGATTTGATAAATTTTGGGAACAATGAAGTAGATAAATTGTCGCAAAGCTATGATATTCTGGCTGATATAAAACCAGAGACGGGAATCTCACAAAGCTATAATATTCTGGCTAGTAAAGTGTGGGACATGTGGTGCTTCCAATGTTTTTAATTGGTTTACACTGAAGATTAGTTTCAAACGGGATTTAAATAGACAACTTTTTGTATTATGCAAGATAGCTTCAAGATGTGTCTTTTTCCCTTACTTCATTGTGATATCTACTTTTCAGCTCCACTCAAGCGCACCAGCAGCTGGTGTTTTGATGAGAAGCTTTTCATACAGACACTATACAGAGTATGAGAAGTATTTTTACAGATAATTTCGAAGTGATTTATGATTGTGACTGCTTCCGTGTTATGAACAACATATTTTTGTGACCAAACGCCAATCATGCAGGTTCTTGCCAAAACATCAAAAGTGTCTCCTATTGTCCTTTATCTTAGGGACGTTGAGAGATTCCTCTGCAGATCACAGAAATCATATATCTTGTTTCAGAAAATGTTGAAGCAGCTGTCTGGACCCATATTGATCCTTGGATCAAGAGTTGTTGACCCGGAGAATGATTACAGAGATATTGATGAGAAAATTTCTTCTGTATTTCCTTACAACATCGAAATAAAACCCCCAGAAGATAAAGTTCATCTAGTAAGCTGGCAAACACAGCTGGAGGAAGATATGAGGATGATCCAATTCAAGGATAATAAGAACCATATAATAGAGGTACTCGCGGCTAATGATATTGACTGCGATGATTTGGATTCGATCTGTATGGCAGATACCATGGTTCTTGGCAGCTATATAGAAGAGATTGTAGTGTCAGCTATCTCATACCATCTCATGAATACAAGCGAGCCTGAGTACAGAAATGGGAAGCTTGTCATATCCTCAAAGAGGTATGTAGTTCTTTTTTATAAAAATATTTCTTTTCTTTGTTTATCAGAAGCATATTCTATAAAATAGTTGCTATATGTTATCTTGACTAAGTGAAGAAGAGATTTATGTTGTGTTGTAAAGAGTATTTGATTGAACAGTTTCTGACGTACTGTCTTGTCCTTGCATCAGTCTCTCCCATGGACTGAGTATATTTCAGAAGGGCAAATCTGCTGGAACGAATGCCTTATGGGTTGACGCACTAGCTGAGATGCCTAAGGTTGGTTATTTTGTCTTGGTCACGAATGTGTATGAGTAAAATTTTCTCAGAAGATCTTATTGTAAATGCTAGGCTGAGACTAAAACTGAACCAAAACCTGAAGCTGCTGTACCTGAAAAGAAAAGTGAAGATCCACCAGCTCCAAAAACTCCAGTAAGTTCAGTAAATCAGCTCCAATAATTTGAAATTTTCCACCGGCATTGTTTCACTAACAGGCTTTTCCAAAAATCTATTACTATTGTTTGTCATCTTAGATTTTGCTAATCCTATGTATCAATAATAATTCTATTTCCGTCATGGAATTTTGCTGTCACGATCTAGAGATTACTACACCAGTAGCTTCAAAGAAATATGATGTGTGTGCATCTTAGATGATTTCGTCCCGTTTCCTCTTTTTCTTCCATCTCCTCATGCAGCTTTTATTCTTTCTTGATTGCTTCAGGAAGTTATTCCAGACAATGAATTTGAAAAGCGTATAAGACCTGAAGTCATACCAGCAAGTGAAATTGGTGTGACATTTGCAGACATCGGTTCCTTGGATGAGATTAAGGAATCACTGCAGGAATTGGTGATGTTACCTCTTAGAAGACCAGACCTTTTTGAAGGTGGTCTTCTAAAGCCTTGTAGAGGAATACTGCTTTTCGGACCTCCTGGTACAGGAAAAACCATGCTAGCAAAGGCTATAGCTAATGAAGCTGGAGCAAGCTTCATTAACGTTTCAATGTCAACTATTACATCAAAGTGGTTCGGTGAAGATGAAAAGAATGTACGAGCCTTGTTTACCCTTGCAGCGAAGGTCTCACCTACTATTATATTCGTAGATGAAGTTGACAGCATGCTTGGCCAGAGGAACAGAGCTGGAGAGCACGAAGCCATGAGGAAGATTAAAAATGAGTTCATGACTCATTGGGATGGATTATTGACAAAAACTGGTGAAAGAATTTTGGTTCTAGCTGCAACCAATAGGCCATTTGATCTTGATGAAGCAATCATCCGACGTTTTGAGAGAAGGTATGTAGGTCTGCTTTATGCTTGGGCTGCATATTGAAGTTCCATTTGACTTTGCTGATTTTCATGAAGCATGCAGTCCTATTTTCATGATATTGCATTGGTATTGTGTAATACTGGCAAACGAGTAAGTGCTAGTAATGACTGGTTTCATTAATATATAGGATCATGGTTGGTTTACCATCTGTTGAGAATAGAGAGAAAATCTTAAGGACACTGTTGTCCAAGGAGAAAGTTGATGAAGATATGGATTTTCTGGAGCTTGCTACAATGACAGAAGGGTACAGTGGGAGTGACCTAAAGGTTGTTTCGTACTCTGCGTTTAGCGTTAATTTAGACTAATCACATCTTACTAATGTCTCAAATGTATTACCTGTAGAACTTGTGCATAACTGCTGCATACCGACCAGTGCGAGAGTTAATCAAGCAGGAGAGGCTAAAAGATCAAGTAAGAATTGTTGTAAACACCTCAAGAGTGTCATATACTTATTTTAGTGGTTCCTATAACCTATTTGCTACACGTGCCATATATCAGCAAAAGAAGCATAGGTCTGAGGAAGAGCAACAGAGCAGAGGAAATTCAGATAAGAAGGAAAGAGTCATCACGATCAGGCCGTTGAATATGGAAGATTTTAGGGAAGCCAAAAATCAGGTAGTAGCTAGCTAAGTGCATCTATGCATTGGTTTGTTGTCAAATGATTTCATTTCTAGCGACTCGGTTATTAAGGCGGTGGTGTGTTCTGCAACAGGTGGCAGCTAGCTTTGCAGCTGAAGGGTCGATAATGGCGGAGTTGAAACAATGGAACGAAGCGTACGGTGAAGGTGGTTCGAGGAAGAAGGAACAGTTGTCCTACTTCCTGTAGAGGCCCTGTATTTGTGAAACAAGCCAAGGCATATTTAGATAGGTTAAAGAGTGGTGAGAATGTGTTGTAACAGGAAGTAGTCAAAAATTAATTTTATTAATGTTGTCTGGATTTGTAACCTAAGATATTTGTTTGCTAGACGAGCGGTTGGCGTTTTGTACGGTCAAAGTGTGAAATGACAAATGAGAAATGTTGTTGTACTAACTTCATAATGTGAAAGCTCTCATTCTACTTATTTACATGAAGTCTAAACATATATAGAGTTAATAGCATAATCCCTTGCCGTATTTTATTTAAAACACATCTTTAGGTCCTTCGACTTGTATTTTTGTTTTGTTAGATTTATATAATTTTTTGTTTTAATGAATTTGACGGATCTAATGATTCCGTTGTCTAACTAATAAAATAGTATACAATAATTATAAAAAAACTAGTTTAGCACATGTCGAAATTCGACGGGGATCATTTTTCGTGAAAAATAATAATAGAAGTTTTCATTTTAAGATTATAGTATTTTTAAGATCTATTGGAAAAAAATAACATTAAATTGAATTAGGAAAAAAAAAAAATGAAAAAGTTATATGAGGTGTGACATTTTTCGATTAGTTTTACTCGTTTTGAATGTCAAGTCGTCCGTTGATCATGATATTAGAAAAATAAATTAGGTGAGATCCCGATTCTCGTGTAGTTTTACTCATTTTAAATGATAAGCCGTCAATTGTACGTTGTAATATAGAAATAAAGTAACGATTGATAACATTTTTTTCAATTGTAGTTGAATTTTTTATATTAAGTTTCTTATTCTTGAAAAATAAATTGGTCAATGAAGTCAGATTCTTTCGCATGGTTATATTCATTTCAAAGTAAAGTCGTCCGCCGTTCGATAATTGAAAAATGGAATGTCAATATGCCCGTCATTTAGATAATTATTGAGGAAAGTTGCTTGCATAGTTTTACAGGTTTTTAATTCAAGTATTTCATTTACTCTTTTAAATATTGATTAAGGATTACTCCATCATATATGAGATTTTCTATCGATAAAGTCATCTTCTCATCCGCCCGTTCCTACTCAACTAACAAGCTATAAGTCGTAATCATATAATTTTCCCGTTAACCTGAAGTCTTTTAAATATTTACTTGGGATAAAACTGAAATGACTTCATCAGTGTAGTATCCCGTAAAAGAAAAAATACTTCAAAAATTTATTTGAGAACCTATTATCAAGATGCTTGGAAAATGTATGTCAAAAAGTTATGTAACAACTCCGAAGGGTCGGGTGGAGTATTTGTTATAAGAAAATTTTACAAATATTGAGTTTCCTAGGGCTCGAAAAAAATTGGTCAATGAAAGGTCGGATTCTTTCGCATGGTTATATTCATTTCAATGTAAAGTCGCATGTCGTTCGATAATTGAATAATAGAATGTCAAGCCGCCTGTCATTTAGATGATTATTTAGGAAAGTTGACAATTCTTTGTCAAAAAAATATGTTAGTGAGACGTAAGATTTTTTCGCATGGTTATATTTATTTAAAGTTAAACTTAACTTCAAAAATTAAATTATAGATAGAAATCGTAGAATCTATCTCTTTTGGGTTAAGGTAAAAGTCTATGGATTTTATTTAATAATACTATTGGTGTGAATGAAAATATAAGACATAAATCGTGATGTATTTATATATATTATGTTTATATTTTTGTATATTGTTGTAGTTCATTTTTTTTTTTTTTTTTTTTTTTTGAGGTAGAAGAAAAAATCCAAATAAAAAGTATGATAAAATGTCTCATATAAGTCCACAAATATATACATCAAGTGATACTTATTATTATTATTATTATTATTATTATTATTATTATTATTATTATTATTATTATTATTATTATTATTATTATTATTATTATTATTATTATTATTATTATTATTATTATTATTATTATTATTATTATTATTATTATTATTAATCCGAAGCGATATTTATTGTTGAAAAACTTATTATGAATTATGCCAATTAATATTGAGATATGTACATTGATCTCCAAAAATTGTATATTATTTCTGAAAAATAATATACAATCGCAATAATTTTATTGTTTATTATTCCAATAATTGTCTTTAATAATTGTCTCATGGCAATGCTTAAGAATATATGTGACATAGATTATTATGTGATGTGTCTAATCCTATGTTGCATGGGTGCGGGGGCGATACGATTCGGATACGGGGATACGGATTTTCAAAAATTTTAGGGTGCGATTCGTCAAGGATACGTCTATATATTTATATATTTTATTAAATATATGACTGATTTTCTAAAAATAAAATTCATAAATTAAATATTACATTATAAATGTTAATTAAAAATAACATTTTCAATCAATACACATAAATAAAATACTATATTGATTTTGTAGTGAATTTAAATTTTATTATAATATATATATAAAACCTAAAATATAAAGAGGAAATGCACACTTTTGTCCCCTTAAGAGATAAAGAAACAAAATTTTGCCCAAAATATAACACAACACTAATTTTGCCCAATTTTAAAGTGGAAGGTCAAAAATACCCCCAAACCCTATCCCCTTTTATTTCTCTCCACCCATTTTCATTCTTCATTTCAAATCCTCTCTCTCTCTCTCTAGAACCCTAGCCCTCCTCCCCTCTTCTACCTCATATCTTCTTCTCCCATTTTTCTCTGCAAGTGACCGGCGGTGAAGAAGTCGACGGCAGTTGAACGGCGAGGTTTGCAGGTCCGATCTCTCTTTCTCTCTCTTTATTTCTCTCTCTCTTTAGATATAGGTTTTTTTTTTCTTTTTAGATCTAGGGTTTTTTACATAGATCTAGGGTTTTGTACAGATCTAGAGTTGTTTCTTCTTCTTCTTCTTCTTCTTCTTCTTCTCTCTCCAGTTTTTCAGATCTGAACTTTTTTTTTTTCTTTTCAGATTTGGATTTGAACTTGTGTTGGAGAATGTAGGTAAGGTGTTTGATGATATTCCCAAATGAAGTCCTAATTTTTCTTATCCTTTTTGTTGGGGTAATTGCATTTTCGTGGTAAGAAAAATACAAAATTATCGGTAAGAAAATTGCAATCTCATGGTAAGAAATTTTTGTTTAGGGTTTAAAATTGATGATAAATTGGTAAGAATCGACCGAAACTTCTTACTATAATTTTAGTGATTCTTACTATAATTCTAGAATTAGGGTTTGATAATTTTATTTATGAACTGAGTCGCTTCTTTTTGGTAAGAATCGACCGAAGATTCTTACTATAATTTTAGTAATTCTTACTATAATTCTAGAATTAGGGTTTGATGTATTTTTTTATGAATTCACTACTTCTTTTTGGTAAAAATCGACCGAAGATATTGGTTAGAATCTTATGATATTTTGTTAGAATATCACATTTTCTTATCGTGTTTTGTTTGTTAATTTATGGTAAGAATTTGGCATTTTTCTTACGTTATTTGGCATTTTTCTTATGTTATTTAGGATTTACGAATTGACTGCTTCTTTTTTGTAAGAATCGACCGACGATTCTTACTATAATTTTAGTAATTCTTATTATAATTCTAGAATTAGAATTTGATAATTTTGTTTATGAACTAACTGCTTCTTTTTGGTAAGAATCGACCAAAGATTCTTACTATATTTTTAGTGATTCTTACTATAATTCTAGAATTAGGGTTTAGATAATTTCTTACATTGTCCTGGTAATAAAAGGTTAGCGTTTAAAGTTTTAAATTGATGATAATTGGTAAGAATCTGTCATTTTCTTACTTTGTTTTGTTTGGTAAATTGGTAAGACTCTGTTATTTTCTTACTTTGTTTTGTTTGATAAATTGGTAAGAATTTGACATTTTTCTTACGTTATTTTGATAATAAAAGACTGAGTATTTAGGGCTTAAAATTGATGATTATTTGTCATTCTTGACATGTTTTGTTGCGGTAGTTGCAAATTCTTACTGTTTTTCAAGTTATATAAGAATTGTATCATTTCTTATTATAGGAATTATTCGGCTGACGACGGCTATGAGACGTGAAAGACGAGAAGATATTAAATTTTCTTACTATATCTGTAGTTTTTTTTTGATAATTTTTTGTTGTTTCTTGGTAAGAAAATTGTTAGTTTTTCTTACCAACACATGTAATTTATTATCATTTCTGAAACTAATAATAAAGTCTTAATAAATGATTAAGTGGTAAGAAATGTGATGTATTTTCTTACCATCCCCTGTACAAACAATTAAATACATTTTTTCCCCTTTTTTTTCAAGAAATTGGAGAACTTGTCAAATTTGTTACCAAAATTATTTGTAAGAAATTCCTAAAATATTATAAGAAATTATAATATTTCTTACTAAGTTATTTGATAAAACGTAATGAAAGATAAAATTTCTTACAAAACGAGTAAAAAAAGATAAGAAATTGATGATTTCTTACCATGTTATTGGTAGAAAAAAATTAAATATTATGTGACTCCTTACAGCAAAAAAAAGAAAAATCCTGAAATATGAATGGAAGAACAAAAATTGAAAAAAAAAAAAAAAAATTGGCTTGAGTGGCATTTTAGTCCCACCATACAAAAAAGGGACAAAATTTGTGTTTTCTTATATTTTGGGCAAAATTTAGTTTTTTATCTTCAACTAGGACATAATCCTAGTTGCCTCAAATATAAAATTATTTAAAAATAAACCTCAAACGCATAGGATTCGTGAGGCAAACGCACCCGATACGCGTATCCTATTTATTTTTTATTTTTTATTTTTAGGATTCATCATGTGCGTATCCGGTGCGTATGCCACGAGAATCGTACCCTTACGTGTATCCGAAGCGGGTGCGATACTGCAATATGATATTTTTAGAAGAATCCGTGCATCATAGGTCTAATCCTACAAATTCGTGCATATCTTCAAATTAGATATAAGTATCTAATTAATATTCTCATGATGATTAAATTATTAACTTGTACAGTTGTATCACGAGTTTGTATATAAGAAAATATTATTTTCAAATGATTGAAATTCTATGAATTAATTAAATATATATATTTTTTCTGTAAAATAGTTAAAGATATATATCAAATTAAAGATACATATTAATCATATTAAAATAATGATTAATTAGCTAAAATTATGAGAATTTAACAAAATAATCAAGAAAAATCGTGGTTGATCGACTTTTATTTTGCTATTATATATATATATATAGATATTACTCGTTATCCAAAAACAAAAAATTAGTACTCAATTTTATATGCTTAACATGTATTATTATTTTTTAAGTTTACTTATAGAAATCAAACAATGTGAATGTTAAGAGTCCTTGACTTTACAATTTTTCAATTAAAAACTAGATATTAATGTTTGTACGACAATTTACAATAGTTATATTAATCCTAACAATCCCTATGCTTGTAACTATAATTGTTTTAAAATTGAGAGCTGACTATGAAGAGTGGAGGAAAAAAGTTAATTATAAAGGCTAATAATGACTTTTCAATTTATTTCGTAAAATTAATTGCTTTTGATACAAGATCAAATTGAGCCATTTACCATCATTGAAAACTTATAGAGATGAAATTCAGCTAGTAATAGAAAACTTAAAATTGAAAAGGAAAACATGTGCTCAAAACACATCAACTACTTCTTCGACCTCAATATCTTCAGTTTAATTGTAAGTACCATGTCATGGCAAATATATCAAACATTTACTGGAACAAACTTAAACCATTGTGATTGTGGATTGTCAGCACAAGTTGGTACGTCGACAAGATCATCTCCGACACACAAACATTTCTTGCTCACAAGTTTAGAATCTGAAGCATTCATTTCCAAGCACAAGAATTCTCCTTTCCCATCTTGGGCAGCTAGATGAAGACCCGTACTCGATACGATCTTCCACTTGCTCGAGCAATCTGCCTCCGAAACACGAGCTGCCGCCCCGGCTCCGGCCACCCCGAGACACGATGGACTTCCGGCCAACTTGATAGGGCCGCCATCTTGGTGTTGATCCCATCGGCTTGCATCTTTGCAGTTACTTAAGACTATGCCATTCTCCTCAATCTGCACACATTGGCCACTCAGAGGGTGGAACATTTTGTAATGTGTTGGTTGCTTCGATGTGAAATCTGCAAGACATGCAACAATTAATAATATAGAGGTACAATATTAGTGTATATATATGGTACTTAAGAACTATAATAGTTTTTATCTTCTATTATCGTTAGTAGGGGCTTGAGTATAGAAATTCATTAAATATTCTATCTTTCTGATTTTAGACATATTTGACTTTTTAATTGATTTTGGAGTTTTGTAATGATGGAATTTAAAATGAATTTTTGGAATTCAAAAAAAAAAAAGCCCCAAAACCATTTTAAAATCCAAAAACACATGTGATAAAGACCCTCCAAAAATCCGTTTTAAAATTTTATTACTACAAAATCCAAAAACCAGCTAGAAAGTTAACAGTGTCTAAAGATCATGAACGAAGAGAGTATTTAATGAATTTTTAAACTAAAGTCCCCACCAACGACTTGAATTTTAAAAGTGTTGTATCAGATTAAAAATTTTAAAAACTCAGCCCTTACTGAGCAATTTTTCTGCGTTCGCCCCTGATATCAGCCCGGTTCATTTGTAGTTTACAAGTAGAAGAAGACTAGTATAAATGTAATGTGTAGTTAGAAGAATTTGGTACCTTGATTAATTTGTTGAAGAGCCTGCAACCTGGCAAGGAAATTAGGGTTTCTGGGGTGATCGTAATTAATATCAAGAACTCCATAACTTTCTTCAAGATTAAGTTTCCCTTGTCTAAGAATGTAGCTTCCCGACAAAGTCCAGATAGCCCAGTCCAAGTCCATCTCAGCAACAGTAGCCATCAAACAACTTATGTACCTGTTTTGGCCCTCATTGCGACCGCTTTGATCTATCCCAAACTCACTCATGAAAACAGGAAAAGAGTTGTTCCCTTGAGTCAAGAAAAGGTAATTGTTATGTACACTTCTTGTGACAGAAGCACAGAAATTGTTAGTCTGGGCAGTCCATTTTGAGGGAGGAATGCCGAATGTGTACCAGTGTGCTTCGAACACTAATTTGTTTTTGAAATTAACTGAAAATGGTTTGGACTTGAGGAATCCGAGGGTAAGGTCGAAGCTGAGTCCGGAGACGATGACGAGGAAATCTGGGTTTTGGGTGTGGATTGCGTTGGCTCCTTCTTGCATGTACTTGTACCAGTCTGTTGGATTTTGCTTGGGACCTCTTAGCTCGTTCCTCATGCTCATGCCTACTACCTATTTTAATCAAAAGTTGCCAAAACAATGCAAAATGTTAATTTTATCATTCTTTAAGAGGCATAAAGTCATCTTCTTCTTTTTTGTTTGCTAGAGTAGGACATATATATACACACTTAAAAGTTAAAAGCAATGTTGGCAAACCCAAAAGGCTACCAATTAATCATTTGATTGTTATAAATATAATGAATCGTAATTAACATTTTCTAATTAAAGTAATAAATATATTTTTGAATTTATCAACCCTAATAATCATTTTAACTAGTAGTAATAAATTAGGAACAATTGCAAAAACAACTGTTCGAAGGGAGCAAGTTGTCTAACCACATACGAAAATGGATGATATCCTCTATCTCAAAAATTATGTCCCAATGGTGTTCCAAAACCTGATTTCTACTACTTTTATATTATTATTTTTTTGTAAAAATGCTATAGTTTAGTATATCATAATAGACATTTATAAGGGAAAAAGATAGATTTTTTAAAATTATATACTTTACTTTTGAATTTATCAACTCTAATACTCCTAATAAAAATGAAATTAAATGTAAAAAAATAATTATAAACCCTAATTGGAATGGGTGAACCCTTAAAAATAATCATAAATTAAAAAACATCACTATAAAATAAATTTATTGAAAAAAAAACTAATAGAAATTAAATTTCAGGACACCATTGGAACACAATTTTAGAGATAGAGGATCTCAAGTCATACGAAAAGTACACTTTATGTATAAAATGAAGATTCAAACGACTATCATCCAATGAAGAGTTTTATGAGTCTTCACTGTAAATGCATGGAGTTCAACTAGCATGCAAGTTACTAGTGCTCACAAAGTCGAAGTTCTACTTAAGCAAGTTTCTTAAGGAGAAAATTATCCAAGAATTCGTAATTCTCTAGATCTCAAACAAGTCAACAAGAACAATAATCTCAAAGACCCAATTCTATAGAGATTTACTCCATTAACTTAGGCTTATCATTTTTATTTTCTATAGTGTTCTATGTTTTTTAAGGTGGAAAATAGTGAATAGTATTTTCACTCTACATGAAAAAGACAATATTATCATAATTTGGAGTGAAAAGATAAGAAAAAAATTGCCTCGTTCGAGAAAAATTATTCATCATCGAAAACAAATGAAAACAGAAAAAAAATAGTGGATTTTTTTTTTTTTTTTTTTTACATTTTTCTCTTTTCCATCTAAGAAATCAAGTTCATTATATACTAACCTCCTAAAGTCCGATTTTTCTATTTTTCCTTCTTCTTCTTTTTTTTTTTTTTTTTTTTTTTTTTTTTAACACCACAAAATAAGAAAATGAATCTACTCACCGCAGGATGACCCTTATACGCCTTGGCCACCGCAGTCAAGCCCCGCAACCACTCCGCCGGGTCAAAAAACTTGTCGCCGAAGAACCCATTTCCATCGCTGCCGCCGCAGCACCACGCCGGAATGCTGACGTGGTTATCCAATACCACCATCACATTACTCTTCCCGAGCTCATCAACCAACATCTTATGAAGCTGAACCACCGTCATGCTCAATATCTCATGGTTATTATTCGCCACGCCTTCTTTCGCAGCCGACAGATTAAACTTATCCAAAGATTCGGAAACTTTAAGGTTGCCATAATCAGGCCTCGTGAACATGTACGTCGCCCACGTGAACCTCACGCAGTTGAATCCATTTGAAGTAATTTTTTGGACTATGTTCTTCAATGGCTGCTTTTCTAGGCCTTCTGCGATCATCGGCTGCAAGTGTGAAGGCCAATTCACGCAGGCGAGCTTCACGCGTTTTCCGGTCTCCGCTTCCACTATCCATCTCGAATTTGTCGATAGCGTAGCTGCATTGCAGAGAGCAACGATTTGTAGAAATAGAAACCCTACCAAATTAATGGTACTTGTGTGACTTCTTGTGTTTGTCGCCATTTTTTTTTTTATGAGGAAAAGGGTTGTTGTTATTTCTGTTTGGATGTGATTATCTTGCTTTTGTTTCATATTTATATACAATTTATGAAGGTGCATTTAGGTGAATGGAGACGATCGATCTTATCTGTTTCTTTATTATTTACCAAAAACATATATTGTGGAAATATTTTTATTGTGTTGTTGTGTGTGTTGAATTAAATTCCAAATCTGAAATAGGGCATTTTCATTATGGCAATTAACAATAAATTTGAAGAAGTATTTGTAATATTTTTGGATTGGGTGAAGGATTTTAATTTTTTTGGATTGGAAATATATTGCGTCACGCAATAGTTAGAATCATATTTAAGTGAGTGTAATTAAATTATTTTTCGTGCATGAATTTAACTCAATTTTGTTTTGATTCTCTCTATGGTGGAAAATTATCATGGGAAAAGATAACAATCACCCTTTAAATTTTTCCTTATTTCTCATATTTTCCCACCTCCTACTCTTTCTTTCCCTTCCTTTTCACTCCAATGGAAGGAAAATATGTTGGTAGGATAATATTTTCCATTGAAGATAGAGTAAATTTTTTCATCATTGATAATGAGGTGGAAAAAGGTGGGAAATAAGGACAAATTTAAAAAGGGTGATTGTCCTATTTTCCATCATTTTCCATGATAGTTTTCCACCATAGAGAACACACCCCTAAAGTATACGCGGGCAAATCTGAGAAGTGCCATGATAATATAACCTAAATGCAGCAGTAGCATTTTATAATCCCTTCATTCCATTATATTAGTCCCATTTCATGAATATATATGAGGTATAAAATAATAAAATAAATTTGACTAATATAATAGAACGTATAATATTATATTTTATATATGAGGTATAAGATAATAAAATTGAATTAATATAATAAGACAAATGTAGTATTACATTTTATTGCTCAAATGCCCATTTTCTTGTAGTGATATAAAATAGTGGAAATTAAGCATATATGTACAAAAAAGTTAAACACCCAAAAACCATAATTAATCTGCCGAGTAAGAATTTTGGCAATAAAACTATCAACTTTGGTGTCTATACCACATGCTCAAGAGACAAATTATTATATAGCATATAGAATTAATTAATTAATTAATGGTTCCTTTTTATAAAAAGGGACACACTTGGGTCAGCCGGAGGCACCGTGCGGCCGGGCTAAAATAATGACACTTTTATTCATATAGATTGACACTTTTCTGTATAAAGATTGACACTTTTATTCATATAAATTGACACTTTTCTGTATAAAGATTGACACTTTGGGCCCGGCCGCACGGTGCCTCCGGCTGACACAAGTTTTTGTCTTGTAAAAAAAAAACTAGTAATATTTTTCTAAAATGAGTAAATTAACGTGGACTGTGAATAGTATCTGACCTCCATAATAGTCAATTTTACTAGCTTTATTTGAACATAAGTTTACTTAACCATTGAGGGAACAAGTAAAAATTAAAAAGGTTGAGTCTGAAATACTTAAAATACACATACGTGTGATCTGAAAATTGATGATGTGTGTCGCACAAAAATTGATACCCGTGTGTCAAAGCGAAATTTCAGACGTTTACTTCTTAGAAGTATAGTAGTTAATTACTACTATAATACTTGAACTAAGGAGATTGAATTGAATAAGATGATTTGTCTATTTATTATTACTAGTAATGATTACGTGCACGTATATTCTCTTATTTATCTAATTCTTTTAAAGGAAATAATATATTTTGAATGCTAACAAAATCTCTTGTAATACAATTTTTTTAATCTTCAATTTCAACAAAATATTGTACTAATATATATCCGTAGAAAATAATCCAAAAATAAAAATGATACATAGTTATTTGACAAAATTATTTATCTATGTAATTTTTTTTTTTTGAGAAGAATTATTTATCTATGTAAATTAACACAATCTATGCACAATCTTGTTCAATCAACCAACTGGTGGACATCAACACTTAAAGACTAACAATTAAGCTATAATCGGGTCAGTTGGGCCAATTTTTAGAACACTATTTATAATTTATCTTTCATACATCTAAGTTGACAATTTACATACACTTAACATCCCTTACAATTGCTCCTTAATCCGCGTACCGAAAAGAAAGTTGTCTACTTGAATGAGACGAATGGAGTATGTTTTGAGGCATGATTATCTAGAATGAAGTATGTTTTGGGGCATGATTATCTATAATTCTCATTGAACATTATAGCTGCAAAACTAGTTTCCTACAAATTTAGTAAAAACTGTCACAAGCTATTTTCTGCCCAATTCGTAAAGTCTTCAATCGTATTGAATACATTCTTTGGTTGATTTGTAAAGTTCTTATCGTCGTGAAATCACTTGATATATTTTCAAATTTTTCATGTAATATACAAAATTATTAGAACATAAATAATGTTAAAAAGATTGAATCTTGTTCTATGGAGGCAATCGAAATTTATCTTATTTTTGTCAGGTAAATTAGAAACTCTAACCTCATGATAAAGCTAAAGTTCCATTATGATCCTTCAAAAAGTAAACATATAAATACTTTTTAAAAAAAAATTGTAATATCAAAATAGTAATTGCTAGGAAAAATTCTTCTTTTGCGTGTATGTTCAAGAAACAATTTACTTATATTAATTCATGCAAATACCAAAAAAAAGGTAAGAACCAAAATACGTTGTACAATATTTTTCACATAAATTAAAAGATTCACTCAAGATTAAACCAAAAAAAAAAGGAAAAAAAAAATATCTATCAAATCTATCAAAACACATTCTTATTAATTGGAGTACTGAAATTCTTGTGTGATAATAGAAGTATAATTGGAGTGAAATTCTTGTGTGATATTACTTATAAGTATCTACTTAATGATAGTATTAATATACTAATTATAATATTAAGGGCAAAATAGGCATAACAAATTTTGTAAATAAGACATTTTTTTATAATAGTATAGATATAGATATTTTTTTAATGCGATCTTCATGGTCTAAGATCTTAATACCCCAAAGTATTTTTTTGTTTTCAGTTAGGGCGTGTTCTTTTTTATATAAACTAAAGAAAATTGATGGATAAGAAAATAATAAAAAAATTTAATCCCATAATGTCATTTCATTTTCTTTTATTTTTGTTCTTTAGTTTGGAAAATCATGGAAAAACAGAACAATGTTCCAATGCCCACCGTGGGCATACTTAATATGCCAACGGATGATGTGACTATACTATAAATAAAGAAACTAATTTAAATATATACTCTAAAAAATCTAAACCCTACAAAAAAAAAACAAAAAAAAAACCCTACAAAAAAAAACTAAACCTACTAAAAAAAACTAAATCTACTAAAAAAATTAACCCTAAATGGAAAAATTACCAACATGACACTGCCACATCAGCAGTTGACACATTAAGTGTGCTCACAGTGGGTAGGAGAGTGTTTCTATGGGAAAATTAATATTATCACTCCAAATAAGTGAGAAATTATTATTATGATTTAGAATGAAAAGATAGAAAAATGATTATCCAAAATTTTCCCTAGCCTCTTATCAAGAAAAAATCATCCATCATAGCTAACAAGTGAAAATGAGGAAAAAAAAAAAAAAAACTTTCTTTTCCTTCATTTTCTATAAGAAATAACAATAACGTATTTTCATTCTGAGTTTTTGAGATTTATATTCAGTGAAACAGTAAATTTTCTGTGGCTTTCTTCTACAAATATCTTCTACTTTACTGATTCTATACCTTTGAGCAGTAGTACTAGGATTCTGGCTTTACTTGAGCTCTCACCATATATTTCGTTTCGGGATTATATATATGAAGTGTTGGAAGTGTAGAACTTGCCGGGCGTACAATTAGAATAGAATAATCGAAGATTACAAGTGAAATGAGAAAAACTACAAACAAAATGAAATTTGAAGTCGAGTCGAGGAAATTCTCTTTCCGCAAGACGAATTACGCCCCGGGTAGTGCTCACGGATTTGGCGCTTTGTCCCCAAAGATAAAACGACTTCTCGTCTTCTTAGTAGCAGCACCGCAAACTAAGAAGCTCCGGCGAACTGGAAATAAAAGGCGAAGGAACTGAGCTCAAAAACTGAATGCTATAGAAGAGATGATGCAAAATGCTTTGAGTTGTGTGTCCTAGAATGGCCTGCAGAGCCTTCTATTTATAGGCTGCTCATTCAGTAGGGACATCAATGCCATAAAGGCATTAACAGCCACTAAGGTAGTGGGTTAGTGGTGGAGTGGAAGAGGCTGACTGTTCAGCTGAAGAGACATCTTCCAGAGTCTTCTTCCGGATGGGCTGGACGGGTAGGCCTCATTAGAATTGGGCTGGGCAATTGGGCTTCCACATGGCCCAAAATACTATATATTTTGTGGTCCAAAAAATATAGTACACAAGACCCCAAGCCCAAGCCAAAGGCCCAAAGGACCACCCAAAGGACCAATTGCCAAGATCCAAGTCCACGGCCACGAAACCCGAACCCGAGGCCCGAGGCCCGAGCCGGAGCCGGAGCCGTCCGTGCCGTCCGGCACGGACGGCGGGGCCGGATCGAGTGTGTGCTCACGCGAGAGCCCAACCACACACTTATCCACTTACTTGGCCCACTTGTTATTAAGCCCACATGTTTAAACACTTTTAAACAGCACACCACATTAATATTTAATCAATGTGGTATAACTTACACTTCATTAACTAATGAAGTAACTCTCCACCAAACTTTGAACATTTATATCTCACTCACCGGAAATCAGTTTTGAGCCTATAAATATACCACGCTCATCTATTCCGCGAGTAGAACAATAATCTAATATTTAATTTATGTAATAAATTAAATATTTGTTATTATTTATTTGGTCAAAAACCAAATTTCCAACAATCCCCCACATGAGTGAGATAGCCATATGCAAATGTATGCAAATGCAAGAGCTCAGTCCTTACGAGGTATAAAAGTATTAGGATAGGTAGTTTGTGGCTTTGAACCTTCCATAGTCAATACCATCGAGTACACAGGCGGCATAGTAGCTCAATGCTTTGAACTATCCCTCCATGGCGTGCACCGAGACAACGATGTTAACGCTTATACACCTCAACCTCATCCGTTCTCACGTTTTGTGTCCATTTCGGCCTTGGACACCCCTTTGGTTTCATAAGTGTATCTTAACGAAGCGGCCTCACTTCACACTTACATAGGTAATTCTTTACTGAGTATCTTGCCATACTCAACCTCCTCGAGGTATTTAGGAATCATTAAAAGTCATAGACTTATCCTCACCACTAGGCAAGCTTTCAACACTCAAACGCTTTCTAGGGAATAGATAAATGTGAGTGTTTTCACCCGAACTTTCACAGCTTAGTTTTCCCATTGAACCAAGTTCTTGGGGTTTCAAATCATCATGGTTGGGTTACCACTATGATAGTTCTTAATTTGTGGATTTTACTCCCATTCCCTCAAGCAACTTATTCATTTGATCACGGTTTAACCCTTTGGTTAGTGGATCCGCCAGATTATCCAACGACCTCACATAGTCGACTGAGATAATCCCAGTTGTAATCAAATATCTCACGGTATTATGTCGTCGACGAATATGTCGAGACTTACCATTATACAAACCACTTTTTGCCCTACCAATAGCCGCTTGGCTATCGCAGTGAATCATCACCGGAGGCAATGGTTTCTCCCAACATGGAATGTCCTCAAGAAAGTTTCATAGCCATTCGGCTTGTTCACCAGCTATATCTAAAGCTATGAACTCAGACTCCATGGTGGATCGGGCTATACACGTTTGTTTTGTGGATCTCCACGTAACAGCTCCATCCCCAATTGTAAACACATACCCACTTGTAGAAAGTGAATCTTTCGTGTCCGAAATCCAATTCGCATCACAGTACCCTTCAAGTACCGGGGGGTATCTCGAAAAATGTAGCCCATAACTTTGAGTATACTTCAAGTATCTCAAAACTCGTACTAGAGCTCTCCAATGCTCTTTGCTTGGATTGCTCGTGTAACGACTCAATTTATTCACGGCACATGCTATGTCGGGTCTAGTGCAATTTGTAAGATACATTAAACACCCTATGACACGAGCATAGTCTTCTTGAGCAACCGACTCACCTCGGTTCTTGCTCAAATGAACATTAAGTTCAATAGGAGTTTTAGCGGGCACGCTTTCTAAAGCGTTAAACTTCTTGAGCACTTTCTCAACATAGTGAGATTGTGACAAGACAATCCCATCGGATTTCCTTAGTATTTTCATACCAAGAATAACATCCGCTAAACCCAAGTCTTTCATGTCAAAGTTCCTCTTTAACATGTTCTTAGTTTCATTAATTACACGGATATTACTACCCATGATTAACATGTCATCTACATAAAAACACACAATAACATACCCGTTATTCGTGTTCTTAATGTAAACACATTTATCACACTCGTTTATCTTAAACCCATTTGACAACATCACATTATCAAATTTCAAGTGCCATTTAAGTGGTGCTTGCTTCAATCCATAGAGGGATTTAACTAGTTTGCAAACCTTCTTCTCTTTACCAGGTTCTACAAATCCTTCTGGTTGTTCCATATAGATTTCCTCCTCTAATTCTCCATAGAGGAAAGCAGTTTTCACATCCATTTGATGTATCTCGAGATTGTGCAAAGCAGCAATTGCGAGAAGCACGGTAATGGATGTAATCCTTGTTACAGGAGCATAGGTATCGAAATAATCGTACCCTTCTTTCTGCTTAAACCCTTTGACAACCAAACGGGCTTTGTACTTGTCAATTGATCCATCAGCTTTGTATTTCCTTTTAAGGATCTATTTGCACCCCAAGGGTTTACACCCTTCGGGCAAATCAACCAGCACCCAAGTGTGGTTTTGCCTAATGGACTCAATTTCACTTTGTACCGCTTCTCTCCAAAACGGACTGTCCGATCTAGAAAAAGCTTCTTTGATCGTCGTAGGTTCTTGATCCAACATGAACACTACATAATCCGGACCAAATTGCTTTGGTTTCCGAACTCTACTACCACGTCTCGGTTCACTATCTTCCGGATTAGACCTTTGTCGTTTGCGTGACGTAGGTTCTTCATCCTCGGATTTAGAACTCGTGGCTTCACCTTCAATTCTATTGCTAGAATTGGTTTCTACATTACCCTTGTCTTTACAAGGATATATGTGTTCAAAGAATATTGCATTCCTTGACTCGATCGTTGTACCCACAGTCATGTCGGGTACTTCCGACTTGTGGATAACAAAGCGATAGGCGCTGCTGTTATGTGCATACCCAATAAAGATACAATCAACCGTTTTAGGGCCAATTGTAACTTGTTTAGGTAGAGGCACTTCAACCTTCGCCAAACACCCCCACACTTTAAGGTATTTGTACGACGGTTTCCAACCTTTCCATAACTCATAAGGAGTAACATCTTTACCTTTGAGTGGAATCTTGTTTAATATATAGTTGGCTGTCAAGACAGCTTCTCCCCACATATTTTGGGGCAACCCTGAACTAATCAACAAAGCATTCATCATCTCCTTAAGAGTTCGATTTTTACGTTCAGCAACGCCATTTGATTGAGGTGAGTATGGAGCCGTCGTTTGATGAATTATACCACTTTCGTTGCATAATTCCTCAAACGGAGCGACATATTCACCACCTCTGTCACTTCGAACACTCTTAATTCGACCACTTAGTTGATTTTCGGCTTCATTCTTGAAGTGTTTGAACGCTTCAATAGCCTCATCTTTACCTCTTAAAAGATAAAGATAACAATATCTCGTGCAATCATCGATGAACGTGATAAAGTACTTCTTACCACCACAAGTTTGCACATACTTTAAATCACACACATCGGTGTGAATTAAATCAAGGGGTTTCGTGCTCCGCTCAACCGAATGAAACGGTGGTTTTGTCATTTTTGCCTCAACACAAACTTCACATTTGTTTTGAGTGTTAACTTCATTTAACTTTAGTAAATCTAAATTTACTAATCATTTTATAGCATTTAGATTAACATGTCCTAATCTACAATGCCATAAATTAGAGCACTCAACAATGTAAGAGGAAGTAGTAGCATTTTCATTACTCTCAATAGATTTTGGTACATGGCGTATAGCCAATACATTCAACCTAAAGAGACCATCAGAGAGGTAACCCTTTCCAAGAAAAGTACCACTCTTTGACAAAATAAACTTGTCAGACTCAAAAACTAGTCTAAACCCCTTATTAACTAGAATAGAGCCCGAGACCAAGTTCTTTCGGATGTCGGGAACATGCAGCACGTTCTTCAAAGTTAGAGAATTCCCGGATGTAAGCTTTAGCACCACATCTCCAACTCCGACAACCACGGACGAAGCTTGGTTCCCCATGTTGAGCTTCCTCCCCTCAACAACTTGATAGGTAACAAACTTGTTCCTATCGGCACACACGTGCGCAGTAGCGCCAGTGTCGATGAACCAGCCTCCCGGCTTTTCGACTTGGTTGACCTCCTCGGTGACCACAGCCGTAAAGTCTTCTTTCACCCAATCGCCATCTTTTTCGGCGACGTTGGCAGCATGCTTCTTCTTCTTCTTGTTCTTGGGCTTCTTGCAGTCCTTCGCAGTATGCCCATGCTTGCCACAATTGTAGCAATCACCATCAAACTTCTTCGATGGTCCCTTCGCCTTGCCTTTGTCTTTGGCATTTAGGCGATCACGCTTGTTGGATGGACCGCCCTTCTCCATCAAGTTCACCTTGGCATCAGACGGTGCCTTTGGTTTGTCTTGATCGCGCACATCCGACTCGATGCGTAGCTTCACAATCAAGTCTTCAAGAGTCATCTCCTTTCGCTTGTGCTTGAGGTAGCTCTTGAAGTCTTTCCAATTTGGGGGTAGCTTCTCGATCACGGTCGCCACAACGAACGCATCCGGAAGGACCATCCCCTCAGCATGGACGTCATGCACAATGAGTTGAAACTCTTGTACTTGCTCCATCATTGGTCGAGAATCGACCATCTTGTAGTCCAAGTATCGGGCTACAACGAACTTCTTCGTACCCGCGTCATCGCTACGGTACTTCTTGTCTAACGCCTCCCATATTCCTTTGGAGGTGTTGACACCAGAGTATACATTGTACAAGCTATCATCCAAGGCATTGAGAATGAAATTCTTGCACAAGTAGTCTCCATTTCGCCAATTGTCATACAAAGCACGAACATGGAAGTTCGCCTCATTGGCATTTGGCGCAGCCGGCTCATCTTCCGTGAGGAAGTTTGCCACTCCCAATGTTGTCAAGTAGAACAACATCTTTTGTTGCCACCTTTTGAAGTCAGCTCCGCTAAACTTCGGCGGCTTCTCGGCGGGTGGCATCACCCTTGATGCCGAGTTCGCTCCCATAAGGGAGCCACTTGGGTTAGGCCCATAGGCCGCCCCCACAGTCGAGCCCATGAATGGCGCTCCAACAGTTCCACTAAAAGTGGAACCCACGGTGCCGCTTGAAGCGGAACCACCGCTTGACAAAAATGGGTTATTCCAAACCCACGAACTTGAAGGCATAGTCGAGCCTCCGGTTGAACCGCCAGTGTTGGAGTTCATTGTCGATGCAGTAGTGAAGGTTGGCAACGGCGTTGACATGGTTGATGGAACAGTTGACGACATAGTAGATGGCAATGTCGAAGCTTCAATGGACGAGTCGGTGGAAGCTGCAGCACTTGTCATCTTCGAATAGTTGATTCAAAACTCCTTGGAACGGCAAGTCTAATTCGTCTTGCGATTGTTGGAAGTGTAGAACTTGCCGGGCGTACAATTAGAATAGAATAATCGAAGATTACAAGTGAAATGAGAAAAACTACAAACAAAATGAAATTTGAAGTCGAGTCGAGGAAATTCTCTTTCCGCAAGACGAATTACGCCCCGGGTAGTGCTCACGGATTTGGCGCTTTGTCCCCAAAGATAAAACGACTTCTCGTCTTCTTAGTAGCAGCACCGCAAACTAAGAAGCTCCGGCGAACTGGAAATAAAAGGCGAAGGAACTGAGCTCAAAAACTGAATGCTATAGAAGAGATGATGCAAAATGCTTTGAGTTGTGTGTCCTAGGGACATCAATGCCATAAAGGCATTAACAGCCACTAAGGTAGTGGGTTAGTGGTGGAGTGGAAGAGGCTGACTGTTCAGCTGAAGAGACATCTTCCAGAGTCTTCTTCCGGATGGGCTGGACGGGTAGGCCTCATTAGAATTGGGCTGGGCAATTGGGCTTCCACATGGCCCAAAATACTATATATTTTGTGGTCCAAAAAATATAGTACACAAGACCCCAAGCCCAAGCCAAAGGCCCAATTGCCAAGATCCAAGTCCACGGCCACGAAACCCGAGCCCGAGGCCCGAGGCCCGAGCCGGAGCCGGAGCCGGAGCCGTCCGTGCCGTCCGGCACGGACGGCGGGGCCGGATCGAGTGTGTGCTCACGCGAGAGCCCAACCACACACTTATCCACTTACTTGGCCCACTTGTTATTAAGCCCACATGTTTAAACACTTTTAAACAGCACACCACATTAATATTTAATCAATGTGGTATAACTTACACTTCATTAACTAATGAAGTAACTCTCCACCAAACTTTGAACATTTATATCTCACTCACCGGAAATCGGTTTTGAGCCTATAAATATACCACGCTCATCTACTCCGCGAGTAGAATAATAATCTAATATTTAATTTATGTAATAAATTAAATATTTGTTATTATTTATTTGGTCAAAAACCAAATTTCCAACATGAAGCGCATTGGGGAGTTAGACAATTCAATAGCGCTTGGCTGAAAATTTATTTAGTCGAAGAAGTTTGGCGGGCACATTATGGTCATATATCCTAGAATTTTGTTATAATTTTATGTTTTAGTTTTTTTATTATTGAATTTATGTAATTTCTTCTTTTAGTCTAATGAAATTTATAATTAAAAAGCTTTGAATTTTGTTTCAAGAAAACAACAATAAAAAATTTAAAATGTTGGGGTTCAACATATCCTTCTTAATTCTATAGTTCAAACATATATGAGAACAGAAGATTTAGATTAACCCTAGTGATCAAACATTTGCTGGAACAAACTTAAACCATTGTGGTTCTGGATTGTCAGCACAAGTAGGTACATCACCAAGATTTTCTCCAACACACATACATTTCTTGGTCACAAGTTTAGAATCTAAAGCATTCATTTCCAAGCACAAATATTCTCCTTTGATCTCATCTTTGGCTGCTAAATGAAGACCAGAACTTGATACAATCTTCCACTTGCTCGAACAATCCTCCGAAACACGAGGCGCGGCCCCGACTCCGGCCACCCCAAGGCACGACGGACTTCCGGCTAACTTGATTGGGCCGCCGTCTTGGTGTTGATCCCATCGGCTTGCATGTTTACAGTTACTAAAGGCTATGCCATTGCCCACAATTTGCACGCATTGGCCACTCAAAGGATGGAACATTTTGTAATATGTTGGTTGCTTCGACGTGAAATCTGAAAGACATGCAACAATAATAGAGGTTCAACGTTAGTGTGTATGGTACTCAAGGTGAGTACTACACGTTACTTTCTCCAATTACAATAGTTTTATTGTGTATTTCTCATATTACAACTCTTTACATACTTTGTGTATATACAAAGGATTCCACTGTAATTTATGCCTAAAGTATGTCTTCATTAGAGAATAATACTTTTAATACCAACATATATATTGTCCAATAAATTGATTTTATTTTTAAATCTACGGGAGCCCACTCCATAGTACTTGATTATCTTATAAAAGAATAGTCAACTATTCATTTTTAAATGGGATGGAAAGAGTAGGACTATTCGGTATGAGAAAAGTGGAAAATAGACTATGTTAACGAATTTATTGGATCTAATATGCAAATATATCTAATACAGTACTTAATTTGGGGGCAAAAGCGTAATGACACACTATACAACTACTCCGCCGTCTCGCTCTATTTCGAATGAGATTCTCTGTCCAAAATTCGGTGCCCAATCGTGTCCCAAAATTTAATTTTTAATAGTTTTATATTGTTTTTTATAAAAATAAAAAATAATGTAAATCATAATAGACATTTATAAATAAAAATTGAAATTTTCAAAAATTATAAACTCTAGTTTTGAATTTATCAATCCTAATATAACTAATAAAAGTGAAATTAAATGCTAAAAAATAATTATAAATCCTAATTGGAAGGGTGAACCCTAGAAAATAATTATAAAATTAAACTAAATCATTATAAATTAAAATGTTAAAAAAAAATATACATAAAACTAATAAAAATTACTCCCTCCATTTCACTTAACTTGGCTCATTTGAATAGTGGTTTTTCTAGCACGCTTTTCCACGCTTCTTGATGATGAGTTTTAAAATGGATTTTTGAAAAATTATTTTTTTTACAGGATACTACGACTGTCGTAGTATCCCGTAAAAAAAATAATACTTCAAAAATCCATTTTAAAACCCATCATCAAGAAGCGTGGAAAAACGTGCCAGCAAAAGCCAAAAAGTTTTGAGCCAAGATAAATGAAATGGAGGGAGTACGATTTATGGCACACTTGGGACATTGAATTTGAGATAGAAGATCTCAAGTGACTCGATCTACATGTTGAATATATGTAAGATATAAAATATACACACAGGAATAGACCAGAGGTAGTACGATCAAGAATTTCGTACCTTGATGCATGGCTTGAATAGCCTGCAACCTGAGAAGAAAATTAGGGTTTCTGGGACGATCCCAATTAAAATCAAGAACTCCATAACTTACTTCAGGATTAACTTTTCCTTGTCTAAAAATGTAGCTTCCTTGCAAAGTCCACACAGCCCAATCAACATCCATTTCAGCTACAGTAGCCATGAAGCAACCTATGTGTCTGTTTTCTCCCTCATTTCCACCGCTTTCATTTATCCCAAATTCACTTATAAATACAGGGAAAGAGTTGTTCCCTTGAGTCAAGAAAAGGTAATTGTCACGTGCCCTTCTCGTGATAACACCACATAAACGATACAAACCGTTGCTCAATCGTAGCCCTTCGTTTTTAAGTTTTTGAATTGAGGATCATCCCTACACGCATCGGTTCCTGATTGGAAGGGGATAAGGAATCTTATGTATTTATACACATCACCTCTTCCTATTTTCATAGTTAATTTTTCTTCCCAATGTGCTGGCCCGATTAATAACCCTAGTTATAAAATGTGACGGAGGAAGTATGATCATTATATAATGCGATATTTATTTTTATATATAAAACTTGTGAAATAAAGTGTTTGAATAATAAGTAATATGAATAATGGTGAGACATTGAAATTGGAATAGAACATTCCTTCCAAATAAAATAAATAAGCTTTTAAGTCCATAAAAAAATAAAAATAAATAAATAAATAAATAAAATAATCATGATTGCCAGTTTGCCACAGGATCTGCCAGCATGCAGTTTACAATATTTGCCAACACTATGCTCCTTTTTTCTCTTTCATTTTGACAATTATACTAGTATATATATCCATCAATCATATACATACAAATATACAAAAATAAAATTAAAAATAATAATAATAATAATAATCTTGACCATCAAAATAGCAAGGCCACATAAACACTGCCTCCCTTTAAAGTTCATAACTTCACACTCCCTTATTAAAAAAAATAAAAGAAAAAAAGCTCTCCCTTTCTCCCTCCCAACAACTACACGTTTTCACGAGGCAAAAAACCACATCCAAACAAATGGCTTCTTCACTCCCTCAAACAAAAGAAGAGGCCGATACGCTCCCCGACGCCTGGGACTACAAGGGCCGCGCCGCCGTCAGGTCCTCCTCCGGCGGCTGGACCACCGCCGCCATGATTCTAGGTAACTTAACCATCATCTCATCTCCAACTCATCATCATCACCGTTGATCCGTTTGAATGGTTTCTTGACCGTTGATTGATTTATGTTGCGATCAGGTCTTGAGGGGTGTGAGCGGCTGACGACGCTGGGAATCGCCGTGAATCAGCTCACTCACTTGACTCGCACCATGCATTTGGGAAACGCTATCTCTGCTAACGCCGTTACTAACTTTCTGGGTACTTCTTTCATGCTGTGTTTGCTGGGAGGTTTCGTCGCTGATACCTATTTAGGAAGGTGAATTAATTAATTAGTTGCTCTTTAATTAATTATGAATGTGCCTTCTTTTTTTTCTTTTTTTTTTTTTTTTGTTGTTGGTATTGTTGGGTATTGTTGCTTGTAGATATCTGTATTTATCAATTCCTTTTTCTGGGCTGTTTTGGCAGGTATTTGACAATTGGCATCTTTGCTACTGTTCAAGCAACGGTAAGAATTTCTCCAAACTAGTAGCTAAAGAAATATGTCCTTTTCTTGAGTTTGCTACATTTTAATATACTCCATGCGTCCACGAAAATTAAAATGAATTTTCTAGTTTTCTAGATGATTTTGAGAGTAATAATATTGTCAGTTTTCTAGATGATTTTGAGAGTAATAATAAATTTTAAAATGAAATTTTGGAATGCAGTTTTTTTTTTTTTTACTGTGGAATACAAGTGTCATAGTTCCCTATAAAGTCTCAAAACTAGCTAAAAAAAACAGACTATGGTAGCAATTGATTGCTACAATTTGCACTATTAATTTTTCCAACACTTATAATTTTTGACATGATTTTTTTAGTTATTGGCTTATTGCAATCAGAACATCTCTTTTCATTTTGTTATCTAGTGAAATATGAAAACAAAAACATTGTTAAAATTATTAGAGTTTTGAAAGTAATGTTTAATCTCAAATGAAAAAAAAAAAAGAAGAAGATCACATGTGATGTGAGGAGGAAAATAGAGAGTGAGCTCAAGGAAATAATAATAATTTTCAATCCTAGATGTGAATGATTTCCAAATTATTGGGCTCTAATTAATTATTATCACAATTAATCATTATTGGATGCAGGGTGTGACGATCTTGACTATCTCAACAATAATTCCCAGTCTCCGGCCACCAAAATGCGCCGCCGGCAGCCCATCCTGCATTCCGGCGAGCACCAAACAGCTGATGGTTCTGTACACCGCTCTCTACCTCACCGCCCTCGGCACCGGCGGCCTGAAATCCAGCGTGTCCGGCTTCGGATCCGACCAGTTCGACGAGTCGAACCCGAAGGAGAAGAAGCAGATGATCAAGTTCTTCAACTGGTTCTTCTTCTTCATCAGCCTCGGCGCCCTCGCCGCCGTCACCGTCCTCGTCTACATTCAGGATCACGTCGGCCGGGAATGGGGCTACGGCATCTGCGCCTGCGCCATTCTCGTCGGCCTCGTCGTGTTCTTGTCGGGGACGAAACGGTACCGTTTCAAGAAGCTGGTGGGCAGCCCCCTCACGCAGATCGCCGCCGTCTTCGTGGCGGCGTGGAGGAAGAGACGCCTGCAGCCGCCGTCAGACCCGAGCCTTCTCTTCGACGTCGATGATTTCGTGGGGGAAGATGGAGACAGCATGAAGAAGAAGAAGAAGCCGAAGCTGCCGCACAGCAAGGAATTCCGGTGAGTTATTTAATTGCTCTTCTTTTCATTTTTGCATGCTTCTTTTGTTTTTATTATATTTTGTTTAGTTTTAATTTCATGGAAAGTGTTGCGGCTTTTTTAGTCGTTGGCGGCACACTATGTGCCCACGGATTTGGGTCTTTTTTTAGTGGGTTTTTTTTTTTTAGAATTTATTTTTAAAGAATATATAATTACCTTATAAAATAAAAATACCAAAAAATAAATCAGACGTGTCATTATGTATAATTGGAAAGATAACATTTATTTTGATTATAGACTAGATTTGGAAAGATAACATTTGTAATCATCACTAAATAATAAATAGTGGAACATGCCTGTTTGACAAGCTAGCTAAATAGAAGCTCTCATATCTATTTAATTATTAATAATTAATTCGCGTCATCATATAGTATTAATAGCACCATCACTATGTAGTATGAAAAAAAATGTATAATACAAATTGCTACTTTAAGGATATATTCACGTGATGGCAATTTTTACAAGTAGTACAATTTTTCAATAAATATAATGAACAGGCTTGAAGAGCCGTTCATTATTTTATTTTTTTTATTTTTTTTGCATATCTATAAGAGATAAGGTAAATATAAGATACTAATATATAGTTTCGTAATGAAAACTCATCATGTCAAAATTAATTCTTAATTATATGTAAAATAAAGATGAGATACATGCATAGAACATATGAGAGAGCTTAATAAATAAGAGTCGACCAAGACTGTGGAGATGTTTGTTATTGAGTGGTGCATTATTTGAGCAATCAAATTAATGATATGCATATAATTAATTCGAAGTAGGACATGGATCCATCATTCACGAGATGCCAACAATTAAATTATACAAGTAAGCAACTTGATTGGTACAAGTTGGAACCTCTGGGCCATAAATATATGCTTAGCTTTTGCTGCTTTTATTTTTGTAAATAGTATTCTCGTCGTCCCGTTTAAGATGATAAGTTTCTATTATTTTATACTTATATATTCAAGAAACGACGTGTCATTTTAAATGAGACAGAGAAAATATACTTTAAGGCACTAACCTCTCCTCTGATTGGTTCCTACGGTCTGTTATTATTTTACAATTGGAACTTCTAGAACCTAATCAATTTGATTTTTTATTTAATTTAAAATAGAAAAAAACATATTAATAGCGAGTAGAGATAGTACTTGATTAATATACAAAAATGTGTTGGTCTTTAGCTCGTTTAGTTGGATGACAAGGTCATCTATCTATATATATATATAATAGCAAAATAAAGGTCGATCAACCACGATTTTTCTTGATTATTTTGCTAAATTCTCATAATTTTGCCTAATTAATCAATACTTTAATCTAATTAATATGTATCTTTAATTTGATATACATCTTTAATTATTATTTCATAGTAATATATATCTTTAGTTAATTCATAAAATTACTCAATATCTCCGATATATTTTGTATACATCTCCAATGCACACACGCTATTATTTTCTAATTGATAAGAAACTAGAACGTTACCCGAGCGGTGCTCGGTAACAGTATGTTAACCATTTTGTTGAGAATATCAAAATACCTTTGAATAGATAATGTTATGTGTCATGTGTCTCATCAAATGGTGCAAGTTTTTTATAAAAGATCTAAATAAAATAAATGTCACTTAAAAAAAAGAAAAAGGTTAAATGTTTCGTCATTATTTTCAGACTACAACTTTAATTTTTCAGTAGTATACATGAGTGGAGGAACTGGTTGACATGTAAATATCATAAGATGTGTTGGAAAAGAAGAAAAAACAACCCAACAGTTAACAAAAACTATAACTTCACTTTTTAATAAATTTTGGAAAACATATAATCAATAAAATTACTTTTATAGATTAGAGTTTGATTAAATCATAACAAAAATAATTATGATCTTATCAGTAAGAATATTTTGAGGGATGTCAATATAAATTTCGGATTTTTAATTATGTTAAATATTTTTATGCAATTTGATAATTCATTGTCTATAATGGTTGTATTACATTTCTGTTTAACACCATAAAACAATATAAATTGTATAATTGTTTCGTTTAATTAGGTACACCATGTATTGTCTACAAAGTTTTCTAAAATTATTTTTTCATGTACTAAAATACGTTATAAAGTGTTTTTAAGCGAAAAGTTTAATTTGATATTATACTATGTACACATAGATAGTAAAAAATATTACTCTCTCCGTTCCACTTATATAGAGATAGTTGACTGCACTTTTATCTCACAAAAAGGCAGTCAACCATCCCTATATAAGTGGGATGGAGGGAAGTATTATTTATCATTTTTTATAATAACAAATAAATAAATATAAAATAATATAATAATCGAAACGAAAATTTTCCTCCTTTCATCTTTGTTGGTATCATCTCTTCAGCATCTTTCTTCCTCCGATTTCTATAGAGGCAATCATACAACTCCATAGTTTGAACTACCGCTCTTTCCTGCTATTCAAGTCGTGGTTAATATCTTAGATTCTTTTGTTGTTTGCTCCGAACTAGCTAAGGACGTTCCGCTGGAAATTTCAACAGTTTGCTACGAAATAGCTAAGGACGTTCCAATGGAAATTTCAACAACGCCAACCCTTGATGAAAATTCATTGATAAATTGGGATTTTAATTTTTGAAACTGAAATCAAACGAACTTTCATCAAATACAAAAATTAGGAGAATTCTTTAAAGATAATCACAATAATTATTAATCATCCAAGAAATAACTGGAACAAAGAAAATGGATGAAAAATTAAGAAAACACAGGATTAATTATATCTCAAAAGGACTCGTCTCATTTAGCATCAACCTATGTCTATGAGGAACCAAATATCCAACATTTTCCTAAAATTATTAAATACTAAACAAAACTCAAATATATCCCGAAAAGTCCAGCCTACTCAATGTGATCATCATTTCTCTATTTGCATGCATAAACTTTTGCATGTGAAGAAATGCATGGTTAGATATAGTTAAAGGAAGTAAAGAAAGGGGACATTTTACATTATTATTATAATAATAGGGGATATATTGCATATATTGTTGGAGAAAGATTCAATAGCAAATTTAGGATGCTATGATTCAATTGCACATTGCACCGTTCTGTCTGGCCTCTCGTTGTTTGCCACAACTGCCCCTCTTTTTGTTCCCGACGCAATGAAACAAATTTACATAAAGAATTGAAACGTAAAGTCACGCCTTTTAGAAAAATACCCTTTTTGAATAAAAGAAAATATTATCCTCACTTAAAATAATTGCAAGGACAAGTATTTTCACTCGAAATAACTTCAACTTTTATAATGCGTCTGTTGCATCTGCTATAATAAAAAACTACTCATACAATGTACAAATATTTTTCCTTTCCTTTTCACCAACATACCCGCAATATCATAGAGGAAAAAAAAAACAAAATTCAAACAACATAAAGTAGACCCTAATACACGGTACACCCATACCACCCAATATGAATTGTGCTTCAAATTCAATTTCAAAATTTCAGAAATAAACTAAATATTATTAAATGGAAGATTTCATACACATTGGAATTGAAATAAATTATAAATAATAGTATCTAAATTAAGGAATTAAACTAAAATATTCTGCTCACAATTGATCAAATAAACAACCATACCGTTCTTGGGTTCCCAAATACCGACCAGTTTCAATGTTTTATGGCAATTGCATGTAAATTGTCCCACAATATTTTTACCATGTTCAGATCATATTGACGGCTAATACTCTGATGCGATCCACCGCCGAGTCGACTCTTCCCTCTCATGACAAAATTACGAAGAGAGATAAGTTGATTATGTGATGAAAATTCGTGACGAAAATAATTGAATTATCAGCAAAGCAGGGGAGTTCGATATGTCTTATGGGCCACAGTGGGAAGAATATATACTTATAAGAATTTAGGAAGTAACGTTTCGGAAGCGGTGGAAGTTGCATAAACATGTCCATTGGAATTAATCACAATTTTTTTAATTTTAAAAAGAAATTAATTATTTTAATGAATTTACCAATATACCCTCCGTTCTTTGCTTTTATATAGTATATAGATTAATCAAGGTTAGCTTATCAATAATTTTAATTTCAAAATTCAATTGTTTGGAGAGTTATGATTGACATCATGATTCCATTTTTTTTTTTTCCTTTTCTGGTTTGTTTTTCAAAATTTTATGCGTATAAAATTCATTTTTTTTGTGAATCTAAGTTACCATTTTTTTGCTTCTCGAATTTATTTATTCATGAATGAGATTTTTTTTTTTTTGGCAAGCAATATTTTAGCTAATAATTTTAGCTAATTAAATCCTATAAGATTTTAACTAAATCTAAATAAGACATTTGACAATAAAATTCTTCTTTATTTTTTTTGCAGGGCTTAGCTTTTTTTTTTTTTGTTTAGTTTTTTTTGTAGGGATTCATTTTTTTGTGAATCTAAGTTACCATTGCTTCTCGAATTTATTTATTCATGAATGAGATTTAATTTTTTTTGGCAAACAATATTGTAGCTAATTAAATCGACAGTGTGTAAGCTTTTAAATTAATAATTTTAGCTAATTAAATCCTATAAGATTTTAACTAAATCTAAATAAGACATTTTACAATAAAAATTTCCTTTATTTTTTTTTGTAGGTTTAGCTTTTTTTTTTTATTTTTTTATTTTTTATTTTTTTTTAAGGTTTCGTCTTTTTTTTTTGGGTTGAGTTTTTTTGTTGTAGGGTTTAGTTTTTTTTTTGGTATGATTTAGTATTTTTTTTGTAGGGTTTAGTTTTTTTTTTATGGTTTATTAAATATTATCATAATTGTTGCTGCTTTCTCAAAATCCAACTAAGATGAAATTAGTTTATTAAATATAAAAAAGTACTCCCTCCGTCTCGCTATGTTTGACACTTTTCTTTTCGACATGAGAATTAAGACGTAAGTGATTAGTGTGTAAAGTGTAATGTGTGTAGGGATATGGTGTTGTTTATGTATTTATACATATTTTTAAAACAAGAGCATCATAGATGCATAAAAATATATTCATGTTTGATCTTAAATGAAAGATCGTATCGAGACCTTTAAGTTGGTATAAAAAATTATAAAAATTCGAGAACAAACGATCAAGTTATGACAATTTAAAGTTTTAGAATTTAAAGTATATTGAGATATGTGCTGAAAAGTGAAAAGTGAGTGGATTGTGAGATTTAATTATAGAAAGTTAAGTGTAATAAGAGAGTGTTAATTATTTCCCAAAAAGGAAAGGTGTCAAACATAGTGAGACGGCCCAAAAAGAAAAAAAGTGTCAAAGATAGCGAGACGGATGGAGTATTTATTATCATTGAATATTTTCAAATCAATATATATATATATATACATATATATATATACATAGGGATGAGTTATGGTGAAAACCAAGGTTAGTGTGAAACCTGCAACCCATCATAAAATGTTGCATTTTATGCACAAAAGTGTTGCATTTTTATCATAAAATGTTGCATTCTCATGATGATGCATTATATGCATAAAAATAATATAAAATAATATAAAATAATATATTTTATTATGCAAAATCTCATGATGATGCATTATATGCATAAAAATAATATAAAATAATATATTTTATTATGCAACATTTTATGCACAAAATGCATCATTTTATGCATAAAATGCAACATTTTATGATGGGTTGCAGGTTTCACACTAACCTTGGTTTTCATATGATTCACTACCTATATACATATATATATATATATATATATATATATATATATATAATAGCAAATCTATTTTTCAGAGCCAACTTATAATTATCATTTGATAGAAGGGTAGAATGGTGAAGATATACCTATTTTATTCTACAAATTATTAATTCAATGGTGCAAATGTTCCCTTAGGGGCAAACGACTGTCAAGATATTTTCAATTCTTTTATTTGTTTTAGATGATTTTTTTTTTCAATGGTTCAAAGAATGAAATTTTTAAAAGAACGACATGAAATATTTGTAAAATTTTCTTATAACAAATATGATGGGGTCATTTCAGTTTTATCTCAATCAAATATTTAAAAGACTTCATGTTAACGAAAAATCATACTATTACGACTTATGATTTGTTAGCTAAGTAGGGACGGGGGATGAGAAGATGACTTCGTTGACAGGAAAACTCATATATGATGGAGTAATCCTTAATCAATATTTAAAAGAGTAAATGGAAGACTTGAATTGAAAACCTGTAAAACTATCTGATAATTGTCAACTTTCCTCAATAATCATCTAAATGACGGACGACTTGACATTCTATCCTTCAATTATCGAACGACGGACAACTTTACATTGAAATGAATATAACCACACGAAAGAATCCTACCTCTTATTGACCAATATGATGGAGTCATTTCAGTTTTATCCCAAGTAAATATTTAAAAGACTCAAGTTAACGGGAAAATTATACGATTACGACTTATAGTTTGTTAGTTGAGTATGGACGGGCAGATGACAAGATGACTTCATCGATAGAAAAACTCATATGTGATGAAGTAATCCTTAATCAATATTTAAAAGAGTAAATGTAAGACTTGAATTGAAAACATGTAAAACTATTTGTGAATTGTCAACTTTCCTCAATAATCATCTAAATGACCGGCAGCTTGACATTCTATCCTTCAATTATCAAACGACGGACGACTTTACATTGAAATGGATATAACCACGCGAAAGAATCCAACCACTCATTGACCAATTTTTTTTCGAGCAATAGGAAACTTAATGTGAAAAATACAACTACAATTGAAAAAATGTTATCAATCGTCAATTTACTTCTATATTACAACGTACAATTGATGACTTAACATTCAAAATGAGTATTACTACCCGAGAAACGTAACATCTCCTAATTTATTTTTCTAATACTATGATCAGCAGGCTGCCTGACATTCAAAATGAGTAAAACGTAATGAACCGAGAAATGTCATTACGGCTTATAGTTTGTTAGTAGAGTAGGGACGGGCATATGAAGAAGCTTATATGTATGATGGTCTAAATCGATTTTTGAGGAAATGATTTCATCTATAAGAAAACTCAAATATGATGGAGTTATCCTTAATCAATATAAATGACAGGCTGCTTGACATTTCATCCTTCAATTATATCGAAGAATGGACGCCTTTACTTTAAATGAATATAACCATGCGAAAAAATCGTATCTCTCATTGACCTATTTTTTTTTCGACCAACAAAATACTTGATATGAAACATCTTAGCAATCGTCAATTTATTTCTATATTACAACGTATACATGACGGATTAACATTCAAAATGAGTATAACTATACAAAAAATGGGACCTCACCTAATCTATTTTTCTACTATAATGATCAACGGGCTATTTGACATTCAAAACGAGTAAAACTAATCGAGAAATGTCACACCTCATTGACCTTCTTTTTTTCTTCATTTTTTTCTAATTCAGTTTAATTTAATTTTTTTCGAATGGATCCTAACAAACTATACTCTCAAAATATATAATTCGATTATTAATTTTCCACGAGAAGTGAGCCCCATCGAATTTCGACGGGCATTAAACTAGAAAGTTAAAAAGCTTCCATCATATTTGTACTATTATACACAACGGTCACGTGTATACTTCCAAAGTGGATAAAATGATAATAATATGCATAAAACTATGAGGTAAATTAAGTTTTACTATGCTTTTGCATGGTAGTGTGAAAATCCTCATGTTTAAATTACACGAATTGTATTACAATTATCAAGTTTTGAATAAGGGTCTTTGTAGAATTTTGTAGGAGAGGATTAATAATTAGTCCATGTTTGATTCAATTTTTTTCTGGGTTTGAAAAAGAAAATTAATTAATTTATTCCATCATTTGCGGTTTGGTTTGAGCAATGGATTATCCATTACTTTACTTGAGGGTAACCATATCCACTAAATTGTTACCCTAAAAATAGAGGACAAACAAAATCCATTATGTCTGGATTTTTTATTATTTCATACAAGTGATTCATTTTCATTATTGAACCAAACACTTAGTACGTAAAAGTAACAGTTATTGTTATCGTTTCCCCTAAGGGTGTGTTTGGTAGAGGTGATATCCTAGGATATCCTAGGATATCACCACTTATCTTGGTTATTTCCTATGTTTGGTTGCCCGGATACGAAATGTGTTGGGCCCGTGAAATTTTGAAGGGCCCGGGGATAAACACTGTTCGCCCAAGAAATTATTTCGGACCCTCCCCCCCTGATTTGGATATCGTGGAGAAGACTTCCATTTTGCCCTTTCTTCTCCTCCTCTCTCAGACCACCCTTCCGCCGTAGCCTCCCCTCCTCCCTCCCTCGCGCCGGCCCCTCTCCACCCCACAGATCGGCCTTCTCCCTCCCTTCTCGAGCCGCCGCCCTCCTCTCCATCCTTCTGAAGCAACACGGCCGCTCTCAACCCGTCGCCTGGAGATATCGCAGGTCCACACAGCTCCATTGTGGTTGCGGTAGGTATCGAGGCGCTCGCCGTTGTCGGCGAACCAGACAGTGGGGTCGTGGTCCTTTGCGCATGAGAAGAGAAGATCACCGTCTCGATTGTACTTGAGAAAGGTAAGCGGCCTCTCCTGCCCTTTCATCAAAATTGGCCTCATCTTGGATTCTCTCCTCTCTCAATCAAACCAAATTGCTATGAACTGCCACTTGGCCTTCCCCCAAGCTGCTTGGATGGAGTTGTACATCCTCTTGTGGGGCTGGTGCATTAGGGCGGTTGTACCTTTGAGGTGATGAATTTCCACCTCCAATGGCTACTTTTCGAATTTCCACCACCGCCGTCGTGCTAAAGATGAATTTTTGAGGTGATGAATTAAAATTGGGGAAGGTGTAATTAGGGTTTGTAATTTTGATTCTTTAGAAGGACAATTTAGTAATTATGTTTATTTATCATGTTTTAATCTCTCCTACCAAACAAAAAGCCCATATCCATATTTAAAATTCAATCTTGGGTTATCATAGTTTTATATCATGAGTTACTGTTCTTCTCCCTAAAAATTTCTAATCATGGGTTTGCTACCAAACAAGCACTAACATGATTCCACTACTTAAACTAATAAAGGGTACTTAGTCTAAATGAGTATATAGTTTCATATTTTCGAAGAAATTATTGAGATATAGACATATAGTAGGTGCTACAACATGTTAAAAGTGACATATACATTTCAATAATAGTCTTGGGGTAGTCAAAGTAACTGTGCCCCGTGGATGTGTGCAGAACCGTATATAATTAATTTATACACATGCATGCATGCACACACACAAATTCAGAATTGAACTGCCAATTTTGCAGAATCTTAATTGCTTTATGAGTATTGGAAAATGCATGTGATTTATTTGTTGTTTGTTTGCACCTCAGATTTGCTAACAACACAGTATCTTTAATATGGATAATAGGAATACTTACTCACATAGTACAAGTATCTGCGTGTGTGCACATCGAGATTCATAAATATATATGCTTATTATACTGCATTATTGTTAAAATAATTGATTTATTGACACCTATTTAGTCGGTCGCCCCATTTCGTCGTCTCGTGCATGTTTTTAATTATGTCTCGACAGTAACATTAAAAACACTTATAGAATATGATAATAACCCTTTAAAAAAGTGGTCCTCCTATAATTTGAAATGGTTGATTAATACAAGGTCATGCATATTGCGTTCAATAAACGTCACAAATCTTTAGGTTGATGTGTCCACACTGCTAATGTGACAGTATCACGTCGATAATTTTTTAATTAGGCTTTTATTTTTTATAGTAGGTTTAATTATTTTTAATAAAAAAATCATGAGCTTCTTTATATTGTCATGTCATCTTTAGGCATATTAAACATGCTCACGATGGGCATCGGAGCATTACTATCATTGGCTGAAATTTGTTTTTGTTTTCCGTTGCAGTTTTCTTGATAAGGCAGCTATCAAGGACTCTAATGCACCAACGCCTATAATCAATAAATGGTACCTTTCAACATTAACCGATGTTGAAGAAGTCAAGTTAGTGATAAGAATGCTCCCAACATGGGCCACCACAGTCATGTTTTGGACTGTCTATGCCCAAATGACCACTTTCTCAGTCTCACAAGCAACCACCATGGACCGCCACGTCACCGGGTCCTTCGAGATCCCAGCCGCGTCCCTCATCGTCTTCTTCGTCGCCACTATTCTCCTAACCGTCGCCATCTACGACTGGATCATCGCCCCGATCTGCAAGAAATTACTGAAAAACCCTCAGGGCCTGACGCCCCTCCAGAGGATCGGCGTCGGCCTTTTCCTCTCGATATTTGCCATGGCGGCCGTGGCCCTAACCGAGATCAAAAGGTTGAAGGTTGCCCGGTCACACAATCTGACACATGTTCAGGAATCTACCGTACCGATGACTGTATTCTGGCTGATCCCACAATTTGTACAGGTGGGGTCCGGGGAGGCGTTTACGTACATGGGACAACTCGATTTCTTCCTAAGAGTGCCCTAAGAGGATGAAGACTATGAGCACCGGGTTGTTTTTTAGCACTCTCTCAGTAGGGTTCTTTGTGAGCTCAATTTTGGTGACAATTGTGCATAAGTTGACTGGGAACAAGAAACCATGGTTGGCTGATAATCTCAATGAAGGGAGGCTTTACAACTTCTATTGGTTGCTTACAATTTTGAGCATTTTGAACATGATAGTGTTCTTGATTTGTTCAAGATGGTATGTGTACAAGGAGAAGAGGCTTGCTGATGAGGGGATTGAGTTGGAAGATAATGGGCCAAGTTGCCATTAATTATGGAATTTGTTTATCTACTTCAAATTCTTAATTAGGTTTATTTGGAAGTTATTTTATGTGTAGAGATTGGGGAGAGAAATCTTAATTATATTACATTAAGGTATATACATATTCTACAACATGTGGAGAAGTGTCATGATATGTGTTATATCATTGGTGATTCTTCTTTATAGCTCACTATTTAATGTAATTTGTCCTTATGTTTCAATAATATAGATAGCTCATAAAATGATGAAATTCGGCTTATTAGGATTGGGCCCATGTCTCTCTTCTATATATTGAAAGCAATCTTGATAATTATAGCCTATAGGTATCAAAAATCAAATTAAATATATATCACATGTATATATGATCTGGCATCTTGGATATACACTATCATAATAATGTCATCATCTGAGTCTTATTTGCGTAGATAGATAATTTGGACTAGTACTAATGGTAAAAATGAGAAGACTATTTAAATTTGATTTAACTGATAACTGGGACATGACGTAAATTGATATGAATAGAATAAATTTTATTATTCGTGTTCATTGATTAAATCCGATATTCTTGGAAATTTTATTTGCTAGTCGCTTGTCATTGATAGTGACAAATCTTATACTATAGTTGCTCCTAATTAAATACTACCTCCATCCCACCTAATTGTTCCATTTCACCTTTTGACTTTTTTCGGCACGCGTTTCCACCGAAACCTAGTACAAGTTTTAAAATATAATTTTGAAGTATCGTTTCTTTTACGGGATACTATGAGTGTGTGACACGTTGGTAATTAGGGTAGTTTCTTTCTTCTCTTTAAATACAGACTACATGAGCCTTGCATGTACAGAACTCACTTGCAAAAATGAATGAAATAGTTTAATTTTCTCTCCAAAAATTCTCTCAAAATTACTTCTCAAATTATCGAATATGGTATCATAGAGCCCAGGTTACTGCTGTGCTTCTTCTTCAATTGCTGTTTTCTTCGCTAGTTTTTTTTTTCTCCACGATGGTGCGACCTCCTAATCGTGAAGTTGGATCTTTCCCTCCGGACGAGCCGCCGCCGTCCAGTCCACTCTACATTCACCCGAGCGACAACCCGGGTACAAATCTCGTTACTGAGCTCTTGAATGGATCAAACTATGTAAATTGGAGCAGATCTATGAAAACAACATTGTTGGTTAAAAATAAATTTGGATTTATTAATGGATCTATTAAGAAACCTACAGATCCGTTGGATCATACTCTACCTCATTGGGAAAGGTGTAATGGAATAGTAGTGTCTTGGTTGAGAAATGCCACAGTCCCTCAGATTAGATCTAGCCTTATGTATATGGATTTAGGGACACAAATTTGGAATGATCTTCGTGAAAGGTTTTCTCAGGGAGATATAGCTAGAATTTATGAATTAAAACAACAATTATATGGTTTGAGGCAAGATTCTTCAGATGTTAACACATACTACACTGATCTACGTGCTGTTTGGGATGAATTCCTAGATTATGAGCCAAAGTGCTGGTGTGAGTGTAATGCCTGTAGGTGTGGAAGCTCTCAGAAATGGAGAGATCACCAGCAGCGCGATTTTGCTGTGCATTTTTTAATGGGACTGAGTGATTCGTATGCTGCACTTAGGTCACATTTGCTCAGCTTGGATCCTTTTCCATCCATCTCTAAGATATTTTCTCTTGTTCTACAAGAAGAGAGGCAGAAAAATATTGGATTACCACCTAGTACTGTCATTGCACCAGTGAGTGAGAGTCCTAGTTTCATAAATGCAGCTCAAAGTTTTCAAAGCAGGGGTGGAAAAGATAAACTCTATTGCACACATTGTCAGCGCACCAATCATACAGTAGATAAATGCTACCAACTTCATGGATATCCCCCAGGGTTTGGCAGAGGTAGAGGCCGGGGAATGAACAATTACAGTGGAGAATCCTCTTCTAATATGCAGAAATCAGTGCACAATGTTGGAGCTCAGCTCAATAGTGATGGTTCTCATGTTCCTCAATCTAATCCTTCTCTTCCTACTACTCCTACTCCTAACACTTTATCTGCAGAACAGTGTCAGCAGCTTCTTGCATACCTCCAGTCTCAAATTCAGGGCCAGGCTATCACTGCTGAGAGTGCCCTCACAAACTCTTCAACCGGTTCCTCTGATTTTAATGCTTCTTTCAGTGGTATGTTCTCCCTTACTCACTTCGTAGCTAATTTTTCACACTCTCAACCTTTATGGTTAATAGACACAGGAGCCACACATCATGTGTGTTGCTCATCTTCAGCTTTTTGTTCCTCAACTAAACTAGTCAATGCTTTTGCTACTCTTCCAAATAGTCAGCAAGTTCCCATTTCTGGCATAGGTTCTGTGAAACTCACTCCCACTTTAACCTTGAATTCAGTCCTTTTTGTTCCAAGTTTCTCATATAATCTACTCTCCATTAGTTGTTTAACTTCCTCCAATAACTGTCAAGTCACCTTCACTCATGATACATATCTTATCCAGGATGCTTCCAAGGAAATGCTGATTGGGATGGGTAGAAGAATTGGAAACTTGTATGTGCTTGAACCAGTCCAGTCAGCCCTTCCTTCCACAAATGTTTCCTCTGTAGTTAGTGCAGATGTTTGGCACTCTAGATTAGGCCATTTAGGAGCTGAGAAGCTTAAGTTGTTGTCATCTACTCTTTCTCTTAAAAATGTAAAACAAAAAATCTGTGAAGTGTGTCCTCTTGCTAAACAGAAGAGGCTTTCCTTTCCTAATTCTCTCAATATTGCAACTTCAGTTTTTGATCTTATACATTGTGATTTATGGGGTCCTTTCACACCTGTTACACATCTTGGTCAGAAATACTTCTTAACCATAGTAGATGATAACTCAAGATTTGTTTGGACTTATCTCTTAACACAGAAAAATGAAGTAAATCAAGTTCTTTCTCAGTTTTTCCAGCAAGTCTTCACTCAGTTTGGAAAAACCATAAAAACCATTAGGACTGATAATGGAACTGAGTTCCATCTTCCCCATCTCTACTCTAAGTTTGGTACTATAGTTCATCATTCTTGTGTAGAGAGACCACAGCAAAATGCTCGAGTACAAAGGAAACATCAACACCTCTTGAATGTTGCTAGGAGTCTATATTTTCAGTCACACATACCTATAGGTTATTGGGGGGATTGCATACTCACAGCTTCATACCTCATTAACAGAACACCTTCTACTGTTCCTGAACTCCACAATCTCACACCTTTCCAAGTTCTTTTCAAGAAACCACCTTTGTATACACACCTCCGCACTTTTGGATGCTTGTGTTTTGCCTCTACATTAAATAGAGACAGACATAAATTTTTTCCTAGGGCTGTAAAATGTGCCTTCCTAGGATATTCCACAGGTTACAAAGGTTACAAACTCCTAGATCTCAACACCAATAAGATCTTCATCAGTAGAGATGTAGTTTTCCATGAAGAAGTGTTTACTTTCTTTTCCAATAAGTCTGATACTTCTTCAGTTCCCTTTCTTGTACACAGTCCATCCTCTCCTTCTGACTTTCCTCCAACTTCTGCTCCACCTGCTTCACATATCTACACATCACCACCACCAGTCCAACCATCACCTCCTATTGTGACCTTTCCCACTACATCTTCAGGAAGGCAAGTTAAACCACCTCCATATCTTAGTGACTACATCTGTGGTGCAGTCCAATCCAACTGTCTCTATCCCTTATCTTCTTTTCTTAGCCTTGCCAATCTCTCACCTTCTTATTCAGCTTTCATTTCCTCCATCACTATTGTACCTGAACCATCAACATACGCTCAGGCTTCTGCATATCAGGAGTGGAGAGATGCTATGAGAGCTGAACTGGATGCTTTACAACATAATCACACATGGAGCATAGTCCCCTTACCTCCTGGTAAGACTGCTATAGGTTGTAAATAGGTATACAAGACCAAGTTCTTGTTTGATGGCACTATTGAAAGATACAAGGCCAGACTTGTTGCAAAATGGTATACACAGCAGGAAGGAGTTGATTATCTAGATACTTTTTCCCCAGTTGCAAAACTGGTTTCAGTCAAGATGATGTTGGCAGTTTCAGCAGTAAAAAGGTATCATCTCTCACACCTAGACATAAATAATGCATTTCTTTATGGAGATTTGGCAGAAGACATTTACATGAAATTGCCAAAGGGGCTTGAAGTTAAGGGAGAGCAGGCAGGTTATGTCTACAAGTTGCATAAGTCCCTATATGGACTTAAGCAAGCTTCTAGACAATGGTTCTTAAAATTCACAGAGGTAATAACTGGTTTTGGTTTGGTTCAGTCAGCTGCAGATCATTCTTATTTTCATATGAATAAAGATGGAATTTACCTAGGAGTGATAATTTATGTGGATGATATTCTTCTTGCTAGCTCTACCACAGCTATTGTTACACAGTTCAAGGAGTATCTTGGTCATCATTTCAGGTTCAAGGACTTGGGAAAACCTAAATACTATTTCGGTCTTGAGATTGCTCAAAATCCATAGGGAATCACAGTCTGCTAAAGGAAGTATATCTTGGATTTACTTCAGGATTCCGGACTCACTGTGTGCAAGCCAGCTTCTACTCCCATGGATGCAAACACACATATTCAACAAGAGGGTTCTTCCCATCTTCCAGTGGCAAAGGTCTATCGTCGCCTCATTGGTAGGCTTTTGTACTTATGCCTCACTAGACCTGACATCACCTACTCAGTTCACAGATTAAGTCAGTTTCTGGCTCAACCATGTGAGCATCATTTGACTGCTGCACATTGCATACTTCGTTATCTTAAAGGGAGCATAGGACTAGGTCTCTACTTCTCTGCATCATCTACACTTGAGTCTAGTATCTTTGCTGATGCCGATTATGGAGCATGCTCAGACTCTCGCCGCTCCACGTCAGGTTTCTGCTTATTCTTGGGGACTTCACTCATCTCCTGGCGTTCAAAGAAGCAAGGAGTGGTTTCACGGTCTTCAGTAGAGGCTGAATATCGTGCAATGGCGCAAGCATCTTGTGAGATTTCATGGATTGACATGCTTCTTCATGAGTTTGGAATTCCTCGAGGTAAAGCTATTCCTCTCTTTTGTGATAATAAGGCGGCTGTGTATATCACTTCAAATCCTGTATTTCACGAGCGTACCAAACACATAGAAATCGATTGTCACTTCATCCGTGAGAGGTATGTTCGAGGTTTGATCAAACCTCTACACATCAAGGGTAGTCTGCAGTTAGCTGATGTCCTTACTAAACCGTTGACAACTCCGGTTTTTTGTCGCATATTGGGCAAGATGGGTATGTGTAACATCCATGCCCATCTTGAGGGGGAGTATAAACTGATGTCCATCAATGGAGGAGAGAAGGAGATAGATGCGAACAGGAAGAAAGAGGAAGAAGTAGAGGATAAGTAATAGTCGTGTTTTCAGTTTATTACGTTTTTATTAGTTTTCTTTCGCTGGTTGTATGCCACGTGGCTAGCTGTGACACGTTGGTAATTAGGGTAGTTTCTTTCTTCTCTTTAAATACAAACTACGTGAGCCTTGCATGTACGGAACTCACTTGCAGAAATGAATGAAATAGTTTAATTTTCTCTCCAAAAATTCTCTCAAAATTACTTCTCAAATTATCGAATAAAGCATGTGTTGTTCTCTGTGAATACGACGTTACGGCGTTATAAAGTTGTTTGATTTGGAGTAAAAGTAATTACCAGTAGGCTGTTACTTTCAATCGCCATATATATAATATTTTACACATTTTAACCTATGAACTATGAGAAATCTCATAATTTGAAGCATCACTATTATTTTTGCAATTATTTTGATCTTTCAAAATCACGTCTAGCTATCTTAAGCATGACTTAATCAATGTGGATTGGCTAATTCATGAATTCAGTTTTGGGCAAACAAAATATCTTAAAAGTGAAAAGGACTAATTGCATATATAGGGTGTCATATTGCATAAAGTATGAACAAACATGAAAGACGTAAGAAGCTAGAGTTTGCACTGGTATAAACATGAGTTAAGACAATAAAATAAATTGTATGTATACAACACGATAAGAAAATTAGAAGAAGCTTCCTGCAAATACAGAAAATATAATTATTTATAAATAATCTTTTACTATTTATAGAAGGGCTCACTCTTTTTTTTTTTTTAAATCTTTTTTTTTTATCTATCTTCAATAATTATTTTAAGGGAATTAATTTAATTATACAAAACTTATTCTCCATCAATGGTCACTAGTATTCGCTCTCGTGCGATGCATGGTAAGAGATATGCCATGAGTTTTAAGAATTAAAATCATTCATTTATATTCATTTATAGCTTGTACAATGCGTACTCTGGTGTCAACACCTCCAAAGGAATTTGAGAGGCGTTAGACAAGAAGTACCGTAGCGATGACGCGGGTACGAAGAAGTTCGTTGTAGCCCGATACTTAGACTACAAGATGGTCGATTCTCGACCGATGATGGAGCAAGTACAAGAGTTCCAACTCATTGTGCATGACGTCCATGCTAAGGGGATGGTCCTTCCGGACGCGTTCGTGGTGGCGACCATGATCGAGAAGCTACCCCCTAATTGGAAGGACTTTAAGAGCTACCTTAAACACAAGCGAAAGGAGATGACTCTTAAAGACTTGATTGTGAAGCTACGCATCGAGTCAGATGTGTGCGATCAAGATAAACCGAAGGCACCGTCTGATGCCAAGGTGAACTTGATGGAGAAGGGCGGTCCCTTCAACAAGCGTGATCGTCCAAATGCCAAAGACAATGGCAAGGCGAAGGTACCATCGAAGAAGTTTGATGGTGATTGCTACAATTGTGGCAAGCATGGGCATAATGCGAAAGACTGCAAGAAGCCCAAGAACAAAAAGAAGAAGAAGCATGCTGCCAACGTCGCCGAGAAAGATGGCGAGTGGGTAAACGAAGATTTTTCGGCTGTGGTCACCGAGGAGGTCAACCAAGTCGAAAAGCTAGGAGGCTGGTTCATCGACATTGGCGCTACTGCGCACGTGTGTGCCGATAGGAACAAGTTTGTTACCTATCAAGCTGTTGAGGGGAGGAAGCTCAACATGGGGAACCAAGCTTCATCCGTGGTTGTCGGAGTTGGAGATGTGGTACTAAAGCTTACATTCGGAAATTCTCTAACTTTGAAGAACGTGCTGCATGTTCCCGACATCCGAAAGAACTTGGTCTCGTGCTCTATTCTAGTTAGTAAGGGGTTTAGACTAGTTTTTGAGTCTGACAAGTTTATTTTGTCAAAGAGTGGTACTTTTCTTGGAAAAGGTTACCTCTCTGCTGGTCTCTTTAGGTTGAATGTATTGGCTATATGCCATGTACCAAAATCTATTGAGAGTAATGGAAATGCTACTACTTCCTCTTATATGCTTGAGTGCTCTGATTTATGGTATTGTAGATTAGGACATGTTAATCTAAATGCTATAAAACGATTAGTAAATTTAGATTTAATAAAGTTAAATGAAGTTAACACTCAAAACAAATGTGAAGTTTGTGTTGAGGCAAAAATGACAAAACCACCGTTTCATTCGGTTGAGCGGAGCACGAAACCCCTTGATTTAATTCACACCGACATGTGTGATTTAAAGTATGTGCAAACTCGTGGTGGTAAGAAGTACTTTATCACGTTCATCGATGATTGCACGAGATATAGTTATCTTTATCTTTTAAGAGGTAAAGATGAGGCTATTGAAGCATTTAAACACTTCCAGAATGAAGCCGAAAATCAACTAAGTGAGAGTGTTCGAAGTGACAGGTGGCGAATATGTTGCTCCGTTTGAATAATTATGCAACGAAAGTGTATAATTCATCAAACGACGGCTCCATACTCACCTCAATCAAATGGCGTTGTTGAACGTAAAAATCGAACTCTTAAGGAGATGATGAATGCTTTGTTGATTAGTTCAGGGTTGCCCCAAAATATGTGGGGGGAAGCTGTATTGACAACTAATTATATACTGAACAAGATTCCACTCAAAGGTAAAGATATTACACCTTATAGGGCTCGTTTGGTTGGCGGGATTCTGCTTTGGGAAAGTAATCTGATTCCAAATTATTAAAATCCTGTGTTTGGTGTAACAAGGACAGTAATTAGATTCCAAAAAATTAAATTCCTGTGTTTGTTTCAAATTTTATAAAATTCAGGAAAGTAATAAGAATCCTGACATCAAGGAAAGTTAGTTCAAAATTCAAGGATTCTTATTCTCTACTCCAACCTAGTTATTCTTTTTACTTGATACATGGATTCTGATAATAATAATAATAATAATAATAATAATAATAATAATAATAATAATAATAATAATAATAGTAAAAACCAAAAACAAAAAATAAGAATAAGAATAATAATTTAAATTAATAATATAAATAAATAATAAATAATAATATTAATAATAAAAAACAAAATTAAAAAATAATAATAAAAACCAAAATAATAATAATAATAAAAAATAATAATAATAATAATAATATTTGATATTATGAAATTGATATTTTCCAATCTAAATGATAACTTGATTTCATATTAGAATCTAGACAATTTTATTGATAATATCCAAATACTGGATTGTTGATTAGTTAGAATTTATTTTCCTCAGAATCATATTCCATAACAACTTTACTTTCCTGTTTTATTTTTCCCATAATCACATTTCTCAGAATCATTTTCCCTGCCAACCAAACGAGCCCTATGAGTTATGGAAAGGTTGGAAACCATCGTACAAATACCTTAAAGTGTGGGGTGTTTGGTAAATGTTGAAGTGCTTCTACCTAAACAAGTTACAATTGGCCCTAAAACGGTTGATTGCATCTTTATTGGGTATGTACATAACAGCAACGCCTATCGTTTTGTTATCCACAAGTCGGAAGTACCCGACAAGACTGTGGGAACAACGATCGAGTCAAGGAATGCGATATTCTTTGAACACATATATCCTTGTAAAGACAAGGGTAAAGTAGAACTTAATTCTAGCAATAGAATTGAAAGTGAAGCCACGAGTTCTAAATCCGAGGATGAAGAACCTAAGTCACGCAAACAACAAAGGTCTAATCCGGAAGATAGTGAACCAAGACGTGGTAGTAGAGTTCGGAAACCAAAACAATTTGGTCCGGATTATATAGTGTTCATGTTGGATCAAGAAACAATGACGATCAAAAAAGCTTTTTCTAGATCGGACAGTCCGCTTTGGAGAGAAGCGGTACAAAGTGAAGTTGAGTCTATTAGGCAAAACCACACTTGGGTGTTGGTAGATTTGCCTGAAGGGTGCAAACCCTTAGGATGCAAATGGATCCTTAAAAGGAAATACAAAGCTGATGGATCAATTGACAAGTACAAAGCCCGTTTTGTTGTCAAAGGGTTTAAGCAGAAAGAAGGGTACGACTATTTCGATACCTATGCTCCTGTAACAAGGATTATATCCATTCAGATACTTCTCGCAATTGCTGCTTTGCACAATCTCGAGATACATCAAATGGATGTGAAAACTACTTTCCTCTATGGAGATTTAGAGGAGGAAATCTATATGGAACAACTAGAAGGATTTGTAGAACCTGGTCAAGAAAAGAAGGTTTGCAAACTGGTTAAGTCCCTCTATGGATTGAAACAAGCGCCACTTCAATAGCACTTGAAATTTGATAGTGTGATGCTATCAAATGGTTTTAAAATAAACGAATATGACAAATATGTTTACATTAAGAACACAAATAACGGATATGTTCTTGTGTGTCTTTATGTAGATGACATGTTAATCATGGGTAGCAATATCCGTGTGATTAACGAAACTAAAACCATGTTAAAGAGGAACTTTGACATGAAAGACTTGGGTTTAGCGGATGTAATTCTTGGAATGAAAATTCTAAGGAAATCTGATGGGATTGTCTTGTCACAATCTCACTATGTTGAGAAAGTGCTCAAGAAGTTTAACGCTTTTGAAAGCGTGCCCGCTAAAACTCTGATAGAACTCAATGTTCATTTGAGCAAGAACCGAGGTGACTCGGTTGCTCAAGAAGACTATGCTCGGGTCATAGGGTGTTTAATGTAACTTACAAATTGCACTCGACCCGACATAACGTGTGCTGTGAACAAGTTGAGTCGTTACACGAGCAATCCAAGCAAAGGGCATTGGAGAGCTCTAGTACGAGTTTTGAGATACTTGAAGCATACTCAAAGTCATGGGCTACATTTTTCGAGATACCCCCCGGTACTTGAAGGGTATTGTGATGCGAATTGGATTTCGGACACTAAAGATTCACTTTCTACAAGTGGGTATGTGTTTACTATTGGGGGTGGAGCTGTTATGTGGAGATCCATAAAACAGTCGTGTATAACCCGATCCACCATGGAGTCTGAGTTCATAGCTTTAGATATAGCTGGTGAACAAACCGAATGACTAAGAAACTTTCTTGAGGACATTCCATGTTAGGAAAAACCATTGCCTCCGGTGATGATTCACTGCGATAGCCAAGCGGCTATTGGTAGGGCAAAAAGTGGTTTGTATAATGGTAAGTCTCGACATATTCGTCGATGACATAATACCGCGAGATATTTGATTACAACTGGGATTATCTCAGTCGACTATGTGAAGTCGTTGGATAATCTGGCGGATCCACTAACCAAAGGGTTAAACCGTGATCAAATGAATAAGTTGCTAGAGGGAATGAGAGTAAAATCCACAAATTAAGAACTATCATAGTGGTAAACCAACCATGATGATTGAAAACCCCAAGAACTTGGTTCAATGGGAAAACTAAGCTATGAAAGTTTGTGTGAAAACACTCACATTTATCTATTCCCTAGAAAGCGTTTGAGTGTTGAAAGCTTGCCTAGTGGTGAGGTTAAGTCTATGACTTTTAATGATTCCTAAATACCTCGAAGAGGTTGAGTATGGCAAGATACTCGGTAAAGAATCACCTATGTAAGTGTGAAGTGAGGCCGCTTCGTTAAGATACACTTATGAATCCAAAGGGTGTCCAAGGCCGAAATGGACACAAAACGTGAGAACGGATGAGGTTGAGGTGTTTAAGCTTTAACATCATTGTCTAAGTGCACGCCGTGGAGGAATAGTTCAAAGCATTGCGCTACTATGTCTAAGTGTACTCGATGATGTTGACTATAGAAGGTTCAAGGCCACAAACTACCTATCCTAATACTTTTATACCTCGTGAGGATTGAGCTCTTGCATTTGCATACATTTGTATATGGCTATCTCACTCATGTGGGGGATTGTTGGAAATTTGGTTTTGACCAAATTAATAATAATTAATGTTTAATTTATTAATTAAATTAAATATTAGATTATTATTCTACTCGCGGAGTAGATGAACGTGGTATATTTATATGCTCAAAACCAATTTCCGGTGAGTGAGATATAAATGTTCAAAGTTGGGTGGAGAGTAACTTCATTAATTAATGAAGTGTATGTTATACCACATTGATTAAATATTAATGTGGTGTGATGTTTAAAAGTGTTTAAACATGTGGGCTTAGTAACAAGTGGGCCAAGTAAGTGGATTAGTGTGTGGTTGGGCTCTCCCGTGAACACACACTTGATCTGGCCCCGCCGTCCGTGTCAGACGGCACGGACAGCTCGGGCACGGGTTTCGTGGCCGTGGACTTGGATCTTGGCAATTGGTCCTTTGGGTGGTCCTTTGGGCTTTGATTACTATATTTTTTGGACCTCCAAATATATAGTAAATTGGGTCTATCTCTTGAGCCCAAATCATTGTATGAGACCTGTCCGTCCAGCCCAACTAGTGGCCCATCCGGAAGAAGACTCTGGAATGTGTCTCTTTAGCTGAACAGTCAGCCCCTTCCACTCCACCACTAATTCCACTACCTTAGTGGTTGTTAATGCCTTTATGGCATTGATGTCCCTCCTGAATGAGCAGCCTATAAATAGAGGGGTTGTAGGCATTGTAGAACACACATCCAAAAGCATTTCGCTCTACAAGCATCTCTGCATTCTCCATCAATTTTTTGAGCTCTTTCCTCGCCTTAATCTAGTTCGCCGGTGCTTCTTGGTTTGCGGTGCTGCTACTAAGAAGACGAGAAGTCATTTTATCTTTAGGGATGAAGCGCCAAATCCGTGAGCACTAGCCGGGGCGTAATTCGTCTTGCGGAAAGAGGATTTCCTCGACTCGACTTTGTTCGTTGTTTTTTCTTATTTCACTTGTAATCTTCGAGTTTTCTATTGTAATTGTACGCCCGACAAGTTGTACTTTTCCAACAGAAGCTAGAAAAGAAAGATGGTGACGTGGACAAGAAGCTGAAACTATAACTACCTCTAATTGAAAAACAAAGTAGACAAGCTGAATAAAATTGAAGCTCAATTAAGAAACACAGTAAATCATGTGTATTCTTCAAATGATATGATAATAATGTAAAACGAAATGAAAGAACTTACAAATAACAAGAACACACCAAATTTATAGCGGCTCGGTCTAAAGACGACTTATATCTACTTTTATCTCCGAAGAGATGAATATCTTACTCATTTAAAGATAATTCTTGTGACTTAGAACTTACAACTTTGAGTACTTATATCCCCAGAGATTACAATGAGTTCTCGAGGGGTCTGTATCAACTCAACTCAAACAAATCGTATAGACCTTCCATTAAGGTATGATGACAGTTAGTATCACAGTCACGATCACAACTCAAACAACAAGGCACAAAGACTTATACTCCTAAGTCCTAACCAATGAACTTTTTGTTTTGTCCAATTCTAACTTTCTATTGCAACTCATCTAAATCTCTAGGCCTCATTCCACTCTATTTACTCCTTTCATTCATTCATTACCGTTTAAAAGAGTATTTATAGGTAAGTGAAGAAAGATTCTCTCTGATACTTAACCTCCCTGAACGTTAATGGTCCATACGCTTATTATCTAAAGCTTATCAGCACCCGCTCGGCTTCAAGACGCTGATTTTCAACATTTAGTTATTTTTCATTCAAAGTTTACACACGACAAATCTTACTAAATACAAATGAAGATCCGTCTTGATATTCAAACTGGTCGTTTCATTGAAAAGATTTTGTCTTGAAGCCACGTAGAAGAAGAGAAGACTTGAAGAAGCGCTGCCGCTCTGTAATAAACAAACAAGTTGAACTGAATTCAAAGAAATACTACTGACGGATGAATGATTTATTGCCATTTCAGGTAATATGGTAGAGTGTGTGAGCTTGAGATGGTTTGAGGGAATATAAAAACGGAAGTCAAATCCAACAAAGGGAAGAAAGTGGTATCTCAACCACCACCGAGTGGAGATTCAAACTGTAATCTCTCTAGCAGATAGGTTTTGAACTCATGCTATAAATAGATGAAGAAGGAGATGTGAAGAGGTTACATACACATAATCTTTCAAACGCACTTACGAACTTTGAGCTCTCTTCATTTGAAAATCTAGAATTCTTCGAACGCTCTAAGTCTAAAGGTCTTTCTAATTTCTCAATTGCTTTAGATCTCTCGAGTCATAATCTTTAGAATAATTTGATCATTTCGGTTCTTCAGAATCTAAGTGTTCTTCATTTAGAGACCTTAATCTTTTTCATCAAAGTGTACGCTTTGTTTTAAAGTTTCAAATCTAAAAACCTTAGTCAAGAATCTCAATCATATTTTATGTTCTTCATTGTAAGTGAATTCTCTATGTTGGAAGGGTTATTACCACATCCAAGTCTTAAACTTAAGTCACAGTTTCGTATATTCAATTGGGATTTAGTTGGATTTTTTTGGACTTTAAAAAGTATGTGGGTTGAGGGTTGCCTGGTCACATAGTCTGACACATGTTTTAAAATCTACCATACCGATGACTGTCTTCTGGCTGATCCCACAATTTGTACTGGTGGGGTCGGGTCCGGGGAAGCATTTACGTACATGGGACAACTCGATTTCTTTCTAGGAGAGTGCCCTAAAGAGATGAAGACTATGAGCACAAGGTTGTTTTTTAGCACTCTCTCACTAGGGTTTTTGAGCACTCTATCACTAATCAAGTTTTTGAGCACTCTCTCACTATGAGCACAGGGTTGTCAAGAAACGGTGAAGTTGTGAAGAACTTGAAATTTTGTACGGGTGTGTAACTAGTTAATTTACAAAGGTTGAAACAGCGGCGAAGGCGAACTAGCAGAGGCAGAGGACGAGGGCGCCGGTGGTTCCGGCCATTCCCTGCACGTCTTTCATCCTTACTCGCGGAGTCGCGGCCTCCGTCGTCGGCAGAGGAACCTCCACCGGATGCACTGCCGGCCCACCGTCTCTATCTAGATCAAGCTCCAGTGGGAATTCATATTGGTCATTTATCTGCAAGCATAAGTAAATTTGCAATGTTACTTATTTTATTATTTTAGTATTAGTTATATTATTACTAGAATAAGACGTATTTATTTTAATTATGGTAGGAGTATTTATTTTATTTATGGTAGGACTAGAATTAAGGTTATTATAAATATTATTATTAGGGTTTTGAAGGAATCGTCATTGATAGCATTATTATTGGATATTTGAGCCAGAGGCTGATCGCACGGTTTCACCATAAGGAGTTTATTATTTATGTTCCTAACAATACCGTATTTATAAGAAGAAGATCGTCTCTCTAAAACCCTTTCACCCCTTCACACTCTGCACCAAACTTGCTCATTTCAAGCAGAGGAGAAGATATGTTGGATATTAATCTCTTTCGCGAGGAGAAGGGCGGCGACCCTGAAAAAATTAGGGAGTCGTAGCGCCGTCGTTTTAAGGACGTCATTGTTGTTGATCAGGTCATTGAGCTTGACAAGGCTTGGAGGCAGCGTGAGTGTCTAATCCAGAATTTTCTGATATTGAAGGTCTCTACTTTTACTATTTTCTATGGATGGATTTGTAAAACTCTGGTGGCTGTGTGGATTTAGGGAAATTCGAGTTGGATGGCTTGAGGACCTCCAAGAACGAGATAAGCAAAGAAATTTATCGCCTCAAAAGCGTGAGTCTCCTGTTTGCATTTTATTTATCTTTCGATTGTTATCTATCGCAATTTGTTGCTGGATAGAATGCGATGCTTCGAGGGTAGAAATGATGAGTTGATTTGTGATGGCTGTGTTGTATTTTTCTAGAATAAGTAAACATAATGTCGATGAATATCAGATTGGGATGGTTGTCTAATTGCATTTGCTTATGAGTGCAATATGTGTTTTGTCCTATAGTAGAGAATATTTGTATTGCATTATGATAGATCTGGTGCTCGATCATCATATACATCGGTAGCAAAAGTGAAAAGATGACGAAATTTTAGTATGGGTACAACTTAACAGCACTAAGAATTGATGTATCTTGTTAATCATGGAGTTGAGTTTATGTGTTTTCTTTTGTTTTACTTAAGTGTCTTACAGTTCTTTTGGAAGTCAAATTTGTTGATAAAGCAACCTATGTCATCGTTAAATATTACAACTCCAATCTGGACACCCTGCAAACAGTGTGAATGATGTTGAATTAAAAATCATATGTTAGTTATATCTCAAGTAAATTGAAATCTAGAGATATGAATTTGGTTTGCCATTTACCTCGTTGTCCATCATTATCAATTGTTGGATTCTTGTATTTGAATTTTTCCCACAAATAAGCTCACATCCTATTTGTAAAATCTCCTTTGATTTAAGATTATAGAAGAAAACAAAGAAGAACTGACCAGACAAAAGGAGGCCGAGGTGCAGGGTGCTCATTCTAAATTAAGACAGAAGGAGGCAGAGGTGCAGGCTGCTCTAGTAGCATTGCAGTCTAAATTAGGAGAAATTAGAAATCTAGTGCATGATTATGTCCCTGTCGACAATAACAAGGTATGTTTGAGGTCTTCTCATTCATTAGAACTTGCATACTCCGATGCTGGATGATATTTTAAATAAAATATGACATATCTCAGGACAACAATCTTGTTATGCGATCATGGGGAGAGAAGAGGATGGAGCCAAAGCTGAAGAATCATGTGGAGCTTGTTGAGCTTCTTGGAATTGCGGATTTAAAGAAAGGTTCTCACTCTACATAAAAAACATTTTAGAGGAAATTCCTTGAACTGTTGAAGTTGGTTCTTTATGAGTTTTCCGTGTATGCATTACTTGAAGAGGTTGACATTTTGTCGCTCACCTGTTCGCTTATGTTCTTATAGTGTTTTAGTTTAGTATCTTGAATATGCACCACTTAATAAATACTCCTTTCCATTTCTTTGCTTTTCAATATTTAAAAAAAAATAGAACAGGAAAAGAATATGGACTACTTATTCGAATAAGATTTTGCTAGTGAAAATGGTATATGTTGTGTGGTTGCGACAGCACAAGCCATAAACATTGTGAGTATGTTGGTGAATATTAGTTTATCTATAGGGCCTTTGAGGTGCTTTCATTGTCCTTTAGTGGCTATAGTATTACTTTCATTTTATTATCAATTGCGGAGTTGAGAAAAAGGGCAGAAAAACGAACAGTTCAAACATATTCCTTCAGTAGCATTTATCAGGCTTAGCTTATATACATTTCTTTTACTCATCGTGATAATTAGTTGATAATATTATGGCATTCAATGTTTTAGGTGCAAATGTTGCGGGGGGGTAGAGGCTTCTATCTCAAATGGGATGGAGCACGGCTTAATCAAGCTTTAATCAACTTTGGGGTGTATGACTTTTTAGAGAAGAGGGGATATATGGCGTTTCATACTTCTTTCTTCATGAGGAAAGATATTATGGCTAAATGTGCCCAGTTGACTCAGTTTGATGAAGAACTTTACAAGGTAACCTTATCTTGAATAGCTTAAGAAATTTGTTCAATGTTTTGAGCCTAAATTCTGGTTGATTGAACCATTCTGGCACAACATGCAAGTCTACTGGCTACCTTTCTAAATTATGGTCAAAATTCAGGAGAAGACATTTAAGAGATGAAATATGTAGTTCATATTTTCTAGAATCAAAGTTTAATGCTGATAAGTATGTCTAGTCTCTAGTAGCTTGGTATTCTTAAAAGTTCATTTATCTGTTTAATTTTATGTCAATCAAGTAAGACCCTTATCATGCTTTTGATGTATTGAAAGAGTTTGCCATTGATTCAAGGCTGTATTTATGCAATTTATTGTTCACAAATCAAAGTGTACAACATATGTCATGCGAGTGGATCTCATGTTTGAAGTATTAAACTTATACATAAAAACAATTTGGCCTTTTTTTGTCTAACAAGTTACTGGGGAAGGAGATAACAAATATCTGATAGCTACTGCTGAACAACCTCTTTGTGCATATCACATTGATGATTGGATTCATCCTACCCAACTGCCTTTGAGGTGTGATCTATGTAACAGAAAGCCTTAATCTGATCTTCTTATCTTGATTTAATCTTATGTAAGCTTATACTCTTCCTTTATGCTACTTCATTTTATAATCTGATGATCAACCTTTTGGTTTCCTTTAGATATGCAGGATATTCTTCCTGCTTCAGGAAAGAAGCTGGTTCGCACGATCGAGATACTTTGGGTATTTTCCGTGTTCATCAGTTTGAAAAGGTTGAACAATTCTGTATGACTAGTCCAAATGCAAATGATTCGTGGGAAATGCATGAAGAAATGCTGAAAAATTCTGAGGAATTCTACAAGCTGGTATCTTTTTTTTTTGCCCCTCAGCCCAATAAATTCGGTTACCTTATGGTTTTATGATTAAGATTCTATGCTTCTAAGTTGTAATGGAAGTTTGTGAAATTATGTCTGTGAGCAGCTAAATATTCCCTATCAAGTTGTTTCCATCGTCTCTGGTGCACTGAATGATGCTGCTGCAAAGAAGTATGACTTGGAAGGGTGGTTTCCAGCATCAAAGACTTATAGATAACTCATTTCCTGTTCAAATTGCACTGATTATCAGTCGAGAAAATTAGAAATCCGATTTGGACAAAAAAAGGTGGACTTGGGGCTTGTTTCTGCTATCTCTGCAAATATTTATATTTATACATTGCTACAAATGAATGTATTAACCATTTGAAAGTAACTGACAGTATGAAATTGTTGCAGAGTAATGATAAGACTAAAGAGTATGTGCACTTGTTGAACTCCACACTGACAGCAACTGAGAGGACCATGTGCGCCATCCTTGAGAACAACCGGAAGGAGGATGGGGTTGACATTCCAGAGGTTCTTCGTCCATTCATGGGGAAATCCTTCATTCCTTTCGTCCCACCTGCCAAAGGGAAGTAGTTGGTTATTTGTAGTCAACTCAATTACTTCCTTTTGATCTCTTTTGTTCATTCATACCAAGTGCTCCTGCTCCTATTTTACAGAGAGAGTCTTGAATAGTCTTTTGTTCATTCATACCAAGTGTTCCTGCTCCTATTTTACATAAACCTCGTCTTGAAAGGTGTTTTTTTGGCTTTGGCCTTGAACTAAGACGCATTCTTAGTCATGGCAATTCAAACTAGTATTTTGATTGAGGTAAGTTGTATAAAACGATAATTAGCTCGTAGAATTAGCGGTTACCTGTGGAGAATACATATACATTTGCTTTCATCTTTATTTAGATTTTTTTGGTTGAATACAAAATACGTCATAAAAATCAGTAACCACTAAATATTCAAGATAAGCAAACGGATTAACAAACATACATACATGTCTTGTCTTTAAGAGAAAATGAAAGTAATAGTAGTTACGTTTACATATTACAAATGCAACAACAAGCTGCATAAAATAAAAGAAATTCTTTTCAGAATGTAAGTTAAGCCCCTTGAGCCAGAGTTCCCTTGGATGTGCTGATAGTTTTACTTCTGAGCCAATGGGCTTGAGGGCCCGCCTCCGGCCCATTCAAAATGGTGGGCTGAGCTTAGTTTTCAAATTCAAATCTGTTTATCAAACTTCTTATAAGAACTTTTGATCAGTATTATTTTATCTTCTTATTTTTTTTATCTATTGATTAATTTTATATTTTTTTTGTAAAAATAAAAAAATTAATATATACTGTAATAAATATTTATAAATCAAAATCAATTTTTTTTAATTAAATTTTAGCATGACTTCTATACACACGATTTTATTTTTCCATGCTAAATCCGTCGGAGAATGATCCCTTTCTTGTAGTAATACTGTTTTAAAGTGTGTTGATGGAAAATACAGTATATCTTTTAAGGTTGAATAGTAATTGATATATGAACGAAACGAGTATATGGAGTGGAATGAGGCCCGAAGATTTGGATGAGTTGCAATAGAAAATTAGAAATGAACTAAACAAAAAGTTGATTGGATTTAAGGTTTTGTTTCGGGATAATCAGGAAAGAGAAATACTGCAAGTCATGAATCTTTTAATGCATGTGAGGAGCGTGTCCACACAGATTATAGAATCGGGTATTCAATTTAATTGCATAATAAAAGTCAACAACTAAAATGCTAGACAACTACTCCACAGTTTCACATATGCTAGTATATAAATTCAAAAAAAATATTATTTTTCTTAAAAACTATTAACATCATTGTTTGTATTTCTATTTTAAATTCAAGAGAGAATGAACAAATTTAGGTTTAATTTTTATATAATTAATGAGTATCTAATTAAAAAATCCTAATAAAATAATCAAAACTTACAAAGACGTATCCGGATCCGGAACCGGATTATGTTCGACCCATTCACTCCGCTTTTACTCACCGACAGGCAGCACTTTATATCCTTATGCTTTTTAGTCCCTCCGCTACGTGTAACATAATTTGCGGCAATAATTAATTTCATTTAATTTTAATTTTAATTGCCTCAGGTAGACAAGACACTTTTTTAGTTGAAGCTGTAATTCCCAGTTTTACTTATTCAACCATGTAATGTTCGATATATAAATAAATACTTGTTCCTCATAAATTCATTTTATCGAACATTTCAATTAAATTTACGTCATTATTACACCAACAATAATTAAGTAACACAACACAAAATTAACCTACAGTAGAGTAGACACTACTAATTTAATTACCATTGTAATTAATGTAATATATATATATATATATAATAGTGTTGGGAACCTTTCTACTCTTTGAACTAAGTTTTGATAATACTATTAGAAACAACACTTGGACAATAGACTTTAATTTGAACAGGCTGGTCTCCGTGTTTGGATCAGTCAAGCTTAACCCGAACAGGTTGCTATGTAAAGGTCAAGGTTGGTAGTGCAACATTGTACCTATTTTACTCAAACCTGTCATAACGTTCCTTATGTAATCTGTCTATGTAACCTGCTCCAACCGATACTCGAAGATCTCGTACGAAGGTTACAGAAGACTGAAGACAGTTCGAGGTATAGGAAGCGTGACCTGCAAAGTCCAACCTGAGCTGTGGCTGAGGAACCTGTCCTCAACTCAACGTTCATAATTGTGTCAGTGTACGGTTCTGCATATACTGACACACACAACGGCTCTATTACAAATGCTTCTCTATAAATACCTCAAGACATTCAAGAAAGAAGGTACGGGAAACTCAAATTACAAGCTGAAACGCTGCAGAAATCTCAAGCTAAATACTCACACAATCAACACTCGAAATTACTAGAGCTTTCCCAAGTGTTGATCTTTGTAGATTTCTACTCTTTCTAGAATCTGTCTTACTAGAACACAATCCACACTCTCACTACCATCATTGTTGACATTCAGTGTAGTTGATAGAGTTGTATCCCAAACAGTGATAGCTTTTCACAGCTTTCCAGTTTGATTATTAGTGCTAGTTGTTTAACATTAGTAAGATTGTATGTAAGTTTGTATGTAAAGTTAGAAGAGACACGACTCAAGATTCGTGCTAGATTCAGTCTAAAGAAAGACTTGAATTTGGACTGGAACCTCCACCAGTGTTAAAAGGAGTGAAATCTCAAGTTAAGGGATTACAGATTCGACGGGATCTGGCGTGGACGTAGGAGCTGTTTACTCCGAACCACGATAAAAGCTCCTCGTGTTTCTCTCTCTTACCATTATCTTTATTTACACAGTTTGCATGATTCACAACCTGCATCACTATAACCTGTCTTGCATGAACACTTATCTGAACTAAAGTTTTCTTTGAAAACTGTTTCGAAAACTGTGATTGAAAACTGTTAGCCAACCTTTCCACCAAACTTCCGCACGCAGGTTAGTTTTGCAAGCTCAGCAGTTCACTGTTTGAGCTGGAAAAACTAAACTGCTCTGATAAACTGAAGTGACGACTCAGTGAGATCAAACTGTTTTGAAAAGTCAAAACTGTTGGCTAATTGGTGTATCCCCCCCCATACACCAATATCTGTTTATCGGGACCTACAAGTGGTATCAGAGCGGTGGTTCTTTTGACCACTGCTTCTGAATACTAGAAGCTTTTTGTGCTTAAGTGTCAAATTGAACTAGATCATTATGTCTGCAAACTGCGAATATATAAACTGTCAATATGGAAGCTTCACTTCTCCGTGTCTGTGAAGACTTTTCTATACAGGGTTATGAAGACTGGAGTTTTCGAATAAAGATGTGCCTCCAAGCTCATCATGTGCTGATGTGGGATGTCATCGAGAATGGTCCCACACTCATCCTCGAACCCTACGAAACCTGATATATCTGGAGATAAAGCTTCTGAAGCAACGTATGCGCCAAAGATCAAAGATCCCAGAAAATACACAACTGAGGAAAGAAAGGAAGCTGGACTTGACAGCTTCGCTAAAGGATTAATCTCAAGCACAGTTAAGGGCGTCCACCTGGCCAAGATAAGAAATCTTGGAACTGCTAAGGAGATGTGGGACACCTTAAAAGCAATAAGTCTTGGATCAACAGAGATGCTGGAAAACAAGCTGTCAGTGGCATGCAGTAAATTTGAAGAATTCAAAATGCAGCCAATGGAAACCATTGATCAGCTCAAGAATAGATTCACAATGATTACCTTGGAGATCGCGGCTCTCAAGAAAGATAAATACACTCAGCGCGAACTCAATCTCAAAGTAATCCAATCTCTTCCAGCAAGCTGGCATGTGTACAGTGCCATGCACCGCGGCAGGTCGGATATCAGCAACCTGTCAACTGAGCAATTGTTTGATCTGCTCATCGGGAATGAGTTTGAAATGATCAGACTGCATGGGTCAGAACAAGCATCTTCAAGCAAGAAAACAGAGCCCGAAAAGAAAGAAAAAGATGCTGCATTCAAAGCTGCATCAATTACAGAAGAAAGAGCAATCCCAAAAGATCTATGCTCTAAAATGGAGAAATTGTTGAAGGACTATGCACTTATGGCTAGAAGGAATGAAAAGCTTGAAAAACGCTTCAACAAATTCCGCAAATATCACAAAGATTTCAAGAGAAATCAAACCACCTCCTCTTCCGACAAGAAAGGTGAAGGTATATCAAAACCATCTAAATTCAATTCTTCTAACACTCCCACGGGTGGTTGTTTTGAATGTGGCAGACCAGATCACTATAAGTCAGACTGCCCAGACTTATTAAAGGCTGAACGCGAAGAGCTCCGCGCAAGAAGAGATCAAAAGCTTAAGGAGCAGCGCAATGCCATGATCGCAGCTGAGGAAGAAGCCAAAGCTGTTGCCACATTATCAGACTCAACCTCCTCCGATGAAGATGACGATGATGAATTGGATGAGGATGAATGTCGATTAGCTGATGAAGAACTTGAATATGAGGAATGCTTCATGGGAAAAGATCTAGATCTTGTTCAAAACAAGGTTGATACTAGAACCTCTTTTTCATATTCAGCTAACCCTGAACATGCAGGTATTGAGATACCTGAAATGCCAACGTATGAAGAGTTTCAACAACAGCTTGATGACTACAAGAAACTCTCAGAAATGTTCAAACAAGTAGTCATAGAAGGATCCAAGCTAGAGGGTGAAAACTTGAAGCTCAAAGCTGCCTTAGATGGAAACTTCACTCCATATGATGAAGTAAAAGAGGAGATGGAAACCCTAAAAGTCCAAGTGGGTAAATCAGCCTTAAGAGAAGAAAACCTTAAGGAAATGCTTATCAAGAGGGACAGTGAGATAATCAAACTGAATGGTCAACTCACAGATCTCTCAAATGAGCATGAAAAGTTGTTGCAGAAAGAGCTCAAGCTTCAACAAGTCCTAATGAGAATGAACAAAAATGGCGAAAAGCTTGAAGTCTTGCAAGCTGCCCAGAGACCTGCTCAGATAAAGTTTGGCATCGGATTCCATGGTCAAACCAGCGAAGTAAAGGATAAAGAAAAGGTCCTATTTGTAAAAGAAAAGGGATTGGCTGAAGGCAAAGATCATAACAATCTGCCAGACAAACAAATCAAATTGAAGAATCCAGCCCGGCAACCTCAAGCAATCCTGATAAAAGAACATGGAAAACCTATCAGGAAACAGCAGCTGAGACCGCCAGTAGAACAGCAAAAGGTTGTGCGACCTAGGAAACTGCATGGTCAACCTGCTTATCAAAAGGGAAGCCAACCTACTCAAAGAAAAGTGCAAACTGCTAACAAAGGAAAAGCAGTTTCTCAACTGAAAACTGCTCGACCTCAACAAAACTACTATGAGCAGTGGCTAAACCAACAGAGACTTGACAATGAAGGTTACTGGTACAACCATCATTGGTACCAATATCCTGAACTGTCAAGTATGCAATATCGATTTTCACATGGAAGTGGATTTGTAAATGATCAATGCAGATGTGGTTACATGGAGCAGTGCTATCGAAATGATCTTTATCAACCTGCTCATTACCAACTGCAAACTGCACACTCAAATGGAACCTACTCAAATGTGCAACGGACCAAGCCACGAGTCAACAGGAGTTTACAAAAGAGGAAGCTTGAGCTGCCAAATCTCAACCTGCTAACAAAGCACCCAAATTCATATGAGTTACTAAAACTGTCTAATTGCGGGATGGGAAAACTCAAAGGAGGAAGCGAGCAGCTCGCGGGGCGATCTGGATCATCGACAGTGGATGCATAAAGCATATGACCTGCGACAAAAGCTTGCTTACAAACTTTATTGAATGTGATGGACCTCTAGTTGCTTTTGGAGGAGACTCTAAAGGGAAAACAAGAGGTTACGGTAATCTAATCGTTGGTAAAACAACAATAACTAATGTCACTTATGTTGAAGGTTTAAATCATAATCTCTTTTCCGTAAGCCAGTTCTGCTCTAACGAAAAAGAGTAGAGTTTTCTGCTAATAAGTGTGCTATAAAGAACAAGGAAGGAGAAGAAATTCTTCTTACCGGTATTTTGCAGGATAACTTGTACATAGTACAATGGTCAGATGAAAAAGAAACCTGTCTGGTCACCAAATCTGCACCTGAAGTAAGCTGGCTATGGCACAAGAGACTGTGTCACTTAAACTTCAAAGCCATCAACAAACTTGCTCGCAAGAAGCTCGCAGATGACCTACCAGATCAAGTCTACTACAAAGATCATGTTTGTGAGGCCTGTCAAGCTGGAAAACAGATCAAATCATCATTCCCAAGCATTGCAGCTCACAACACAAGTAGAATCTTGGAATTACTCCACTTAGATCTATTCGGTCCAGTGACTCCTAGAAGCATTAATGGTAAAAAGTACACTCTCGTTATTGTTGATGATTACTCACGATATACTTGGGTTATTTTCTTACATAAGAAGAAGGAGACACTAGTGGAGCTACCTGCGCTACTCACCAAACTATCAAATATGAAGGACAAAAGTGTGATTTCAATCAGATCCGATCGCGGAACAGAGTTTCTTAATCAAATGATTGAATCATACTGCACCAAAAGTGGAATTACTCATCAAACTTCAGCAGCTCGCACACCTCAACAGAACGGTGTTGTTGAACGACGCAACAGATCACTAAAGGAAGCAGCTCGCACAATGCTGAATGAAACTAATCTTCCAAAGAAGTTCTGGGCGGAAGCAATCAACACAGCTTGCTACACTCAGAACAGATCAGTCATTCATGCACGACATGGAAAGACTCCATACGAGCTGTGGAAGGATAAGAAACCTCGATTTAAATATCTTAAATCCTTTGGTTGTGTGTGTTACATTCATAATAATGGGAAATCACAGTTGAAAACTTTTGATAGCAAAGCAGATCCAGGAATATTTTTAGGATATTCAGAGATCAGCAAAGCTTTCAGAGTTTTTAACAAGAAAACTCATATTGTGGAAGTAATTCCACATGTTGTTTTTTATGAATCTATTTGTAAGTACAGGGAAACCCAACATGATGAAAGTACAGGTACAAGTCAAAATCAAACAGGCTCCAACACGAAGTTTCAAGATGAAATACTAATATGGAGTCCAACCGACTTGGAAGAAGAAGAAGCTCAGCCTGTACAAGATTCTAATTCATAAATTCCACCTATTCAGCAAGGGGGAATGAACCAAGGGGGAACCGAAGCTCCTCCAACCAGCTCCTCTGCAACTGATCCAGAAACTTCAATGGAACCTGCGGTCAATGCAGAACTGTCAGTGGATCAGCTTGCTGAACAACTTCAACAGCTTAACCCCTTCACTCCTCAACCTCTACCTGAGTTTGAAGATCCCATACCAGACCCTGAACCAATTCTCACAGAAGAAGAAATCTCTCGTCGAAGGAGATGGGTCGATGCTCATCCTGAAGATCTCATTGTTGGGAACCCAAGAGCAGGTGTGAAGACAAGGAGACAGATCGGTGAAAGCTGTCTACTAAGCTGTTATCTGTCCTACTCTGAACCCAAAACTGTTGAAGAAGCTCTTGCCGACCACGACTGGGTTATAGCCATGCCAGAGGAACTCAATGAGTTTAAAAGGAATGAAGTTTGGTCACTAGTTGATCGTCCTACACATCAAGGAGTGATCGATGTAAAATGGGTATTCAGAAACAAGAAAGATGAGAATGATGAAGTAATCAGAAATAAGGCAAGATTAGTTGCCAAAGGTTACTGTCAACAAGAGGGAATAGACTATGATGAGACCTACGAACCAATAGCAAGATTAGAAACAATAAGATTATTTCTAGCCTATGCAACTCATCAAAGATTCAAAGTCTACCAAATGGACGTGAAGAGTGCTTTCCTCAACGGAATCCTTGGAGAAGAAGTTTATGTTGAACAACCTCCAGGTTTCGAGGAAGCAGGTCCAGAGAAGGTTTACAAACTGCACAAAGCAGTATATGGTTTGAAACAAGCTCCCAGAGCTTGGTATGAAACGTTGTCTAAATTCCTACTGCATTCTGGTTTTAAAAAAAGGATCAGTCGACAGAACTTTATTTACTTTCAAGTACAAGGATGATATTCTTCTTGTACAAATTTATGTTGATGACATTATTTTTGGATCTAGGTCAAAAATTTTATGTGACAGGTTTGGAGAACTCATGAAGCGTGAGTACAAAATGTCCATGATGGGGGAGATGAACTTCTTCCTCGGCCTACAGGTCAAGCAATCTGCGGATGGTATCTTCATCAGTCAATCCAAGTATGCTAACGAGCTGGCAACCAAATTTGGTGTCCAGGATAGCAGACCTCTGAAGATTCCAATGATTGCAAATGGCAAGATGGATCCAGATTCTGAAGGAAAACCTACCAGCATAACTGTGTACAGGGGAATTATTGGTTCATTGCTTTACATTACTGCAGGTCGACCTGACATTTCTTTTGCAGTTGGAATATGTGCTCGGTATCAAGCTAATCCAAAGGAATCACATCTAGAAGCAGCCAAGAAAATTCTTAGATATGTCAAGGGAACTGCAAACTTCAGTTTATGGTACCCTTGTGATGATAATTTTGAACTAACTGGCTATGCAGATGCAGATTATGGAGGATGCAAACTGGACAGAAAGTCCACATCAGGGACCTGTCAGTTTCTTGGAAGCAAGTTAATCTCTTGGTTTTCAAAGAAGCAAACTTCAGTTGCTACTTCAACAACAGAAGCTGAGTACATGGCAACGGCAAGCTGTTGCGCACAGATTCTTTGGTTGAAACAACAACTCAAAGATTATGATGTCACTGTTCGAAAAGTTCCTATCTTTTGTGACAGCACAAGCGCCATAGCTCTCACTGTGAATCATGTCTACCACACCAGATGCAAACATATTGATATAAGGCATCACTTCATAAGAGATCACGTGGAAAAACAAGATATAACAGTTGAGAAAATCTATACTGACATCCAAAAAGCCGATATTCTAACAAAACCTCTCATGGAAGAGAGATTCAAAATGTTGTGTGGAAGGCTTGGAATGCTCAGAATGGATATACAGCCCAAGTCAGAGAATAGCAGCAGTTCATAAGCACAGGTCAGCCAAGAGCAGACTGACTTGGAAACTGCAGACTAACAAAAAGGCAGTTCACTAGTACAGAACAGCCAGAGACAGACAGTCCTGGAAACTGCAGCTCACGAGAAGCAGTGAGGTGACACGCAGCTTGAAGCCACAAACTGCGTTGAAAGTCAACTATCACCGGTCAACCTTTAAGGGGGAACTGGAGATATCGTATCAATCTCCATTTAAATCTTAGCTGAAATTATTTCCTCTACCCATATATTCTGTCATATATGTTTTTCTTTTCTGTTAAGAATTTGAAAAGTTTTTCACGAAAAACAAGGAATGCATATCTATTTATCATATCCTGACCGTTGGAGGTCTATAAATAGAAATAAAATTCTCGTACGCGTTTCTTGAAATCCTTTGAAATCAAATTTCAAAATAACCTTCTCTCTCTCTAAGAAATTTCTTTCGTTCTTTCATCTTCATACACTTAGAATTTCATAATCCTCACTCTCTCTCCACAAAAATGTCTACAGATTCATTGAATGCTCAAGTGAAGAAAGCAACCCCTCTCATCTTCTTTGAGAAAGTTGTTGTGCTAAACTCATATGGATACAGAGGTTTGGAACAGATGATTGAGGCTATCACCCAATGTGATGGTTTCTTCAACATCATCACTCAACATCCACGAATGACGCTACCGGAAAATGTTGCTTATTTGTTGTGTTCTCTGGAATCAATGACCGGAGACCCAGCAACGGCAACTTTTCTCGTCAACAGCGAAGAAGAGCGGCGTCATCTTCTTCCACTCGTCCTTCAAACCTACAGGTTATCGGATACAGGGGCTATCACAAAGGTTGATGATGTGCCCATGGAATCCGTCAACGATGTATATCAACAAGCTCTGTTCGAGCCCAAGAATACTTATGATCAGAAAACTTTCAACTGCCACGACCTGAAGTCCGAGTACAGATTTCTGTTCGAGTTCGTTCACAATGTGTTCTTCTCTTACCTAGGCTCGAACGAATTTGTCACTCTGTCGAAGTTTAAACTGCTAACTGCTGTAGTGAAGCTGTTGAATGTTAACTGGGCCAGGTTGCTAGTAAACCTGTTCATCAAGGAAGCTGCAAAGCTACCTGCTAGGATCAAGGCCAATATGCAACTTCGTCACAGAACTAAGCTCTCTATCATTCTGCAGAGAACGCTTACAAATCGCGTATGGCGTGTCTGCACTGGGTTTCCTGACGACAAGTTGGTTCCTCACACCTGCAACCAGTTGATCATAATTCTTAGCATCTTGCCTCACAAGATCAACAAGGCCAAAGGTGCAGCCAAGCTTCTGCTCACTGAAATGCGTGACTCGAAGGTAGATGTACCTGAAGACGAAGATGATAGCAGTGAAGAAAATGAAGAAGATAGAGTCCAGGCTGAGTCAGTCAGAAAGGAAAAGAGAAAGCTGGAGGATCTACAATCTGCGCCCTCTCAGAAGCGCATCACTCGATCTACTGCAGTAACCTTTGTGGAGGCAGATCACACACCACCTGCGACCATAACGCAACCTGCCTCTCCACAGGTTGGAGTGAAACCTGCTGTCGAACAGTCCCCTCCAGGTTTCCCGTCCAAAGCTCAGTCTCAAGCTCCTGTCACTGAAGCTCCTACATCCTCTCTCAACAGCTCCACAGCAGTGGACCAGATGTTAGCCTTCTATAAAGCAGAGTTTCTTAAGATGTCTCGAAGGCTCAACATGCTGGAATTGGAGAGCAAGCTGTACATTGATGAAAAGGTTGCAGCCTTGCAAACTGAGAACGCCAAGCTGTGGGAATTCATCAAAGCTCACATTGGTGGAAAGGATGCACAAGAGCAGTTCACAAAGGACAGAGGACAGTCCAGCTAGATAAAAGCTGTGAACTGATAACCAGTGGAACCTTCTTGATCAGAAACTGTGAATAAGACAGTTTGAATAGGGAAGTGTAATGGATTACCCGTATCAGTCTCCATTTTCTTAATCAAGTTTTATATTTGTCAAAGATATGCCTTAATTATTCCAAATATTCAAATTTCAATGAAATATTTTTGCTTCACTTAATCAATTATATACCTTATCAATCATTTTCATTTATTGAAGCATGTGTTTTGTTATTTATTGAAATCTTTATTAAGAATATTCTGACACAGTACTTAACATTCTTGCTTCACTTTCCATGTATGTCAAAAAGCGCATGCAAAGTATCAAATCCGCATTTAATGCGAAGCGACGGTTGAGTGATAGGGTAGTGCGAGTGGGATACATAACCAATCCCACGCGCCCACTATCTCACGGATTTCCAGGGACTCAATCCCATCCATAGAACGGTTGATTTGCTTCAATCTCAACCGCCCGCTTTATGTTTTAAATAAGAATGTAACTGTGCATTGTCGTTCCCAAATTCAATTTCTGCAGTCTTCCGCCATTTTTCTCTGCAACTCTCTTTCAAAATTTCGCATTCACGTTCTCACTTAGACGTTCTTGAAATGGCAGGAGAATCTACGTCTCAATCTCTACCACAAACAACCGAGCAGAAGATCCAATATCTACAGCAGTACATTCTCAGAGAGCCTGCGGCAAATCTTTCAACCTATGATTATGCCGGCTTGAACGAAATGTACTCCGCCATCCAGGAAGCGGACGGATTTTACAAGATTATTACTCATGAGCCAAAATTCTGGCTTCCGCAGCAAGTCGCAATGTTTTTTCTATCATATTTTTGCCCGGAAGATGTCGACTCCGCCCAATTCTATCTTCCTCTGCCTGGTGTGCCCGACGAGCCGATTCTGATCCTCTCGCTCATCTCCCGCACCTACGGCATCGCTGATTCAGGAACTATGGAGATCCTGTATCACAAGCCAATGGGCTTAATTCTGGATGTTCCGGATGCAGATCTGGAAGCAGTTTACCAGAAAGCTCTGATACAGCCTGCAGCCGCGTATGATGGCAAGAGGTTCTCACGCCCTCTGTTGAGACCTGCGTATAGAGCCCTCTTTGACTTTGTTCACAAAGTCTTCCTTGGTTACTCTGGTAACCACGACGTTGTCACTCCAGCGAAGTTTAAATGTGAACTGGGCCCGATTTCTCCTCGAGCTCCTTAATGAAGAAGTCAAGCAGCTCTCGATCACCTATGAAGGCGAAGTGGTGACCGACTTCTGCATTGCCAGGAATCTGCGCCTACGCACCAAGATCTGCTCTCTCATTCACAGCCTCCACCCCAACCTCAACTGGAGTGGAATGACCTATTTCAACAAGGAGAAGGTCCCCAAGGACCAGAAGCAGCTCGAACTCATAATTGGTGTCGACATGACCGTCTTTGCCAAGAATGATGATGTGGTGAAGCCGTTCCTGTACGACATGGGTCGATCTAACCCAGCTTGGGTACCCCCAGAGCAGCGTGATGTTCGGAGAAAGAGACAGCTTGCCCCTAGCAAGCAGCTTGACAGACCTGCCAAGTCTGTGCGCATCAAATCTCCAACTCCCATATCACGCAGGTTGCATAAGGAGTTTGCCTCCATAGAAGTTCAGCACCAACCTGCTCGTCAAACACTTGAAGACATCCCAGAACAGACAGTCCTCGATGCACAGGTTTTAATACCTGTACCCTCTGTTCGTGATATCTTCCAGTCAACAGCTTCGGAGCAAGCTGGCCAAAGTCACAGCGAATCTCAACCGGAGGATGACACAGATTTTCTAAGAAAATCCTGATACCTCCATCGTCATCCACCAGCAGTCCGGTAAAGCTTCTCATCATCACAGCTCGCCTCCAGAGCTTGACCTCCATCTCATCCTTTCATCCGATGATGATGATGTAGAAGAAGATCCGATCAAGACTGCAGCTGCCATGTTGGTCAACTCCATCGAGATCGACGCTGAGAAGACTGTCATGGAGTCTTTTCCCGGAATTGATCTCACTCCGGAGACCAGGCAGTTGGCAATTCGGCTACGTACTCTGCTCGATGGGAAGGATAGATCTTACTGCGACTTGAAATCAATCTTCCTCATTCATCCCATCGAACAGTTAGAGATTGAAGAGCACAATCTCGGGAAGTATTTTGGCTATGCTTCCATTCCTGAAGCTCGTGACTGCTTCAAGAAGTTTGTCCTCTCTAGGATGAAGAGAGAGGCCAAGGTACTCAATGTCGACTTGAAACCTTTCTTCTCTCACGATCGAGACTCTTATAATGATAGGTTTCTGGAGGATGAAGATTTCACTCCTATTCCTTCTCCATCCCAGAACAGCGGCGACGCAGTGTCCGATCATGATCATGTACCGGTCTATTCTGTCGCAACCGCAGGAACTCCTCTCACCACTGTTCAAGCAGACTTGAAGAAATTTATCATTGAGGAAGTTTCCAAGGTGAAGGCCACCGAGGTTGCTGAACACCAGAAGATTGCGGAAAAAATTGACGCAATGGACACAGCAGCATCTGCCATGCTGTCAAACATCAAGGCTGAAATGCCACAGGTTATCAAGGATGAAGTGGCAAGCCAGCTCGATTCCTTCATCTCCATGCGCCTGAAAGCTGCAATGGACAAACTGCTCCCCAACCAGTTGTCTGAACTAAAGGTCGCCTATGCATCTTCAGTTGACAACTATGCACATGCCAGCTTGCTGGAAGAGATTGGATGACTTTGAGATTGAGTTCGCGCTGTGTATATTTGTCTTTCTTGAGAGCTGCGATCTCTAAGGTGATCATCGTGAATCTATTTTTAAGCTGATCAATGGTCTCCATTGGCTGCATTTTGAATTCTTCGAATTTACTGCATGCCACTGACAGCTTATTCTCCAGCATCTCCGTTGATCCATGGCTTATTGCCTTTAAGGTGTCCCACATTTCCTTAGCAGTTACAAGATTTCTTATCTTGGCCAAGTGGACGCCTTTAACTGTGCTCGAGATCAATCCTTTTGCAAAGCTGTCAAGTCCAGCTTCTTTTCTTTCCTCAGCTGTGTATTTTCTGGGATCTTTTCTCTTAGGCACATATGTTGCTTCAGAGATTCTATCTCCAGATATTTCAGTTTCGTAGGGTTCGAGGATGGGTGTGGGACCATTTTCGATGACGTCCCACATTAGCACATGATGAGCTTGGAGGCACATCTTTATTCGAAAACTCCAGTCTTCATAACCCTGTATAGAAAAGTCTTCACAGACACGGAGAAGTGAAGCTTCCATATTGACAGTTAATATTTATATGCGCAGTTTTCAGACACAGAGATCTAGTTCAATTTGACACTTAAGCACAGAAAGCTTCTAGTATACAGAAGCAGTGGTCAAAAGAACCACCGCTCTGATACCACTTGTAGGTCCCGATAAATAGATATTGGTGTATGGGGGGGGGAATACACCAATTAGCTAACAGTTTTGACTTTTCAAAACAATTTGATCTTACTGAGTCATCACTTCAGTTAATCAGAGCAGTTTAGTTTTTCCAGCTCAAACAGTGAACTGCTGAGCTTGCAAAACTAACCTGCGTGCGGAAGTTTGGTGGAAAGGTTGGCTTACAGTTTTCAACACAGTTTTCAAAACAGGTTTTCAAAGAAAACTTTAGTTCAGACAAGTGTTCATGCAAACTGTGAAAGTGGCTAACAGTTTTCAGAAACAGTTCTCAAAGACAGTTTTCAAAGACAGTGCACATGCAAGACAGGTTACAATCGTGCAGGTTGTGAATCATGCAAACTGTGTAAATAAAGATAACAGAAAGAGAGGCACGAGGAGTTTTTATCGTGGTTCGGAGTAAACAGCTCCTACGTCCACGCCAGATCCCGTCGAATCTGTAATCCCTTAACTGAGATCTTTCGCTCCTTTTTAACACTGGTGGAGGTTCCAGTCCAAATTCAAATCTCTCTTTAGACTGAATCTAGCACGAATCTTGAGTCGTGACTCTTCTAACTTTACATACAAACTTACATACAATCTTACTAATCCTGAACGGCTAGCACTAGTAATCAAACTGAAAGGCTGTGAAGAGCTATCACCGTTTGAGATACAACTCTATCAACTACACTGAATATCAACAATTATGGTAGTGAGAGTGTGGATTGTGTTATAGTAAGACAGATACTAGAAAGAATAGAAATCTTCAAAGATCAACACTTGGGAAAGCTCTTGTAATTTCGAGTGTTGATTGTGTGAATGTTTGGCTTGAGATTTCTGCAGCGTTTTAGCTTGTAATTTGAGTTTCCCGTATCTTCTTTCTTGAATGTCTTGAGGTATTTATAGAGAAGCATTTGTAATAGAGCCGTTATGTGTGTCAGGATGAGCAGAGTCGTACACTGACACAATTAGTCGTTGAGTTGAGGACAGGTTCCTCAGTCACAGCTCAGGTTGGACTTTGCAGGTCGAGCTTCCTATACCTCTATCTATCTTCAGTCTCTGTAACCTTCGAATGAGATCTTCAAGTATGATTAGGACAGGTTACATAGACAGATTACATAGTGGAACATTATGACAGGTTTGAGTAGATTAGGTACAAGGTTGCACTTCCAACCTTGACCTTTACATAGCAACCTGTTTTAGTTGAAGACTGATCCAAGCACGGAGATCAGTTTGTTCCAATTAACGTCTATTGACTAAGTGTGGTTTCTAACAACATTATCAAAACTATTAACGTCTATTGACTAAGTGTGGTTTCCAATTAACGTCTATTGACAGGTTTGAAAACTACGTCGCCCGTGGTTTGGATCCATGGTTTTGAGTGATAACATTTGTTGGGTTGCAATTCTCAAGTCGCCCGTTGTTTGGATTATTCATAAACATTTGTGGGGTTGCATTTCTCAAGAAATGTAGGCATTTTCATCTATATTGTAAATTTTGAAATATCAAAACTTTCAAAAAACCGAGAGTGTTCTTACAATTTGATATAAATTAATGAGTAATCGTAAATACGTTTGAGACATATTCAATATTTTTTTCTATAGATTTTTTGAATTATTTAGAATTAATTATTAATTACTATAAAGCTAAACAATGAAGATTAGGGAAAAGGTAATCAAAATTATAGAAAATTCCACCATGATTCTTAAACTTACAATTTAAACATGGGCATAAATTGAGATAATCCTATTTATATTAAAACTTGTGATCTGTCATTATGATCAAAGTATTATCAACTCATTAATATAAGTTTTGATAGAATATATGATATTCGCCCATCAATATCATGTTAAGTAATTTAACTTTTTAGTGATCTTAATTGCAAATTATCGTTAATCATGCATATTTCAATTTCTTTTATATGACCAATGGACATTTAGAAATAAGTTACAAACACGACAACAAAAATAAAATTTAATATAAAAAAATACATATTCTAATAAAAAAAGAAAGTGAAACACGTTCACACTATTAATTTAATATACATACAAGATAAAAGATATCAAAGATATGTATCAAGATATGTATAAATATGAAGATATATTATAATATGATATATATAAATTGAATAAATTATTGCCTAATATAGTCAAAGCCACGAGAATTTAGCAAAATAATCAAGAAAAATCGTGGTTGATCGACCTTTATTTTGCTATTATATGTATATAGATATGAATAAACTTTAACCAATCACAGCTCTTCTGCAATGACTATATATATGTATATATACTTTTATATTTATTAATCATTTCATCCTAAGACGAAATCGAGCGGAACAAGGAAAATGCGTTATTTCAGTAAACTATAGTTTACCATTGAAACTAATTCTCTAGTTTCTCATCCCCTTTTATATAATTCTTAGAATTATATAAGATTTATGTACACTAACTATCTTTAAATACCACTAATTGAGATATTTAAGTTAATAAAAATACGGGGTGTTACACTTTTATCGTAGATTGCCCTTAATCGTTAGATGTATTTTTATATTATTACCTTATTTCAATTTATCTTATAATTTTGCTCGATAATTTGTCTTTGCAACAACGCACGGGTGCAATACTAGTTTTAAACTTAAAAGTAAAAAGAAAGAGCACCAATTTATACGACATTTATCTTTTAATTAAAAAGGAATAGCAGTATATTCAAAAACTATGCTTAATAAAAAGGTTTACACCAAAAGTTTTTACAAAAGAAAAGAAACATCAACTATAATAAACAATTTCATATGAAGTAGAAAACCACACGAAAAGAGGAAACATTGTTTCAAGTTTTCAAAGAAACATCACAAAGACTAAACTTAACGAGAACACACCAAAAGTAAAGGTACATATCTAGAAATTCTTAAAGAAAGAAAAGAAATTCAGAATCATGATCATAATTAAATTCAAAACGATAAACCACAGCATGACCAAATTAAAAGCCTTGAACCCTGCACTAGTCAATCTCCACTCCAACACTGCTTCGACTCCAATCTCGAATTGTTGCGAACTAAAATGTTAAAGGGATGAGCATATCGAAATATACTCAGTGAGGAAGCAATGCAATTATCCACATATGTTAAATATACTAAAAATTCATATAATTGAACAACCGTAACTTGATTCTTGTAAACCATGAGATCTTGTGGAACATGATATCTTTATTACCATGAGTCTAGTGAAACATGAGACCTTGAATATCCATGAGATCTTGTAAAACACGAGATCTATCATATCCTCATCACATATACGCATACGATCAAATACAAATTTAAAACATATAGAACATTGATGGATAAAAACGAATCCATAAGCATGTTCCCTACATTAACCTCGACTTGAATAGCTTGAAGGTTCCTACGGGTATCACCTATTGTTGCTATCGCTTTTGCAATATGAGAAATTGAGATTTCAAAACTAAACTTGTGGCAGAGTGTTTTCGGGATAAACTTGGAAGGAATTTATCTTGAAAACTGCTACAATTTCCCTATGCACAATCTCTACGGTTATCAATTTTTTTTTCTTTTAGTTAAAAAGACTACCTAAAATTACTCTTAAATCCCCCTTATTTTAAAATAAAAAACGTATTTAAACAAATAAATAGTAGAAAAGTTCATATTCAGAATTTTAAAAGAATACATGCGCAACTTTTGATCAAAACAAAGTTAGAAAATCATAAATATAAATAAGTAAATAAATAAATAATAAATAAATAAATAAAAGTAAGTGTGATTTTGCTTTTAAAACTATGGTAAAATAAATATCATGCTTAATCAAAGTAAAAACCCAACCTAATCACCATAATTCGTGTAGTGGGCAACATCCGCCTAACCGCCCCAAGCTCAATTGTCGATAAGCAGTCAATAGTTGGTAGCCGGGCCAAGCCAAACGGCCTACTTAATCGGCCCATCAAAATACTATCAGCCCAGCTATTCTTGTCTATCGGGCTAGTCAGACCCATATCTGACTAGAGGTTTACCTAGTCAGCTGAACAAATTCAAGCCGAACTAACTGGCCGAAACGGACGGAACGAGCCAATCGGGATAAACTTTCCCACGATCTCAGCAGATGGATAACGACTAGGGTTTGATGAGAAAACCCTAGACCGAGTAGCCGGCCTATATATTCCGCCTGCTAGTCAAGCAGACGGACACGTTCTGACTACTGGCAATCACCCTCTAGTAGTCGGATCTTCCACTTTCCATCTACAAGCATACTCACTCTAGCAATCGGCTCATCCGTTCTCCGAACACTCCATGCTCTCTTCTAGTAGGCGGCAATCGGATCTCATCAGACGGACTCCCATCACCACCATCTCTTCATCATCTGCACTCTCCGTCAATCCACCTCCAACTAGAACTTTTACTATTCGTTATTTATTATTTTCCGTCTATTTACATTTATTATCCCGTCTATTTATTCTGATTACTGACTTGAGCATCGGAGGTCCTTCGGCTGACACCCCCTCCGGTGTTCCTCGAAGGGCTCTTACGTGTGTTACTTGTGTTGACAGGCTGCTAGTGCCCATTCCGTCTACCGGACGAACCAGTCTAGCCGGTCATACCCCTAATCGTAGATTTACCGTCTACAATTCGTACATAGAAAATCGGGATATTACACATCACCCTTGTTGGGATATTATTGTTAAGGGGGAATTAGGATTCAATTGTGTTTTGATTGGATTCCAAAACCCTCATAAAATATTTCCCTTATTATCCTTGATGTTCCAGCTCAAGTTACAATGTATATTTTAATGTATTAGAATACCTCACTTGTTAGGGAGCTCCTTATTGAAATGTAACTTTAGAGTGTCTAGGTGGGAGCGCCTCTCTGAAGAAAAGTTCAAAGCGCCTTCCAGGTCTGGAGCGCGCTTCCAAAGTTTAAAGTGTCTCTCAGGACCAGAGCGCGCTTCCAAAGTTCAAAGCGCCTCCAAAGTTCAAAGCGCCTTCCAGGTCCGGAGCGCGCTTCCAAAGTTCAAAGCGCCTTCTAGGTCCGGAGCGCGCTTCCAAAGTTCAAAGCGCCTCTCAGGACCAGAGCGCGCTTCCAAAATTCAAAGCGCCTCTCAGGACCAGAGTGCGCTTCCAAAGTTCAAAGCGCCTCTCAGGACCAGAATGCGCTTCCAGAGCGCGCTTTCAGTCAAAGCGCCTCTCAGGGCCAGAGCGCGCTTCCAGCTTGAACGAGAGCGTCTGACAAGCAGGTGAACAGCGACAGCTGCCAGACCACGTGTCCGCTCAGGATTGCTCAACGGACTGTGATATGTCTAATCGCCGAATTTGCAGGGCTAGGCTCCACTAGTCAACGGCTATCTTCCTAGGACTGTGCTCTATCAAGGAAGAATTCAAAATTCGGATTAGACAAGTAAGGCACATGCACTCTATCTCTCCAACGGATAGATTAGTGTCCCTTACTATAAATAGAAGGTTCAAGCTACATAGAAATATGGATGAGAGAGCAAGCAAACAAAGTAGAAACCATCCTACATCTCTCCCACAAGATCTTCGGATCTCAACCTTCTAAGTTATGAATAAGGCTTCAACTTCTATATCCATAAGCCTTAGAGAGAAATCCTAGCCTTCTACATTATGCTTCATTGTAAAAGGATTTCTCATTAGTTGGAAACTATACGAACCCAAACCCAAACCTAGTTTGAGAGTTTAGTTTGTAAAGGTTGTAAGACTCGTGAGTGCTGATCGTATAAACTCACATAGGCTCTTGGGTGCCCGTTGTAAACCCCAAGCTTTGAATGAAGTTCCATCACCGAGTGAAGGTGATGAGAGTGAAGTTCATCACCGAGTGAAGGTGGTAGCGTAACCTCCAAACCACTATAACTCTTGTGTTATGCGCTTTACATTCTTTATGCTTTGATTATCCATAACACACACACTCACTCTAAGTGATAAACTGTTTTAAGTGTAAGATAACTAAAGCGAGTATAATAGCTCACCACATTCCGCACCGCACCACTCGCCTAGCAAGAAGCTTTGAAAGCTTGAAACACTTTCAAAGCGTCACGCTTCGCAAGAGGCCAAAAAATCGAAGAGAAGTTAAACACTTCTCAACACACGTATTCAACCCCCCCCTCCCCCCCCCCCTCTACGTGTGTGATTAGTCACTTTCGGGACCAACAACCCTTTTTGATAAAACCATGTTTTTAATTATTGATTGGCACAATGGTTTACTTGTTGGAAATCTCTGTTTGCTTTAGATATTACAACTAGAAAATACAAAGTACAAAATCGAAAATTGAGACAAATTGTGAAACAGACTCTACAGAAAACTGAAACAAACTGTAGAACTAGTTGCAAAATCAGAGCTACAGAAACTAAAACAGAATAAGTCGAGTCGAGGATAACCCTCTATCTGCAAGACGAATTACGTCCCGCTAGTGCTCACGGATCCAGCGTTTCATCCCCAAAGATAAAACAACTTTCCTTTTCCAAGCAGCAGCACCACAAACTTGGAAGCTCTGGGCGGATCGAACTGAGGTGAAAACTAAGCTAAAAAGAAGAACGATGCAACAATATGCTTATGTATGCAGATTTCGTGTTTTCTCTCAAGTGTCTCTTACCCATTTCATGTATTTCACTCAAATCAGAAAGACCTAGTATTTAGGGGTTGGCTCATGAAGAGGGGCATCACCTGCCAATCAATAGCCATTAGTTACAGATATTATTGCTGAAACGTTTCGGGCTATAACCTCCAGCCACATTCATGGAGAGCTCCAACGGTCTCCTTCTAGAAGGTGAGTTATACCGGCTTGTTTCAGCAGGCTTGTGAAACTAAACGTGATACAGGGACCACAGTCCTTCCCACAATTGGGCCAACCCAATTCTTAATGGGCCACGCGATTTGGAGGTTTCGAACCTTAGACCTCGTGGATGTGAGGCTAAGACCTTGACCACTTGATATACCAAGCTTAGTTGTAATTATTTAACATTTTACTTTATTTATAGTTACTGTAAAACAATCAAAGCACATTTTCTCGATTCTCTAATGAACTTCTAACTATTTTTATATTTATACTTGATTTATATGCATATTCTTATCGTTATAAAAATAATACAGTATATAGTAATATTTTGCATATATTTACTACAAATATCAATATATAATATAAAAGATATTTATAATTAAGAAGCGTTCTCATTGCAAAAATTAAATTTAAGATAAAATATTGAATTTATATTAAAAGGAAATCTCTTTATTATAAATTTAATGTATTTTTATTTTATTTGTTATGAATTTACTTATATTTATGTATATAATGTATTTAATATTATTATTTTAAATTTTCTAATTAATATTAATTAAAAACAGTCCAACCCCGATTCAACCGGTTGAACCGATTGAATCGTGACCCGGAGGCCTCGCCGGTTCGACCTCCGGTCCGAGTTTTATAATATTGGTTGATACACAACATATTACAATCTTTAATATAAACACAAACACTAAAGGTTAAATAACCGATGTGGAACAAGCCTTCATTACATTATTCAATGTAATCTCTCCACTTCAAGTAACTAGCTTTGAACAATTATTTCTCACTCACCAGAAATGGTTTTGAGTAGATCACGGTCATCTACTCGAAATGTAGATCGATCCTACGACATTTATTTCCTCCAAAATTAAATGCTTGGTTACAAGAAATGCACTCGAATTTTTTTTAAAAAAAACATATTTTCTTAAAACATTGTTCCAACATTACTGACTTTGGTTTTGATAGCAATATGTCATGAATGATTTTCTTGAACAATGCATCCCTTTGTCTTGAATAGGATTATAAAATATTATGTGGTTGGTTCTTGGGTTGTAAACTTTATCATAATGATACAACTTGTCTTTTGTTAGTTTTTTGTCATCTGGATGCTACTTTATTTGTAGAACTTCTCTTTATTTTAATCGAGTTGCCTTTGCTTATGTTTCTATTTTTTCATAGTTTATTTTAAACTCATGTTACTTTTGAATATGTTTTCATTTTTTTAATAGTATTTACGCCAATCCTAGCCCATTTAATTTACTACTTCCCGTAAAAGAAATAATATTTAAAAAATTCATTTCAAAACCCATTATCGAGAAGCATGAAAAATGCATGCCGAAAAGAAAGGGCTCAGTATCTCTGAGACGGAGTTAAATAAAATATATTGTAGATTTTGAATTTATTAAGATTAGGTATATCATAGTCGGATTTTGAGATTAAATTATCTATTTTTGGCACATATATGTCATCTTAAACGGACTACCCAAAAAGGAATACATGTCATAAACGGCATAGATAAAGTCTTAAATTGTACTCGAGATATAGTAATATTGAAAATTGTACTGCGCTTTCGAAAGGAATACATATCCAATGTTCTAAAAGACGCTAAACGCTAGTAGGGCGGTGGAGTGGGGATTAGCATCTAGGCGGCTAGACGGGCTAGCCGATTAGAAATATTATGCATATTTTTTTAATATTTTTACCCAATGTTAAATAATATCAACATGTATTACTTGTAATTTAATTTTTCTAATTCATGATATAAAAAAAAAAGTTAAAAACATAAAATATGTTAATTAATAGTTCAAATGCTATAAACTTAGTAGTTCTACATAAAGATATTTCAAAATTAGCTAGTCTAGGAGGAAGCTTACTGAGGTTTGGAGACATGAGACCTGCTTTTGCTTTGTAATTTGTTGAGTTTGATGGTTGACACTACTGGTGCCGGGTTTTGGTGGAATAAAATTTGCTTTGCTCGATCAAAAAAAATAAAGATATTTCAAAATTAATTTTTTTTAAGCCTAATTAAGAAATAGCCTGCCCAGCACGCCTAGCTCGCTTAGCCGCCTAGATCGTGTAGTCGGCTGCCTAGGCGGCAGACTTTTTATTGCCGCCTAGAATTTCCGTCTTGCCTAAAATTGAGGCGCTCAGTGTACGTCTAGTGTCTAGACGGCGCCTAGGCGGTCGCGTAGGTCGATTTTTAGAATAATGAGTATACTAAACCTCTTTTAAGAAAAAAGCACTACTTTTTTTGTTTGTTCATTAATTTTCTAAAAGAATCTTCTTTGATTTTGGATATGTAACACATCACACCGAGTCACCAACTAGAGCTTTGTACGACATGCTCGGGACAATTAAGAAAATGCACAAAACCGAAATTATAAAAACTTCTCAATTTCATTAGTAATATCTAGGGATGTCAATTTAGCCCGAAACTCGTGGGTTGGTTCGAGTAACCCGAGCAAAAGGCGGGTTATGGTTGAATATTTTCAACCCGAAAAAGTTTTCAACCCGAACGGGCCAAATCGAATAACTCGAATATCATATTCAGATTTTGAGATTGTAGGTATTATTTTAATAACATCTTTCATGGGTAAAATAATAAAATAAACAAGATCCAATTTATAGAAATTTCATTATAAAGTTAAATTAAATAAGCTGATGAAATGTGGATAATGGGCAGGACGGGAATGGTGACAATTATCCCGTGGTTAAGTGAAATAAGTGGCCCAATAATAGGCCATAATTTTTTGCAATTCAGAGATTAAATTAGGGAGATTTTAAACATAGCCACACTTTCTCTCACCATAGCCCTCAAAACAAAATAAAATTAAAATTAAATTTCAATGTACTAATATACCCTTAAACTCTAATTAGGTTCTAATTTATAGCCCCCAAATAACCGTGTACAATAACAGATTCGCAAGATTCGTATATAAGAAGAGCAAATAATTGAATATATCTATAGCCTCTTGAAGAACACAAACGGCAGGAAAAGATGAAAGAAGAACGAAACCACAATGAAGAACAATCATGCTCTGAAAATACAAGAATGTGCGTCTATCATTGCCAATACTTACTACGATGTTCATCTTTGTTTGTCATCATATTTTTTCTAGTTTCCAATGTTCGTGTGCGCGCGTAATGATGCAGACTTCTAAATAATTTGAGATAGAGAGGTTGGGTTAGAAAAAAGAAATAAATGGAAAATCTATGCACGCAACAGAAGTTCGAATGATGAAGCCGCTGTTATTAGGGAGAATTAATTTACATCGAGCACAATCAATGAGGAAATGTTCTGCAAATCCAAATGGCTTTAGAGAAATGCCTCGCATGGACTTTGATGATGCTGTATCCACACCAAAACTCATTGAGGAAATCCAAAATAATGTTGTAACCAAGCTTTTCTTAAAAAGGGTAGTCGCAAGAGCTTTGTTGCTCAATCAAGTATTCTAAGAGTGAAGGCCTCAAAAGAGCTTCTGAGCTTATACACGATAAAGAAGAATCTAATTAGAATTTAAGATTGAGGGCTATATAAGGGTATATCAGTACATTGATATTTATTTTTATTTTTATTTTATTTAGGGGGCTATGGTGAGAAAAAAGTGTAGCTATGTTTAAAATCCCCCTTAAATTATCTATTTTTGTCACATATATGTCATCTTAAACGGACTACCCAAAAAGGAATACATGTCATAGTCCATCTAGCGTATAGACGGAGCCTAGGCTGATTTTTAGAATAATGAGTATACTAAACCTCTTTTAAGAAAAAAGAACTATTTTTTTTGTTTGTTCATTAATTTTCTAAAAGAATCTTCTTTGATTTGGATATGATTCACATCACACCGAGTCACCAACTAGAACTTTGTACGACATGCTCGGGACAATTAAGAAAATGCACAAAACCGAAATTATAAAAACTTCTCAATTTCATTAGTAATATCTAGGGATGTCAATTTAGCCCGAAACTCGTGGGTTGGTCCGAGTAACCCGAGCAAAAGGCGGGTTAGGGTTGAATATTTTCAACCCGAAAAAGTTTTCAACCCGAACGGGCCAAATCGAATAACTCGTCACCCGATAGGGTTGGCCTGACAAGTTGGCAGGTTGACCCGATAACACGAAATTTTTTCATTACTTAGTTGTAAAAGTTCATTACTTTGCTTCAAATGTTGAAGTTTATGTCTTGATTTAAATATTTGTGATAATATTATTATTTTCTATGCTAAGTCATGTACTCATCATAAACAAATTTATGCTAAGTTGTGCACAAAATAATAAAAACGATTTACAATCATATTTTCACATCTCAATTAGTTACTTATTACTCCCTCCGTCCCAATTCATAGTCTTGTTTCTTTTCGGCACGAGATTTTAGGAGAGCGTATTTAGAGATAAAGTGTATTGTTTGATATGTTAATGTAAATTTTATTATTTTAAAAACAGAGCATCATAGATGTATAAAAATATATTGATGTCCGATCTTAAATGAAAGATCGTATCAAGACCTTTAATTTAGTATAAAAAATGTAAAAATCGGAGAACAAACGAGCAAGTTATGATAGTTTAAACTTTTAGAATTTGAATTATATTGGCATACATGCTGAAAGTTGAGTTGATGATGAGATGATTAATGGGCTAATTTTTTCTATTTTAGGAAGCATGACTATTGAATTGGGACGACCCAAAATAGCATACAAGACTATTGAATTGGAACGGATGAAGTAATATATATTATGTGAGTTGGAGTCAAATAATACGAGAAACAGTTCATTAGTTGATATAACATGACTTATTTATTTCTTACAAAATTACGATCTTTAAAAAAATTATACATTTTTCTATTTTCGTCAACGTTTTGACCCGATGGGATAGCCCGAGCCTGGATGGTTTAGGGCTAGGGTTAAAAAATTTCTAGCCCGAAAAAATCCAGCCCGATTCGACCCGGACAAAATAACCCGAAACCCAATATAGCTGACCCGAAATCAAACGGGTTGACCCGATTGACATCACTAGTAATATCCCATTTTCTACTCGTATATGTTGGAATTGGACAAGTAACATAAGTCCGATTCGGTTCGGATGAAACTAAAAAACCAAAGCTTTAGAACCGATCCCCGAAAATAATTCGGTTTTCTTTAAAAAATTGATCCGAACAAATGTACCAAAAAATCGGTCCAAATCAACCAAAATTACAATGGTTTTGTTCAGTTATATGATCCGGTTCGGTTTTCTTATCCCATAGGTTATACTGTACCGCATTTATAAGAAGATCGTCTCTCTCGAAAACCTTGCCCTATCCCCTTTCTCTTCTCCGTCTTCGCCGTCTCAACCTACATTCAATTCCTCGCTTTCACCCCTTCATACTCTGCTCCAACCTTGCTGATTTCGAGGAGGAGAGATGTTGGACATTAATCTCTTTCGCGAGGAGAAGGGCGGCGACCCTGAGAAAATCAGGGAATCGCAGCGCCGTCGTTATAAGGACGTCGTTGTTGTTGATCAGGTGATTGAGCTCGACAAGGCTTGGAGGCAGCGTGAGTGTCTAATCCAGATTTTTCTGATTCACATCGTGTAGAGGTCTGTACTTTTTACTATTTTTGTGGATTTATAAAACTCGGGTTGTTGTGTGGATTTAGGGCAATTTGAGTTGGATGGGCTGAGGACCTCCGAGAACAAGATACGCAAAGCAATTTCTCTCCTCAAAATGGTGAGTCTTCTGTTTCGTTTTATCTCTGTTTTGCAACTCTTTCGATTGTTGTCTATCGCAATTTGTTGTTAGAAAGAATGCGATGCTTCGAGGATAGAAAATATGAGTTGATTTGTGATGGCATGTTTCTGGAATAAGTAAATATAGTGTCGATGAATATCAGATTTGGATGGTTTTCTAATTGCATTGCTATTTGCTATTCTGTTTCCCTTTTAATATTTGCTTATGAGTGCAATTTGTGTTTTTTCTTACAGTAGAAAATATTTTTATTGCAGTATGATAGATATGTAGCGGAAGTGAAAAGACAAGGAAATTTTAGGATGGATACAACTTAACAGCATTAAGAAGTGATGAGTTTTATGTGTTTTCATTTGCTTGACTTAAGTGTCTTACTGTTAATTTGGAAGTCTGGAGGAGATGCAAGATCTTTGATCAATAGTACAGTAGAAAATGGAGAACTGACCGGACAGAAGGAGGCCGAGGTGCAGGCTGCTCTAGTAGCATTGCAGTCTAAATTAGGAGAAATTGGAAATCTAGTGCATGATTCTGTCCCTGTCGACAATAACGAGGTATGTTCTGAGGTCTTCTCATTCTTCAGAACTTGCATGCTCCCATGCTGGATGATGTTTTAAATAAATGTGACATATCTCAGGACAACAATCTTGTTATACGATCATGGGGAGAAAAGAGGATGGAACCAAAGCTGAAGAATCATGTGCAGCTTCTTGAGCTTCTTGAAATTGCAGATTTAAAGAAAGGTTCTCACTTTACATAAAAAACATTTAAGAGGAAATTCCTTGAACCGTTGAAGTTGGTTCTTTATGAGTTTCCTGTGTATGCAATATGCATTACATGATGAGATTATTGACATTTTGTCGCTCTTCTGTTCGCTTATGTTTTTATAGTGTTTTAGTTTAGTATCTTGAATATGTACCACTTAATAAGTGCTCCTTTCCATTTTTTTTGCTTTTCGAAATTTAAAAAAAAAGAAAAATAGAACAGGAAAAGAATGTGGATTACTAGTTGTTCCAATAAGATTTTGCTAGTGAAATGGTAGATGCTGTGTGCTTGCCGCAGCAGCACAAGCCATAAATATCGTGAGTATGTTGGTGAATGTTAGTTTATCTGTAGGGCCTTTGAGGTTTTCCTTTGAGTTGCGTTCATGGTGCTTAGTCGCTATAGTATTACTTACATTTTATTATCAATTGCAGAGTTGAGAAGAAGGGCAGAAAAATGAACAAATCAAACATATTGCTTCAGCATCATTTATTAGGCTTAGCTTGTAGCCTTGTATTCAGTTTTTTTAGCTTATATAGTGGTATTCTATGTTTTAGGTGCAAATGTTGCGGGACATAGAGGATTCTATCTCAAGGGGGTTGGAGTGCGGCTTAATCAAGCTTTAATCAACTTTGGGCTCGACTTTTTAGAGAAGAAGGGATATATGGAGTTGCAAACTCCTTTCTTCATGAGGAAAGATATTATGGCTAAATGTGCCCAGTTGGCTCAATTTGATGAAGAACTTTACAAGGTAACCTTATCTTGAATAGCTTAAGAAATTTGTACAACGTTTTGAGCCTAAAAACTGGTTGATTGAACCATTCAGGCACAACATCCAAGTCTAATGGCCACCTTTCAAAATTATGGTCAAAATTCTGGAGAAGACATCTAACAGATGAAACATGTAGTTCATATTGTCTAGAATCGAAGTTTATTGCTAATAATTATGTCTAGTAGCTTGGTATTCTTAAAAGTTTGTTTATCTGTATACTTTTATTTCAATCAAGTAAGACCCTTCTCATACTTTTGCCGCTCTGAAAGAGTTTGCGATTGATTCAAGGCTGTATTTATGCAATTTATTGTTCACAAATCAAAGTTTACAGTATGTGTGTGCAATTGGATCCCATGTTTGAAATATTAAACATAATAATTTGGCCTTTGTTTTTTGTCTAACAGGTTACTGGGGAAGGAGACGACAAATATCTGATAGCTACTGCTGAACAGCCTCTTTGTGCATATCATATTGATGATTGGATTCATCCTACCCAACTGCCTTTGAGGTGTGATCTATGTAACAGAAAGCCCCAATCTGATCGCTTTATCTTGATTTAATCTTATGTAAGCTTATACTCTTCCTTTTTAGCTATTTCATTTTATATCTGACCGACCTTTTGGTTTCCTTTAGATATGCAGGATATTCTTCCTGCTTCAGGAAAGAAGCTGGTTCGCATGGTCGAGATACTTTGGGTATTTTCCGTGTTCATCAGTTTGAAAAGGTTGAACAATTCTGTATGACTAGCCCGATTGCAGATGATTCGTGGGAAATGCATGAAGAAATGCTGAAAAATTCTGAGGAATTCTACAGGCTGGTATCTTTTTTAGTCCCCTGTTCTGATTTGTTTATTTTTCAATCCAGCACAATAAATCTGGTTACCTTGTGGTTGTCCCTTAAGATTCTATGCTTCTAAGTTCTGACTGAAGTTTGTGAAATTATTACCGTGAGCAGCTAAATATACCCTATCAAGTTGTTTCCATCGTCTCTGGTGCACTGAATGATGCTGCTGCAAAGAAGTATGACTTGGAAGGGTGGTTTCCAGCATCAAAGACTTACAGAGAACTTGTTTCCTGTTCAAATTGCACCGATTATCAGTCCAGAAAACTAGAAATCCGATATGGACAAAAGAAGGTGGGCTTAGCTTGTTCTACTATCTGTGCAATATTTATATTTATATTTATACATTGCTGTAAACGAATCTTTGGTGCCGAGGATACTGTCAACTCGAAAGGAACTGACTCTATGATATTGTTGCAGAGTAATGATAAGACTAAGGAGTATGTGCACTTGTTGAACTCCACACTGACAGCAACTGAGCGGACTATGTGCGCCATCCTTGAGAACAACCAGAAGGAGGATGGGGTCGACATTCCAGAGGTTCTTCGTCCATTCATGGGCGGGAAATCCTTCATTCCTTTCGTCCCCCCTACCAAAGGGAAGTTGATGGAGAGATGAAGCGGTGCACCTCTTCCTTGAAACGTGGGAAATGTGTGGAATAATCAAAGAGTTACTATTTTTTCCTTTAGTTTGTAATTTATCTTGTGGCTTTTGGTTTTATTGGACTTTATTCCCTATTATATATATGGGGTGCTCCTTTAATCTATTACAATATTTAAAAACTCAATAGTTGAGAAAAAATACACGTTTGCCATTTTCTTGCCTAAATGTAGGGGAAGTTTATTTATTTATTTATTTTTTGTTTTTTTGTTTTTTTGTTTTTGGAATGCCTGGACCATTGTGTAAAGCGCCTAGCTATGCACCACTGCCAAACAAAAAGAAACATGAAGCGCATGAATTCATGTGATTTTCTTGAAAATTTCTCATTACTTGCTCGCAACTAATTTACTATCGGTCACAAATTTATGAGTGCTACTACAATTGCAATTTTTCACTTCTTTTATAGGAATTTTAATTGCAGATGAAATTATTCAAACCAAATAAATAAAATTTAAAATAGGCAATACTTAAAGTAGTTACTTTGATATATCAGATCTAAATATTAGTTACTCATATAAAAACACAAGAACTAACAACTCTTACAAATTACTCATGAATATATGAATATGCGACTCTTGTATTCGTGAAAATTAACCTTGAATACACGAACACAAGAATCCACGATTCATCTATTCGTGAAAATTAACATTGAATACCCGAATACATGAGTGGTGTATTCATGTATTCATGAAAATTAAGCTTGAACACACGAATACATTAATATACGAATGCACGAATACAAGAATACAAGAATACAAGAAGTAGGTATTATTTGTGTTTTTTATATGCGTGACTAGTATTTGAGTTTGCTATATCAAAGTGGTTACTTTTAGGAATTAACTCAAATTTAAAATTATACATGTGTGTGTGTGTTTAATATGTTTTTTTGCATGGATGAATTTTCTTGAATTATGCTCTGCACTACCACGAGCATGTATTCCCAACTGTGACATGTGGCAAGCTAATTGATAATTCTGTGTAGTCTGCTGAAGGAAAACCAATAACACCATCATTTAAAAAATAAAGTTGAGCTCTTGCAATTGTATTTCATATAATTTTAATTTGGGATAGCATTACAGCATTTGCATCCAATAACCGGTTAATGAAATAGACCAATCTCAAATGTTGAAGCCAAAACTTAAATTCAAAATGCATGCCTCCTACATTTGCTTATAAATATCAGTATACAATTACTTTCAACTCACCTCACTTTTAATTCTTACAAAGAATATGTATACGGATTAAAATTTCTAATTTTTTTGGGAACATTCAACTTTTTTTAAGAAAGCACAATATGTCTCTTCTCCAAATACCTTTTCTACTTCTCCTTTCTTTCGATAAACATTTTTTATATATGCTTGAATTTCTTTCTCTCATCCACTCTTTTATATGCTGCTTCATGTAGTTTCTTTTTGTTTCATTTTCCTTATGCCATTTTTACATACTTTTACTTTTAGAAATTAGAATAATTTATGGGCTTAGAATAATTAATTGCCCAGGTGATATTGAGGAGAGCTTATATCTATCTATACTTATATAAAAAGAGCCTTGAGTACTTAATGTAGATTGCCTATTATATCCTTGTAGTATTTTAAATTTAAGGACAATTATGTAATTCTATATCATGCATTTAAATATAGTATATATATATGTATAAATTTTAAGTATCGTATTTACCTTATTTATTATTTTAGTTTGATTTAATTTTTTTTAGTACTTAATGTAGATTGCCTATTATATCCTTGTAGTATTTTAAATTTAAGGACAATTATGTAATTCTATATCATGCATTTAAATATAGTATATATATGTATAAATTTTAAGTATCGTATTTACCTTATTTATTATTTTAGTTTGATTTAATTTTTTTTTATAGATGGTAAGTATATATATAAACGTATAGATATGAACTATGAAAACTCCAAACTCTTCACAATATTAAATTTACTTTAGCAACAAAAAGAAAATGTAAAATATAGTTGCTTAAGTATATATATTTTTCTTAGAATTGCCTTATTTCAATTGAATTTATTTTTTAATTTAATTATTTATTATTAAGTTATTTTACCAGTATTATGAATTGGATTTGTGAAATTCCATAATTAAGGTAAAAAAAAAATATATCGTAATAACGAATTCATTTGTATTTGTGAAATTCAATAATCAAGGTTAAAAAATAGAGGAAATACCTCCATATACCCCCTTAGACTTAAGGAAGACAAATTTTACCTCAAACTTAACAAAATACAATTTATACCCAACTTTGAAGTGGATGGACAAAAATACCCTCAACTTCTATTCTTTCCTATATTTCATCTCTTATATTTCCACTGTTTTTATATGCATTTTCTTCTCTCTTCTTCTCTCTTATTCTCTCATCTCCTGTCTCCCTTTCTCTATCCTCTCCACTCTTTCTTTCTCTGCTCCAAAAAATCATGAGAAGCAGCCGGAGGATGAGATCCAGATTCCGGTCACCATCTTCGGAGTTCTCAAGTCCCTTGCGGCGACGGATCTGGACTTGTACAGCCCGCAGCATGTGGCGACGACATCCTCAAGCTCCTCGACTCCTCAAGCTCCCCGGCCGCTGGAGACCGCTGGAGCTCGCCGTCGCATCCCTCTATCTCCTCTCTATTTCAGATCTGGGCTATTTGGAGAGAAAGAGAGAGGTTTTTGGAAACTAGGGTTTTGTTGCTGTTGTGGCCATTTTCCAGCTAAATCCGAATACTTGTGGTGCAATTGACTACTGGGTTTTGTTCTCCTCGAAAAGACGAAGAGATGAAGGGGTAGCTTGATCATTTTGATGGAAAAACGAGGGAGAAACACGCCGGAAAAGATGAAGCTATCGGAAAATCGCGAGTTGTACGGTAAGAATGGTAAAAAATGGTAAGAAATCAAATAATAGGTAAGAAATCGCGAGTTGTACACCGGTGGTAAGAAATGGTAATAAATGCAAATTGTGAATCTATACACGTGGTAAGAAATAGTAAGAAATGGTAAGAATTGAGGCTGCCAAGTGTGAAGATGCAATTCTTACCTTTTATATGTAATAAATAATACAATTCTTACCTTATATATGTATGAATTGATGCAATTCTTACCACATTTTGTATATATATTTTTTATGTGGTACATCATATGTATGAATTGATATTATTTTTATCATATACCACTCAATACTCAATACATAAGTATTTCGTAAAAAAATTATACCACTCATAGATATAGTTATATAATTACAACTTTAGAAAACAATGTCAAATCTTAATGCATACAAAAATAGTATTGAAGTAAAAAAAACATGCAAATTCGTCTCATCTATAAGTACGAATTCATTCAGTTCTTACTATATATAAGTACGAATTGATGTCATTCTTACCATCAATTAAACCATAGCATCAAATTCCATAATACACAACAAAAAAAATGCTCAAATCGCGAGTTGTGTACGGGTGGTAAGAAACAATGTCAATTCTTATATATATATCTCAAGAATTTGATCATTAATTACATAATCATACATAAAAATATGCCCATTGTTTTCGTCGATGTAAATCTAGAGAGAAATGTACCAATTATTACATATAGATCGCAAGAATTTGATCATTTCTTACACATGCATACACAAAAAAATGTCAATTGTTTCTTCGATATTAATCTAGATCGAAATGTATCAATTCTTACAAATAGATCACAAGAATTGGATCACTTCTTACACATTCACACACACAAAATTTGTTAACCGTTTTTTTAATGTTAATCTAGATATAAATGTATCAATTTTTGACATATAGATCGCAAGAATTGAATCATTTCTTACATAATCATGCACAAAAAATTTGCTCGCCGTTTCTTCAATATTGTAAGAATTGATACATTTCTATATGTAAGAATTGATACATTTCTTTCTAGATTAACATCGAAGAAAACGGTGGACATATTTTTTGTGTATGATTATGTAAGAAATGATCCAATTATTGCGATCAAATATGTAAGAATTGATACATTTCTATCTAGATTAATATCGAAGAAAGGGTGGACGTATTTTTTGTGTATGATTATGTAAGAAATAATTCAATTCTTGTGATCTATATGTAAGAATTGATACATTTCTATCTAGATTAATATCGAAGAAAGGGTGGACGTATTTTTTGTGTATGATTATGTAAGAAATAATCCAATTCTTGTGATCTATATGTAAGAATTGATACATTTCTATCTAGATTAATATTGGAGAAACGGTGGACATATTTTTTTGTATGATTATGTAAGAAATAGTTCAATTTTTGCGATCTATATGTAAGAATTGATACAATTCTATCTAGATTAACATCGAAGAAACTTTGGGCATATTTTTATGTATGATTATATAAGAAATGATCCAATTCTTGCAATCTATATTTAAGAATTGATACATTTCTATCTAGATTAATATCGAAGAAACTTTGGGCATATTTTTTGTGTACGATTTTTTGTGTATTATTATATAAGAAATGATTCAATTCTTGCAATCTATAATCATTTCTTATATAATAGGTTGAGTAAGAATTTCAATAATCATCAATTCTTACAACATGTTTGTAGTTATTTCAGCAGTAACCCAGCTTAAAATAAGCATTTAACCGGAAAGGGAACCATTATTTCTTACACATACACGCTTTTATTTCATTACAAAATAGATTTTCATGTCTTATGAATTCTTACCTATATGATTAAATTCTTATATATATAAATGAATTCTTACCACAAAATTGGATCATTTCTTACATAATCATACACAAAAAATATACGAACCATTTATTCGATGTTAATCTAGATAGAAATGTATCAATTCTTACATATCGAATGCAAGAATTTGATCATTTATTACATAATCATACAAAAAAAAACATCTTTTGTTATTTTTACCGTTGTATCTTGAATTCATACCTTTATAATTGGATTCTTACTCTGTTATCCATGAATTCTTACCGGTCAAACAATTTTTTTTCATGTCTCATGAGTTCTTACCTATCTGATTGAATTCTTATCTACATAGATGAATTCTTACCACGTTTTTTGCATCTTCTTACCACGAAATTGTCATTTCGTGTTTATAATCATTTAGAGTTTGAAGTATTCCAGAAACAAGAAAACTAGTGCAGTTGTACAAATAATCCTTTAAAAATATATATATTCCTTCAAATCCCAACATATAATCCTTCGAATTTGCGTCTCTCTCTCCCTCTCCCCTAGCATCAGATTCCATAAAAATACAACAAAAAAATGCTTAAATTCAAAAACCTAAAAAATGACTCTTATCATAAGAATTTGACCATTTCTTACCTCTACCCTGTAAGAAATCGTCAATTTCTTACCTCTACCGCCGTACAACTCGCGATTTCCGGCTTGCTTCATCTTCTCTGGCGTGTTTCTTCCTCGTTTCTCCACCAAAATGAACGAATCACCCCTTCATGTCTTCGTCTTTTCGAGGAGAACAAAGCCCATTAGTCAATTGCATCCCAAACATTTGGATTTGGCCGGAAAACCACCAAAACAGCAACAAAACCCTAATTTCTCAAAACCTCCCAAAACAGCTCCGGCGAGCTCCGACGGAGAGGGATGCGACATCGACCTCGGGCGTCTGAGGGGGGAGGCGTAGGTGGATGTGAATTTTTGGAGCAGAGAGAGAGAGAGAGAGAGAAAGGGGAGAGGAAAGGGAGTGGAGGTTTGAAAATGGGGTGTGGGTTTTCAAATGAGGGGTAATTTAGGGAACTCATATCAAACTTGGGTAGATATTGTTATTTGTTAAGTTTAGGGTAAATATTGGTTTTCTTATGTGTAGAATCATAATAAGCAAATTGATTGCCAAAGTTCATTTGTAGTAAAATTTGAGATAAGTTTTCGCAAATTATATATATCAGTACGTTTTAGAAAGTTGGTAAAGTCATTAACCATTCTACATTAGAAATTTGATCAGAAATATAAATTTATTCAAATTAAATAGAAGTTACACGTGCAATGCACGTTTCATTTACTAGTAGTTTTAAAAATACTGTTTACTTGATTTTTCATCGATGTTACTATTGCAGCTTGTATCCATCGGATAGTGTAGAATCTGTAAGCCATGTAATGTAATAAAGAAATTAATCTAAAGGGTAGTGATGGAGATGATGCTGCAATGTGTTATTTAGAAAAGAGGGAGCGTGCTTTGCTCAAGAAAGGAACTTAGTGTGTTAATAGGTTCGATTATTTACAATACCTCAAATGCTTGAATCGCCAAACTCGCAGGAATATATTTAATTGTATCAGTGCTGTAAGCTTTAGAAATTCAAAATAGATCTGACCAAATTAGGACACGTGACATTTAAAATGCGCAGTGAAAAGGTAATGGTAAGTTTTGATAAATGAAAAGATAATGCTTCAGCCAATAAATGAGGAATATGTACTTCAGCCGTTGAAAATCCTAAGATGAAATTAGATTTGTATTTTGTAGTCATCTGTATTATTGCATGTAATGTAATAATTATAGTGATGGGCAGTTAGTGAGAACCATCTTCAATTTGGTTTAAAAGATGGGAATGCAATAATTATTATAGCAAGAGGAGGGGGAAAAAAGTGAAAAATAAATAAATTATTGCAGGTGGTCCGTATCTTCTGTCTGTTCATTTTTCATGTGTGTACTCATGCTCAAATCCTTGAATTAATTTGTTATTTTTATTTGTTCATTCTTTTATAATTATTAGTAAGATCAAGCATTCATGATTAAATATTCACTTCTTCGGTTATTATTATTATTATTATTATTATTATTATTATTATTATTATTATTATTATTATTATTACCGGTCCGTCGTAGTTTGAAAGTTTTGGTATGTAGTGATGATGAGAAAAATTGTACTTCTACTCAAGATGTCATGTTTAAAGAAGTGTTCCAAAATCTTTAAAATTATAAGAAAGTATTACTCAATGTTCTCTTTTTTGTAACGCCCCAACATTAGGGAACAAAATAATATCCTAAACCGGGGTGGTTACGCTGGCAAATTATATCAGTGATAAAGAGAAACATGATTGGATCTTAAGCTTATATAACTTGATTATTCAATAATCCAATAATCAATTAGAATAATAGAATCAATGCTCAAGGCATGTTAAGCACACTAGTAATTTTAGGATCAAGAATACAAGTTACTTAGTTAAATTATAAGTTTGATGTAAAAATATATCTTAAGAACCAATTTATTCAAGAGTACAGGTGGATTATATAGTATTCAATGGAAACAAACCACATACTAAAGGCTGAATTCAAAAGTATATCAAAGAAGTGTTGCAGCGGACAAACACATGATTAGTTTACATGTATGCAGACATATAAACTTAACTTGAACCAAGCTGTACATTATTTATTAACAACAAGCCACTCAGCACACCTCGATCTCGTCACCAAGTTTAACCTGCACATTTTAGAAATAATATACAGGCTGAGTACAACTACTCAGTGTGACACATGCCAAAATAGTTTTAAAGTGCTCGATAGAGCTATATATTGAACTTGCCATGAAGAAGCATCTCACGAGTATTTTACTTTGAAATCAACTCGAGCATGCTATAATATTTTATAAAACCTCAGTGTAAATGTCTGCGCAAACGATAGATATCATAAGTATGAACCAGAGCTACAATTCACATAGTAGGTGTTGAGAAGGAGTCCTCTTTCTCGAACACAGTGATCGGTCGACATGCTAGACGACTCACAACCACGGGTGTACATATAATTGTGCCTTGCACAGAATCGAATTCGTCATAACTATGCAGTTGGTATCATACAAAACTCATAAAACAAAGGCAAATCAATTCATCATAATCATAGAATAAGATATATCTCATATATCATTTTCATCAAACATTTTCTTTGATAGAAAGCCCACCTGTCTCTGAATTGGTTAGTTTATTAGTTCTCTTCTAGTCGCCCTTCTCGATCACTTCATGCTCGTACCTTCATTGGTTCGTTGGTATGAAAGTTCGTGTAAGTACAATATAAACGAGAAAAAAATAGAATGTAAGATGACTATCTTACTTCATTAGTTTCTATAGGAGTCTTACTAAAGGAATAATAATTCCCTATCTTAATATCTCAATTTGACATTAGCTCCTATGATGATAATTTAATGTATACATAGCATATACGAATAATTAGTGTTTTTAAGGAACTTAATTAACAGACGAAGTTTCGGCAAGGCAGAGGTGTTGGAGGGTAATCAATCCCTATAAGAAGAATTTAACTTATCATCCTTTTTATTTAAAAGTAATATAGCTATTTAAAAGAAATGATCACAACCCATTTCTTAAGCTTGGGAATCAAAGCTCGGAAGTTTATTAAGAAATGAAAATAGAACAAAAACTTGTTCCAACTCAAAGTCAAGCAGCTAATCCAAATATGAAAACTGCACCTTGCTTTTAAAATTATTTTCTTATGAATTCCAAACTAAATTCCACCATAAAAATAAATTAAACATGTAGTATCAATCTAAGAATAAAAAGACTTCTTCAAAAATCATTAATAAAACTAATGAAAGAAAAGGAAACAATCATTTACAAATTCGTTCCATTTTCTTTTTTTTATATAAAACCATTACTGGACATTAAAAGAACTCATCAACACCATTAAGCTTTAATTCTACCAACATTTAAACAAAAACCCATAGCCTTATTCCCAAGATAGTTAGAATCCTACAATACTGTAGAGATGAAGGAGTTGCAAAGAAAGAGAATGCGGGAATGCGAGCTGAGGAAGAAGATATGCGAGCTGAAATAGGTGGTCGCGTGCATGAAGTGGTACTTGGTGAGGTGGAAAAGAGTGCTGATGTGGAGAAGATTGTTGATGTGTCTGATGACGTGGCGTCTGGTTGATTAGATCTCAGTCCTTGATTAATAAGTAGATCTAAGAGTCAGCATTAGTTGGTTAGGTGTGAAGTGTTTATTAGTGAGCTTGAAGCTCACGCTTTCCTTTCTAATAGTAGTATAAATACAAATCAATGTAACAGTGTTTTCCTTAACCTTTAACCTTTCACTTGAATGAATAAAATATTGCACAATAATATCTACCCAAATATGATTTCTATCGATTTCTACATGGTACCAGAGCAGGTTTCTCCATAGATCTGTCTCTTGGTTGTTTGTTTTCTTCAAATTTTACGTACATTTTCTGCAAAATGGTGAAGCAAAGGAAGAATCGACCATGGCGACAGCTGTTCGCTGATGGAGCTGAAGGTTCCGGTGTGAAGAATGAAGGAGATCCAGAAAATCCAGCCGTGAGTGAAGAGGACTCGGAGTGGTATGAAGATGATGAAGATTTGCAACTTTCAGCAAAGGAGATCCAAGAAATACTTCATCTACAGCCAGGAGATCACCCTGGTATGCAACTTGTTTCAGATCGCCTAACTAGCAATAACTTATATCAGTGGAGTAGATCTATTAGAAGAGCATTAGGAGCTCGAGGTAAAATGGAATTACTAGATGGAAAGTTTCCTAAGCAGACAGCTGGTAGTAAGTATTAAAAAGCTTGGTTGAAGGTGGATTATATGATTTATAATTGGATAACAAATTCTATGTCTAAGGAACTTGTTGCTGCTTTCAATCATTTAGAAACTACTCAGAAACTGTGGGAAGCATTAACTAAATGGATAGGGAGATGTAATGGTCCTAAAGTCTATAAGCTACACAAAGAGATATTTGGATACAAGCAGGGAGATCAATATGTGCTTATGTACTTTACTAACCTAACTGCATTATGGAATGAATTGGATATGCTGCTCCTTGGTGTGAGTTGTAGTTGTGATGCAGAGAGGACATATTTGGAAAGGGTAGGACAACAGCGTATGTTGCAGTTCCTGGTTGGACTCAGAGATGAATTTGAACAGGTAAGGCAACAAATTCTATTAGTGGAGCCACTGCCCGGTTTAGAGAAGGCATATGGTATGGTAATACAAGTGGAAGATCAGATAATGTTGCGGAATGAAAGGACTGAAGCTGATCCAAGGATGGCAATGCAAGTTGGAAGGCAGCCAGCTTACAGACCACCAACTGGTTGTTATAATTCAGGTCCTGCTCAAGGAAATTTTAAAAGGAGATTGACTAAAGAAGAGATGAGGAGGTTAAAATGCACACACTGTCAGGAGAATGGGAATGAAGCACATGAATGTTTCAAACTGCATGGATATCCAGAATGGTACAAAAGGCTTAAAGAGAACAGATCAAATGAGAGGATTAATTATATGGAGGATGATATAGAAGAGAGGTCAGAAAGTGGGAAGAATGGAGGTTCTGAGCTGCCTCAAGATATGGCTAGGTTGATTCAAGCTGAGATAGCAAAATGTTTCAGTCAATATAGCCAGAAGAATCAAGGTGGGGGGATATCTACAAATGTTAACATGGTGCAGGGAAATAAGGAAAGGCAAACACCATTTGAAGGTCACTATACTTTCTCAGTGGTGCCAAGCATGTCAAGAGAAGGTTGAATTATAGACTCAGGGGCTAGTTCACATGTCTGTGTTGATGTGGATTTGTTGATTTCATCCTACAAATTGATAGAACCTGTAAGTGTGCACCTACCAGATGGAACAATCAAGACAGTGATTTATACAGCAAGAGTATATTTCTAAAAGATGTTCTACTGGTTTCAGGCTTCACTCATAATCTGATCTCTGTTGCACAGTTAATTCATGATTCAGGAGCAAAGTGCACTTTTCTTCCTACACATTGTCTTATTCAGGGTCAAGACAGTGATAAGATCCTTGGTATAGGAAAGATGGTTACGAATCTCTATGTCATTGAAAGTGTTGTGGAGAATTATTACTGTAATTTGTTTGATCCACAGAAGATGACTACAAAGTAATGGCATATCTTTCTTGGCCATCCCTCCATCTCAACTATGAAACACATAAAGAGTATCACAGAAAGGTTTACAGAAAGTCTGATTCAAGAACTAGAGCAATGTGAGGTATGTTTGAAAGCAAAGCAGACAAGAGATCATTTTTGTGTACTGAATAGAAGAACAGAAAGTTAGGTTGAGTTGGTTCATGTAGATCTATGGGGCTCTTATGCATCAGAGAATTTGTGTGGAACTAAGTACATGCTTACTATAGTTGAAGACTATAGTAGGGTTACTTGGACTTACCTCTTGGATACCAAGGACAAGGTATTTGATATATTTCATTCTTTTGTCAAAATGGTACAAACTCAGTTTGGCAAAGTTATAAAATTCTTGAGGTCAGATCATGGAAGTGAGTTTCTTAACCAAAGGTTCAGTCATATGCTAGATTCTTTGGGTATATTGCATCAGAAATCCTGTGTGTACACACCTCAACAAAATGGGATAGTTGAAAGGAAGCACAAAACATTGTTGGATTCAGCTAGAGCATTGATGTTCCAAAGTTCTCTACCAGAAAGGTTTTGGCCCTACTCTCTAATGACTACCACCTGGATGATCAACAGGTTGCCTAGTCGAATTCTGGACTGGAAGACACCCTATGAAGTTTTGTTTGGTGCTCCACCTGATCTCAGTATCCTGAGACCATTTGGTTGCTTGGCTTATGCAGCCAATGTTGCTCCTAGGAAAAGAAAGTTTGATGCTAGAAGCCATAAGTGTGTGTTTCTAGGATATGATATGAGGCACAAAGGTTTTCTTCTTTATGATTTAACTACACATAAGATTTTTACATCTAGGGATGTAAAGTTTTTTACCAACTCTTATCCTTTTCTACTCCAATTGAGGAAGAATTGCCAGTTGAGGATGCACTCCCATTGGTGGATGTAATAGGAGATGATGATGTTACAGATTATAATGATGAGTTCAGTTCTCCAGATGCAAGCCACAATTCAGCACCTCCAGTTTCAGATCCACATGTTGCTCTCTCAGATCCTGTACCAGATCTTGTGCCACTTCGAAGAAGCACCAAAGAACACCATCCACCTACATGGATGCAAGACTACATTGGAAGTCTACAGACTGGTACTGATTTGGTGCCCTCTTCATCTCTCATTCCATCAACTTTTCCTTATGTGATATCACCTCAGCTGAGTCAGTCATATGTTACATATCTCTTTAATATATCTGCTGTTCAAGAGCCTGCTACTTATCAAGCAGCTAGTACTCAGCCTGAGTGGGTTAGGGCAATGGAAGAAGAGTTAGCAGCCCTGAAGTCCAACCATACCTGGGAATTAGTTCCTTTACCTCCTGGTAAAAGACCTATAGGTAATAAGTGGGTATATAAGCTAAAGTTAAAGGCTAATGGAGAGGTAGACCGGTGCAAGGCTAGATTGGTTGCTAAGGGTTTTAATCAAGAGCAAGGCATTGACTATCAAGAAGTTTTTTCCCCAGTTGCCAAACTGGTTACTATTAGGCTTCTTTTTGCTATTGCTTCTAGCCTCTCTTGGTCTATACATCAAGTTGATGTCAACAATGCATTCCTCCATGGGTTTTTACATGATGAGATTTATATGAAACTGCCTTAAGGGTACACTAAAGTCAAGCCTGGGGAAGTCTGTAAACTGGTCAAAAGCTTGTATGGTTTGAAGCAGGCATCCCGGGAGTGGAATCATGAATTCAGCAAGGTCTTGTTATCACATGGGTTCCATCAATCTCCACATGATCATTACCTCTTTATCAAAGGAACATGAGCTAGTTTCTTAGGTGTGTTGGTTTATGTTGATGATGTTCTCATCACTAGTCCTGATGATCTTCTCATTTCCCAGCTTAAGGAGTTGTTTCATGCTACTTTCACCATCAAAGATCTTGGTCATGCCCATTATTTTCTTTGTATGGAAGTGGTGAGAGGGGAATCAAGCATTGCCTTAAATCAGAGAAAGTACATATTGGACTTGATCAACTCTGTTGGCCTCAGTGGTTGTGTTCCTACTCACACACCACTGCCACCTGGTACTCATCTCTCTGCTGGGGATAGGTCTACCCGGCTATCAGATCCTGATGTGTATCGCAGACTAATAGGGAGGTTGTTTTACTTGAATTTAACTAGGCCAGACATCACTTATGCTGTTCAACAACTAAGCCAGTTTGTGAGTAAACCCACTACTTCTCATCTTGCTGCTGCTTTTCATGTTGTGAAGTATCTGAAAGGGCATCATTCCCTTGGTCTTTTTTATTCAGCTCAGTCTTCCTTTTTTTATCACTGCCTATAGTGATGCTGACTGGGGCTCATGCCTTGATACTCGCCGTTCTATTACTGGCTTTTGCATCTTTCTTGGGTCTTCCCTTGTCTCATGGAAGTGTAAAAAGCAAACAACTGTCTCTGCCTCCTCTGCGGAGGCTGAGTATCGGGCTTTAGGAAGTACTGTTCGTGAACTACAATGGCTGAGCTATCTTCTCAAGGATCTTGGGCTTTCTGTATCCCTTCCTATACCTCTTTACTGCGATAACTTGGCCGCCTTACATATAACTAAAAATCCTGTCTTCCATGAGATGACAAAGCACCTCGATATTGATTGTCATATCGTTCGGAACAAGTTTCTCAATGGTTTTATTCGTCCTTCTTTTGTCTCCTCTACTATTCAATTGGCAAACTTTCTCACTAAAGCTCTCACTGCTGTTCCTTTCGTGGTTTGCTGTCCAAGATGAGCCTCTTTGATATTCATGGGGCTCACCTTGCGGGGGGATGTAGAGATGAAGGAGTTGCAGAGAAAGAGAATGTGGGAATGCGAGCTGAGGAAGAAGATATGCGAGCTGAAACAGGTGATCACGTGCATGAAGTGGTACTTGGTGAGGTGGAAAAGAGTGCTAATGTGGAGAAGATTGCTGATGTGTCTGATGACGTGGAGTCTGGTTCATTAGATCTCAGTCCTTGATTAATAAGTAGATCTAACGGTCAGCATTAGTTGGTTAGGTGTGAAGTGTTTGTTAGTGAGCTTGAAGCTCACGCTTTCCTTTTTAATAGTAGTATAAATACAGTTCAATGTAACAGTATTTTCCTTAACCTTTCACTTGAATGAATAAAATATTGCACAATAATCTCTACCCAAATATGATTTCTATCGATTTCTACAAAAACCCACTAATTCTAATCTAATGAATGAAAGAGGAAAATAATTCATTGCATATCCTTCTTATTTCGTTTATTTTAAAACAACTAAAGGCCACTAAAGGAATAATCAAAACAATTTTTATGGCTTTGGAAAAGAAATACTCGACCATTAACTAACAATTGAAGATAAAAAAACAAAATACACTGAAGCTTTAAATTTCTTGATCAAGAAACTCGAATGAAGCATTCTTTCCCCCATACTGCTAATTAATTAAGGAAAGGTTTATTTTAAATAAAATATATATCACATCCAATCAATCAATCAATCAATATCAATATCAATATATATATATATATATATATATATATATATATATATAATACGAAAATGGATCCTCATCCTACGTAGATTATTGTGGATTTTTCGTGAATATTTTCTTAAATTCTCATTGCTTTGGCTATATTAGGCAATAATTTAATCAATTTATATATACCATATTATAATATATCTCCATATTTATAATTAAATAATAACAAAAAATAGTAATAACGGCCATTAATTGCTTATTGACTTATTGGACCAGTAATTAGTTTATTATTTTGGTCGATTCATATAACAATTCGATTTGAAGATGCCAGAATTATTGAATCTTTCAATTTAACATCATATATATATATATATATATATATATATATATGGATAAGATCCCGTACAAAAGAGATTTTCCGTAAAAAATAAAAAATGTCTTATGCACAAGTATAATGCACGATATGTACAATTATAATGCATCGGCATCATAATGCATTGTCTATACAATCATAATGCATCAGTCATCATAATGCATTTTTAGTTTAATTATAATGCACCAGTTAATCTTGACCGTAGATCACACTAAGATAGTGGTTCAGATCATTTCTCATTTCTTACGGAATATATATATATATATATAGATAGAGAGATTGGATCATATAAAAACTTCTTTCAATCTTGAGAACTAGGAACCAATCTCCACCCTTAGATTAAATAAATTGATGGTTGAGATTTTAAATTTTCATTCATTTAGTTTCGGTAGTTTTAAACACACGGAGGGGTATCAAAGTAATCTTGATTAAACATTCCTTAAATTGTGGGATTACATACTCTTTTCTCTTTCTTGTAACTGCCGATCGATTGCTCAATTCATTTTCTTCTCCAACGAGATTTTTTTGTTCTCAACTATTCTTCCTATTTTATTGTTCAGAAAATCTTATTCAGCATGAAACTAACTATAGATATAAGTGTTACGTGGAAAATCACAAAACTCAAACAAATAAGAGGAAACATTTTTGGAGCAATTATTTTTGAGATTAATGGAAACATTTGGTTGTGGAAGAAAGAAGAAACAGTGGTACTGCCGCCCAACACAGATTTAAGAAATTGAGAGTGGCTTGGAACGCACTGACAGTGCGTAAATTTTTGTAGAAACTTAATGTTTCTTTTTGCTATGTTATTTTGTAATTTTGCATAATGAATGCTTCTTTTCCGTCATTTTTTTTAAATATACTATGTATTTTCTTATACTCCTTTGTTTAATAATCATATCTTGTTTTTCTTCTTCTAAAAGAAGCATGTCATGTATTCTAAATAAGCATATATATTTTTTTTTCTTATACTCCATTGTTTAATATTTTCTTCTAAATAAGCATGTGGATTATTCTAAATAAGCATGTTTCTTTGCATATTGTTTAATAATTATATCTTGTTTTTTCTACTAAATAAGCATGTCATTTGCTCTAAATAAGCATAATTTCATGCATATTTTTTAATAATTATATTTTGCTTCTTTTTTCTAACTAAATAAGTATATATTTTGTTCTAAATAAGCATGTTTTTTTATATATAATAATTTTTTACGAAAATATTAAAAAGCATTAAAAATAGTGAAATAAGCATTTTTTTTAGGATATAAAAAGCTACTACAAAGCAATATAAAGTCAAATAACTATTTATGCGTGTCCATGCTTAGTTATTGAAATAACGAAACTTAATTATAATTATCATAATGCTAGATTTGATGTAAATTTTTTTCTTATTTTTCTAGTGAACCTAAACAGCATATTTCCTTATATAATTGTAACACCCCAAATATGTTACCATATTATTAGATATTGTGCTAGAAAACTCTTGTGTTGAATTATGTGAGTGTTTGGGATGCACACAATAAATTAGATTCTATGAACTAATAAGCCCAGCATATCTTAAATAGATCCAATAGCAACGAGTAAATTGGAGAAACGGGCTAAGATTATTAATGATTATATTGAAAGCCCAACTATGCAGATAGAAGATAATTAAAATAAATATATATGTTAAACAAGTGTAAGTTCAGAATTATGAGAACTTTAGTCTAATTCTTAGACTTAATATCTACATTCCACGTGCAAGAATATAACTCCCACACCATTCTTCCACGTTCATAAGCCCAACAGGTGTCAGTTGCAAAGTATTTCTATTCCTCACCAAATCTGCCAAACACTCTGACACACACACCTTCCTCATCTTTTCTAAACACAATTACAGCAAAGTTATACAAAACCCTCCTTGGTAATCTCTTCTTCTTTTCTCATCGCATACTGTTAGCGAAGTTCAGTGAAGAGTTTCAAGTAATCAACTCTACTCACATCCAAATTCTGTAAGTAACTAAAACGAATCTTTGATCTCTTCATAATCTGTGTTATTTCTTTCTCTTGAATCTAATATATACATGTATATATAGATATACACACACACTTACAACTCAATTCTCTAATAAAGGAAAATATAATAAAATTTAAATACAAAATCGGAACTTCTATTTTTCCAACCAAAATAGCATAATTAATTAATAATAGAATCGATAAATAAAACTGAAACAAAATAAGATTTTAGATTCAGAATCAAATTAAAAGAAGATCAATAATGGGTCAGAAGATTGAATGAGGGGAGAACTTGAGGGTTGAGAAATCAGGACTAGTCTCTCGGAGGACGAGAGAGCTAGAGCTCTGCTTCGGGCTGCGGCTGTGGGTTCCGGCAACGGCGGCGCCTGTGATAGTCGTCGGGGTAGAAAAGGGAAAAGAAAAGATTAAATAGAGAGTTAGGATTATGAGTGTGCTGCTACAGTGCTGTGAATTGAGCAACCAGAGAAAAGCTTTAAGAACGGAGACGACGATGGCGATGGCCTGGCGGTTTCAGGCGATAAGTAGAGTGGCGGCAGCTGGGGAAGTTCCTTTCACCGGAGATATTGACGAGAGAGAGAAGAGCATGCATGTTCTAGGATTTTGAGAAGGGGGGGTCTGCCATTATTTAGGTTCTTATTTAACAATATATTGAGCTAAAAGTGGGCTTCAAAACTATTAGGTATTATGTGTTTCGATAACGAAAATAATTGGGTTACAGAAGATGGAGTAATGGGCTGCATGCTAATGGTATTTGAGGTCCTAAATTCATTCTTAAAGTGAACTTTTAATTAATAACTCTGGCATTGATATGAAGTTAGACACGCATACATCATACTCTTGTTCGAAGCATGAGGTAAATATTAGTACCACTTATTTAAGAATTAAGAATTTAATTTAGAACCATAACATTTAAATTGAAATAAGTTTATATTAATAATATAATTATAATAATACGTTAAAAGTAAATGTCAAAGTCACATTCATCTCATGGTTTGTACTATTGTTGGGCCATTATAGTATTATTAAGAGAATAGTCCCTTTATTGTAGGATAAGTTTCGAACGTCCCTGTTTAGAGCACCATACCAATTTGCTACAATTATTAGGTGGGTTTTTATTTACAAAAGTTATGAAATATGTTTTACAATATTTCGTCCAGTATTGAATTACATGTTGATTTTACTGCTCATGTGGATTTGACTATGACCTGTACAGAGGAATTCCGAATACAGTTTACAGAATATAGTTTATGTGATCACATAGGGTCTGTCTCCACTACAGTATGAGCTTACAGTTATTTTATGAATGGCCAAACATGATTTATTGCTACGGATATTTTATGGACGAAAATTGTATGGCAATGCCCACTGAGTGTTCAAACACTCAGCCCAAATGTTTTTAAATATTTTCAGGTTAAAGGTGAGAACTGGTGGAAGACACGGACCTATTAGGATCTCTTCTTCAAGTATTGACCCAAATGGTTACCGTTAGTCATATATTTTTCAAGTGGTCAATTATATGGAAAGATTATGCTTCCGCTATATTCAATAATATCGAAACAATTTGATGGACTATGTTGTACATTGTATGATATAAATTTATATATAATATTGTTGAATTTTGACTAGTCATCGATAAATAAATATTTTAAATTTATTGTTTGACTCGTCTTTGTTATTCAAAGTCTTTTTAATATTATGGTTCTATTTTCTCATTGACGATTGACGATAAATGTTTGAAAGTATTGATCAAAATGATTTATAAAGTAAATATCTTTCGATAACGTTTGAGTGGAGAAAATTGGTGCAACGTTTTGGAAATTTTATTATTGTGATTTTGATTTTTTTTTTCTTTTATTTCGTGTGCGTTTGGTAGCGTCCTATTCATTTGGATTCGGGGCGTTACAATAATAAAATAGTGTGACCAATTATTATGAATAAATAAAAGAGATGCTATTTAAATAATTACCATAGAAATTAATTGTTCTATTATCCGTGAATAGATCCCATAATAATAGGAATGTGGAAGATTCAAATTTAAGGAGATGTCAAAAATAACCTCACAGTTATTAAACCAACGGTTTTATCTTTATTTTAACAATTAATTTACAACCATAGATCTACAAAAAATAGATGGTTAGAATTGGTTCCTAGTTCTCAAGTTTGGAGGTAGCATCCATAAGATCCATCTCATATATATATATATATATAGGGGATGGATCTTATGGGTACTACTATGAAACTTGAGAACTAGGAACCCATCTTATCCCTTCATTTTCTTAGATCGTGGGGTTCAGAGTTAATTTTGAATTTGTAGATAAACTAACAACTTTTTACTATTTTTAACCGTTTGGGGGCTGTTTAGTAATTGTATATTGGGCATAACTAGATCTAAGCTTAATATTCGGCCCCACATCCTCCGCATTTTCTAATTATTTTCATATTTTATCAAACAAATTAAATTACTAGGCGTAATCTTGAATCTATTCCTGCTTTTTTAGTTTTCCCAAGTCAAATCCATTCATTTTAAAAATTAGAAGTATAAAAAAAAAATCCGATAAACAAGCATGTTTAAAAACAGCATACTACATTTTCGGATATTTGCTTAATTAATCTTCTGATAATGCTTCTAAAAGACAAACATACTACATTTTCATGTATAAAAAGTATGAAAATAAAAGCACGCATTAAAATCAAATGAAGTATTTTAGTATTCATAAAAAGCATAATTTTATATTTAAATAAGCATGATTGTACAAAAAAAATATACTTAAATAAGCATGATCGTAAAAAAAAATTATATCTAAAAAGCATGAAAGGATTATAGTTCAACTTCAAATCTTCAATCACACAGGAAAACAAATTAAGCATTTTAATATTAGTGAAAAGCATAATTTTATATCTAAATAAGCATGGTTGTAAAAAAAATAATTTTATGATATTTAAGCATGAACAGATTTTAGTTGAAGCATACATAAAAAGAAAATTAAGCATTTTAATAGTCATAAAAAGCAAAATATAATATATATTTTAGTACTAATTTTGGGTTGTTTTAGTGTTTATTTTATGTTTCTTTTTTATAAAAAAATCATATTTTTTTAAGTGTTAATTTTATGATTTTTTAGTATTAATTTTATGCTTCTTTTAATATTTTGTTTCATGCTTTTTAGTGTTAATTTTATGCTTTTTGGGTGTTAGTAGTAGTTTTTCGGAAACTAGTTTCCGGAAAACAACTAATAACATCCAAAACCACCAAAAGTCGGACACTAGATAATAAACCTCTAAAGGTTTATTCCAGGGCTAGGGTCTAGTTTTCAAAAAACAAGATATCATTATTATTATTATTATTATTATTATTATTATTATTATTATTATTATTATTATTATTAACTTTTGCATGCTTTTTCATGCAATAAAGCGCTTACCATAATTCTAATAAGCATCTCTACATCAAAATTAAGCATGAACTGTTGGTAAATATTTTTTTTATATCCACGTTGTTTGCGATTAAGTAGATAAAATTCTTTTAGGTAACCAAAATCATAATCTTGCTTAAAAAGTTATCATGTGATGCTTAAATAGTGTAATTATCCTTTTTTTTATTTAGTATTTATACTAAAATGCTTAAATTGTTTTTCATATATGCTTGCTTAATTTTCTTATATTGCTCAAATTCAATTTTCAGTATCTATAAGTAAAAGTGTATTTAATGCTTAAATAATTATTATAGGATGCTTAAAGCCTTAAACAGTTATTAATTGACGTTTAAAAGAGATCTTTGTTAATATTACAAGTCTAGCATCCATAAGTTTATATTTGATGCTTAAATAGTTATAACATGATGCTTAAATAGTGATTGATCGATGCTCAAAAACAAAATAAAATATTTTAAATCATATACTTATTTTAACACTAATTACAATGAATAATAAACATTGTGAGAAACATAAATAAGCATTGCAGAAATATAATTCATCCCGATAATTTTTTTTTTTTAAATTTAATCATATAGTAGCAATAAAATAATCGATAATAATACAAATCATGCAATGGTTATATATTTATTTATTATTTTAACCCTCATACTGTACTAATTGATCGCAAATTGTGAAAGCTTATTAAATCCTAATATATAATTTTACTATTTCAAAGCATGAAAGAGAAAAAAAACACAACTAAAAAAAGAACGAAAAAAAACAACATTCCATTTAAAATTAAAAAGCAACTAAAAAAAAGTGCGTCCCTTTAATATAGGAGGTGCGGTTAATATAATTAATTTAAGATTACAATTATACCCCTAATTATTAATAAAACTGTCAAATCTCATCATTTAATCTCAACCACTCATTTATTAAAATGGATGGTCCATATGGGTTCCTAGATCATAAGTTTTAAAAAGGGTTCTTATAATATCCAATCTCTATATATATATATATATATATATATGTACCATACAATTTACTATTTTATTAATAATAATTAATAAATACGATAATTATCCGAAAAAGGCTTGACATTATTCATAAATAACGGGCCCGAGAAATATTATATCTATAACGAATAATCCAAACAACGGTGACTTTATATCATAAATAACGGGCGGCTTCATATTCAAAACGAATACAATTACTCGAGAAATATTATATCTCCGACGGATAATCCAAACAACGGGCGACTTCATATTCAAAATGAATATAACCATTCGACTTGAGAAATGTAACACAACAAATGTCCGTGAAAATAGTTGACTCAAAAAGCGAGAGACTTTTGAAATAAATATAAATACTCAAATCATATTACTTAAAAATGCATATAACTGCCAACAAATGTTACCTTCAAATTGTTAAACCAAACAACGGGCGACTAGGTATCAAAAAATATTTTTTCTTTTAACTGCGGATATTGAACAATTTGACATTTAAAGGGGGTAAAATTTAACGATTACTACTGCTCTTCATTGGCATGTTTTTTTTTAATATAATTCAATATTATTTTTTTTTACCTAATAAATTTTTACAATTGCATACTAATAAATATAAAAGTACATGAGAAATGATACTTCTTCGACCATCGATCTAAATAATGGACAACTTGAGATTTAAAGTAATTACAATTACGAGAGAAGTGTTACATCTTTACTGTGTTTAACGGGCACCTTAACATTTAAAATTTAAATAAATTTGATTCGTATATTTGTTTCTAATATAATTCAATAATAGTATTTTTTTTATGAATAGTCACAAAGTGATCTTGTCGATTTTCGACGGGTGTTACTGTCACGACCGCACTTTACTAATCGATAGCAAAGCTTGGTGATTCGTGACTATGGTGGAATTAACGAATAAACTACAAAAGAAATTGACATTTTGGAATTCGACACGAACATATTATAGAACGAACACCGATAAGTGGGCATAATAGTTGGAATAAGTACGACACGACTTGTCATGATTCTGACTTAGTTTACAACCAAATTGAAGATGATTCAAAATGATAGAGTGTACACAGCGGAAATGTGTTTGAATACGTGTATGGAGACACGTATTACCAAGAGAGTTCATCAACTAACACTAATCGCTAACTTCGACAAAAACATCGCCGGTCACTCTTCTGTCATCCAGCTCAACCTGCACATTGGAAATAATATACAGGGCGTGAGTACAGAGTACTCAGTGGACACATTGCCCAAAACATTTTTATCGTCAAGCCATTCATAGTGAAACATAGGGTTTTATTGAAAGACCTATGTTCACGAAAACGGAGTTATCTTAAAAGCGTCTGCGCAGACTAAGTTCTGTAGTATTCTACCATATCTGAGTTTGTTGTGCCCAAGGAGGTGGCCACCTCACTCGGTCACGTGATCGGTCACTATCTGGAATGACACGATCGATGTGTACACTAGTCTAAGAATGATAGCTGATCATCCAAGGACCCGAATTCGATTTATAAATTGGCCTTGGCCATTTAACAGATAGGCATCATACAAAAACTGAAAATATTTATGGCATGACAACACTTTAAAAGAGCTATTAATCTGATGAAACATGCTTTGTTTTATAGAAAGCCCACCTCGTTGTTTTTCTCTACTGCAACGAGACTTGATCTCTGCTTCTGCTACTGTCCCTCCTTCGCGTACCCTTCGATTAAAAATCGAGGTAAAATTTGTATTCTAGCGAATGAAATCTTATCTAAGATTTTAGTTTCAATTCTGATCGGAGGTTATTCTAAATCCGGTAACGTGGTTACTGTTATCTAGGCTCGAGTTGTAAATACCGTTGGTGAACGGTTCATATGAATTAATAAATCAAAATTTGATTTATTGTGAAACTGGGCTAATTAATTTTAATTGCATAATCAATTATTCTAAATTAAGGATTCTTGGTTAATTAACTTATCTAAAGTTAATTATTTAAATCGCGAAATAATTCATTTAGAAAAATCGGAATTAAATCTGGAGAATTAATCGCGTCTCGTTTCATAATTAATTAGGGCGTTGGGCTCGTAATTGGGTAAATAGGCTCTGGCCCGATAAAAGAATAATTTCGGCCCATTGCTTAGCCTAGCCCAGTATTCTGGATTCGGCGCACCTACTCTTCAGTCCGGCCCGGACCCACAACCCGAAACCCGACCCGTTTCTGCACAAAGGAGCCCCAATCCCCTTTCTCTTCATTCACGCTGAACCATCTCTCTTTATCTCTCTCTATATCGCGATCTTCTCTCTCACTCTTCTTCTTCACCGACTTCTCTCGGCCTTCTACTCCGGCGAGACTCCGAGCGGCGCCCCAATTAATGTCCACCGTCGCTCTTCACTTTCTCTTCTCTGAAAACTCTCCAACAAAATTGGAACTAAAGCCATAATCGAGAAGTTTGGGCGAGTTTACATTCTCTGATACGCTCCTTCTGTTCCGGTGAGATACGGTGAGACGGCGCCGGTTGCGGGATGTCGTTCGGTGGCCATGGCTTGAACTTCGTTGATATTTTGCGTCCGCTAGCTTCTGTCTCGGCCTCGTCGACACCCGTCTCCGGCGCAACTCCTGTGCTCCGATGATCCTTCGATTCGTATATCAAAAGCCCTAATCGAAAGGATTAGGGGACATTGTCCCGATTGATTAACGGCGATTCCGGCGACGGCGAGTGGCTGCTGCCGCCTCTCTTTCGTTTTGTTAATATTTCGATTTAAATCTTGGATCTCTCCCTCTCTTGTTTTGTTTGCAGTTTGAAAGAGAAAAGGGTTCGATTATGTAAAAAAAATTGTTACTGACTCTAGTTCTCTGTTTTTCAGGTTCCGGCGTTGCGATGACGAAGACGTCGACGCTGCCCATTCCTGCTCGCTGCTCCTTCTCCCTCTCTCTCCAGCCTCCGCCGTCATTGGTGTGTTGCCGTCGAGGTTCCGACCTCGACGAAGGTTTGGTTTCGTTCTAACTCTTTTCTCATTATTAATTTGTGATTTCAAAATTTAGAAAGCATACGTGTGTTTACTGTTTTAAACTCTTGGTTTGAGTTCTGAATTGAGGCTGGTTTATAGAGTTTGAAAGCTATGGATATGGCATGTTTGGTTATAACTTCAGTGATGATTTCTAGTTTACTGTGGTCCTTGGTCTCTAGTTCTAAGGTTAACTTTCCAGAATTTAACATGCTTGTTAGGTTGTTGCTATGGTTTGAATCAAAAGCATGTTTAGTTCAAATGGTTGTAAGCTTCTTGAGTCAGGCTGGTAGGTTTGTTTAAGAAAGAAAACTATAGCATGCTTGATCTCTTGAGAACTTGGTTTAGTGGTTACCTTGAAGATGAAGGGCTGTAGTTGCTAGCTTTTCCCCTTCCTCTCTTTCTTCCTAGTTGCTGTAGTTTCCTTCACTCTTTCTCACTCTCTCTATTTGCTCTAAGTGATGGTGATGAAGGTGGTTTGAAGTGATGGTAGATGAGAGGGTATATAGAGTTGTTTGAAACTCTTTAGATATAGAGGGTAAGTTGACTTAGGCTGGAAATGGTTGTAGTTTAACAATGCTTCCCTTTTCATGCTATTTTTGGTTCCCTTTTCATGCTATTTTTGGTTCATGTTTGGGAATTTGCTGCAGATGTTATTTGTCCTCTAATGTGCAGCTTTGTTTCTCTTCCCTTTTTGTTCTTACTTGGTTGTTTTCTTTTACCCTTTGCAGGTATCAAAGAAAGGATGAAACTGCTGTCTCTGTAGCCGTGCTAGGCTTCCCTTAGGGCTGATTTTCTTTCTCGTTTTGCACATAGGGTATTTGAATTGGTTTGATTCTTTTCTGCAGATTCTGATTCCTTCAAAATTTATCTTGCTAGACTGATTTATCTTATTATTTGTAGGTATCAGGCTTGGGATGGGCTGTTTCTGCAGTCCTAATTTAGCTCCCAAGAGCTGGTTTCTTTCTTGTTTTAGGCTAGGAGTTTTGTATCTAGTACCCTTCCTTATTCAAGAGTTGTACTATAAGATTTCTAGTTCCTGTAAATGGGATTTGATCCCTTATTTTGTTGTAACACGTGATCGTGTATAGAAGGAAGAAATCAGGAATTCGGTTATTCAATTATTACTCTTTACTGAATTTGATTTAATAAAACAAGTATACTTCTATTCTCATTAGTGCTCGGTCTCTTAAAGAGAAACGAAACAAATTGGGCCTTGGCCCAATCGCTTAATGACGAATCGGAGATAGATTTTAAGGTGAGCAAAACGAGACTTATCAATTAATTAATTTGTCGAGCTTACTAGCTTGTTAGTTTTATAACAATACACTCGACTTCAAGTTGCTACTTGATTCTATAATCGCTTCTCAATCGATTTCTCGGAGAAATTAATTAAAAGAAGTTGAGTCGCTACTCGATTCTATTATTGCTCTCTAAGCAATAGTTCTAAAATCTCGAATACTGAAAGTGGGTAATATATCTCAACTATCGAGATTAATTAACTAATTTAATTAGGTGAAATTACGGGGTGTTACAGTTACACTAGTAAATATTAAATCAAATATATGAATTCAATTCACTCAAATAAAATCAAATACTCCTTCCCCTTCAGCAAACATTTTCGGCCAATATAAATAAAATAGGGTAGAACTTCGATTATGCTCTCATTAATAATTTAAGCTTTTAATCACACCCACAATCCTATAATCATCAACAATTTCCCAATAGAAAATCTAGATTCATAATCCCCAATTTTCCATTTTTCCTCTCTCTAGAAATTAAAGCATTGGATTGGTTATGAACAAAATCAAAGCTAAAGTTTGGATTGGATTGAGGATCTAAACAATCTATTAGAAGATCAAAAAAAAATTAGGATCATCCTATATGAATCAATGAAAGTGGGTAGAAGAAATATATATATGCTTTTGATGGTTTTTCTCGAATTAAAAGGAAGAAGGTGGATCAATCTTACCTCCTTGAAGCTTTGGAATTAAATGGTAATCACCATATGGCAACTTCTTGAAGAAAAACGCAGTGAATATAAGGAAAGTCGAGTGAAATTCGTATATGGTGTAGGAGCATTTATAATCAAAGCAGGGTATTGAGGGGTGATGAATAGTAACAGAAATATAATATCTAGATATTAGTAGGTGTAGAGTATAACTTTAAGCTTAGAAATTACTTACGGTGCCCCTCTTCTTAAAACTCGCCGCTTGGTTAGAGGTGGGAAAAGGAAATGAATCAACAAATGGAAAGGAAATGAATGAAATGGGAATGATTACCTATTTTTCAATTCGTTTGGTTGGGACAGGAAAGAGAATCAAAATTCTACTATATACTGTTCATATTTGAAATAGTTAAATATATTTTTACAATTTAAATATATATAGATATATAAATATTAATTTTAGATTTTTAATAAATATAATATAATATTATATATATATAATATATTAATTTAATATTATATAATATAAGTAACACAATATATATTTGCATAATTTATTATTATTATATTATTATTATTATCATTATTATTATTACTATTATTATTATTATTATTTTCAAATTTAAATAAATATAACATAAATAATTATGTATATAATATATTGGTTTAATATTATTATGTAAGTAACATATTATGTTTACATGAGTTATCATTATCTAAATAATACAATATAATATTATTTTTAAATAATGTACTAATTTATTATTATTATTATTAATATATATATACATATTTTAATTTCAGATTTTAAATAATATATATATATATATATTAATTTCAAATTTAAATAAATATAATATAAATATTATGTATATAATATATTGACTTAATATTATTTAAATAATGTAAGATTATAGTATTATTATTATTATATATTAATTTCAAATTTAAATAATTATAATATATAATTATGTGCATAATATATTGATTTAATATTATTATGAAAGTAATATAATATATGTTTGGATGAATTATCATTATTTGAATAATACAATATAATATTATTTTAAAATAATGTACTAATTTTATTATTATTATTATTATTATTATTATATAGTTTATATATATATATAGAACCAAATCCTATATATATATATATATATAGGGAACGGTTCGTGTGTTAAAAAATCCTGACGAGTTAAAATGTTAAAAATGCTTAAAGGTATACAAAATTATGCTTAAATGTGCATAATATTATGCTTATTATATAATTGTGCTTTTAAATATACCAATTCATACTTAAATGATACTCCCTCCGTCCCATTAGAATAGGCCTATTTCATTTGGGCACGGGATTTTAGGAGAGTGTGTATAGAGATAAAGTGTGATGTTTAATATATTAATGCAAATTTCATTATTTTAAAACTGGAGCATCATAGATGCATAAAACATATTGATGTTTGATCTTAAATGAAAGATCGTATCAAGACCTTTAATTTGGTATAAAAATCATAAAAATCGGAGTACAAACGAACAAGTTATGATAATTTAAACTTTTACAGTTGAAATTATATTGGGATACGTGCTGAGAGGTGAGTGGATAAAAGGAATAATTAGTAATGGTAATCCTTTCCATTTTAGGAAACTGGCCAATTGATATGGGACAGCCCGATTAGGAAAGTTGGCATATTTAAATGAGACGGAGGGAGTATCATGCTTATTGCCCTTTGAAACCATGCTTAAATCAATGATATCCATATATTTAATTAAGATCAATGGTTCAGATTCATTCCTATTTAACACACCAGAATTTACTAACATATGAACCAACCTCTATATATATGTATATTAATTTCAGATTTTAAATTAATTTTGGAGTATACTTTATGAGATATAGCAATACGGAGGAAAGAGAATCTCATTCCTTGGAAATAGGAGGGAATGAGAAAGGGGAAAATGGGGTAATTCATTCTCTTAAAGAGGGGAAATGAAATGATTCAAAAATGTAACGAAATACCAACAAAGGGAATCAGAGCTTCCGATTCTCTTTCCCTTTCCTGATTACCCTAAAACAAATGGCCCTAAGTTTATTTCCCTTTTTTATTTTATAATTATATATATAAGTTTGTTTTCCTTTTAATCAACAAGAGCCTCACGTGGCTCATATACATTTATATATACACGGTTCCTTTTCCTTTTGATATATGAATAAACTTTAACCAATCACAGCTCTTCTGCAATGACTATATATATGTATATATACTTTTATATTTATTAATCATTTCATCCTAAGACGAAATCGAGCGGAATGAGGAAAATGCGTTATTTCAGTAAAATACAGTTTACCATTGAAACTAATTCTCTAGTTTTTCATCCCCTTTTATAAATCTTAGAATTATATAAGATTTATGTACACTAACTATCTTTAAATACCACTAATTGAGATATTTAAGTTAATAAAAATACGGGGTGTTTGTAACGCCCCCATCCCTTAAAAAATATGGAAACGCTACCAAAATACTAATTTATTCATAATTCCTTTTAGTAATGAGCACAAAATATAAAAGTTTATATTTAAGAGAAATTCCTATTTAATTTTGTAATAATTATTATTAATAGTAATAATCCTCAAACAAACCAACGAGTTAATATAATTATATGAATATATATAAACTGTATAAATAAATATTAAGCCAACCAGAAATTTTCCAACATATGAAGGCCCAACGGAAAACTAATAAGCAACCTTAAACATTAAATAAATTTCCAAGGCAGCGGAAGCTAACAGTTATGTAAATGATATTTATTAATAATTTTTTTTAAAAAAAAACATTATATATATAATAAACGGCCGAGTACGTACAAAAGCATAACCAACCTATCGGGGCACAGCCCGTAACTACACATGTAATAAGCAAAAAAAAAAATAAGTTCGGTCACAGCCGTCAACAAAAGCAGAAATCATAAACTAATATATATGGTCTCAGCCTTGTTAAGGTCAAAAGAGACTAAGTTAGGAGCAGGCTATATTTACCAAAAAGAGCAGTAGGTTATCTTCTTCAAAATTGTGGTACGGGAGAATGTGGTGCCACGTGTCTGCCCTCTCTCTGCCAACTCCTTAGCCTGCAAACAATTATGAACAATAGGGTGTGAGTATGCAAGCACACTCAGTGGGTAAACACTGCAAGCAGTTATAACCAATTGTGTAATGAATCATAGCATAATGAACTCATTTTTTTTTTAACTTAGCTGAAAACTTGTGAGACTAGTCTCGGTCCATTGTGGACCTGACCCCTTGTGGGTCTTTCAGCTCTCTGATCCCTTGTGGATCCGACCCCTTGTGGGCCCCATTAGTTCATATGAATGACGCATGACACAACAATGATTATAACCATGTAACCACTACGCTTACAGATAAAAGTAAACCCCACCTTAAAAGATTCAATTCAAACCTCTTGGAACTAGCTCCGGTTGTCCTTCCTCGAGCTTGGAATGCGCCGCTCCTAGTACTTGAAACAAAATTTAGACATTACTATCTTCTTTAATAATATCTACTTTACTCTAATCAACATTTTAATATTAACATTTTTATTCGTTAGACTAAATCTTCTTTTCACTTGAAATGCTTAAGGACATTTGACAAATTAAAGGCCTCTTAGAGCTTATATTTTACAAATTATAAACCATCGCTCCATTATGAACATAAGGTATACAATCTAATTTCATTATAATCATCTATTCTAATTATCCAAGTAAAGTCGGTCAAGAACATAATAATATTATCTCAAATTTATTCCACGTCTTACTTAAGAACATTATAAGCTAACGGTTTAATTATTTAGTTAAAGCTTAGAGACGAGCTCCTTATATTATTTACACGAGTATTGTGCCTTAATAAATAGAGTAACAAACTCAGCAAGCTAATCATCAAAATCCTCATATCAAGTTAAGGTGAGCTATGAATCACATTTCCAATTTGAAGTATATGCAGCCCCTATTGATATTAATTCCGGCTCAACCTTCGATTTTTTTTTTTTTAATTTTTTTTTTTCGGAAGAGACACTACAGTTGAAACACCTACAGCAGGAGCTACAAAATCCCTAAACTTATTCCCCTTCACTCATACAAATAGACTCCAACCCACCTACATCTATTCAAGTCCTTACCAAGCAAACAAGAAAAGATGGGAAGTGCAAAGCCCTATGAAAAACAACAATCAAATTCATAGAGAAGAACAAATTAACAGTAAATGTTACCTTGGTTGTTGCAGAAAATCAAAGCAATGAAGTGATTGAAAAAAAACGCAGGGGAGAGAGAAGTAGAGTTTCAAGAATATGAGTTTTGGAAATTAGGAAGTTCCCTCACACGCACACACATATATATATATAGTTAATTAGCTTTAAAAAAAATCTCCATTCTTTATTATTATCTAAGTAAATATCTTGGATATTTATATTCTTTGCTACTATTTACAAAAAATATTAGATATTTCTTATTTTATAAATCATAATTAATTTAACTTATTCCATTTACTACATTCTAGAATTCTTAAAGAATTTTATATTATTTATTCTATTATTTTATAACTCATTTACTCAAAACATCGCATTATTATGCTAGGGCGCACATCCTCGCTCTAAGTCGGACAACCTGTAAAACATTTAAAATTCAAATTCGTTAGTCATAAAAATAATTAATTCGAGTTTAAACATTCTCAATATATTGTTAATAAACTATAAATAAATTCAAAAGGTGTGGGGCATTACAGTGTTACACTTTTATCGTAGATTGCCCTTAATCGTTAGATGTACTTTTATATTATTACCTTATTTCAATTTATCTTATAGTTTTGCTCGATAATTTGTCTATGCAACAACGCACGGGTGCAATACTAGTTTTAAACTTAAAAGTAAAATGAAAGAGCACCAATTTATACGACATTTATCTTTTAATTAAAAAGGAATAGCAGTATATTCAAAAACTATGCTTAATAAAAAGGTTTACACCAAAAGTTTTTACAAAAGAAAAGAAACATCAACTATAATAAACAATTTCATATGAAGTAGAAAACCACACGAAAAGAGGAAACATTGTTTCAAGTTTTCAAAGAAACATCACAAAGACTAAACTTAACGAGAACACACCAAAAGTAATGTACATATCTAGAAATTCTTAAAGAAAGAAAAGAAATTCAGAATCATGATCATAATCAAATTCAAAACGATAAACCACAGCATGACCAAATTAAAAGCCTTGAACCCTGCACTAGTCAATCTCCACTCCAACACTGCTTCGACTCCAATCTCGAATTGCTGCGAACTAAAATGTTAAAGGGATGAGCATATCGAAATATACTCAGTAAGGAAGCAATGCAATTATCCACATATGTTAAATATACTAAAAATTCATATAATCGAACAACCGTAACTTGATTCTTGTAAACCATGAGATCTTGTGGAACATGATATCTTTATTACCATGAGGTCTAGTGAAACATGAGACCTTGAATATCCATGAGATCTTGTATAACACGAGATCTATCATATACGCATACGATCAAATAAAATTTAAAAAATATAGAACATTGATGGATAAAAACGAATCCATAAGCATGTTCCCTACATTAACCTCGACTTGAATAGCTTGAAGGTTCCTACGGGTATCACCTATTGTTGCTATTGCTTTTGCAATATGAGAAATTGAGATTTCAAAACTAAACTTGTGGCAGAGTGTTCTCGGGATAAACTTGGAAGGAATTTATCTTGAAAACTGCTACAATTTTCCTATGCACAATCTCTACGGTTATCAATTTTTTTTTCTTTTAGTTAAAAAAGACTACCTAAAATTACTCTTAAATCCCCTTATTTTAAGATAAAAAACGTATTTAAACAAATAAATAGTAAAAAGGTTCATATTCAGAATTTTAAAAGAATACATGCGCAACTTTTGATTAAAACAAAGTTAGAAAATCATAAATATAAATAAATAAATAAATAAATAATAAATAAATAAATAAAAGTAAGTGTGATTTTGCTTTTAAAACTATGGTAAAATAAATTTCATGCTTAATCAAAGTAAAAACCCAACCTAATCACCATAATTCGTACATAGAAAATCAGGATATTACACATCACCCTTTTTGATGAAACCATGTTTTTAATTATTGATTGGCACAATGGTTTACTTGTTGGAAATCTACGTTTGCTTTAGCTATTACAACTAGAAAATACAAAGTACAAAATCGGAAACTGAGACAAATTGTGAAACAGACTCTACAGAAAACTGAAACAAACTGTAGAACTAGCTGCAAAATCAGAGCTACAGAAACTAAAACAGAATAAGTCGAGTCGAGGATAACCCTCTATCTGCAAGACGAATTACGTCCCGCTAGTGCTCACGGATCCAGCGTTTCGTCCCCAAAGATAAAACAACTTTCCTTTTCCAAGCAGCAGCACCACAAACTTGGAAGCTCTGGGCGGATCGAACTGAGGTGAAAACTAAGCTAAAAAGAAGAACGATGCAACAATATGCTTATGTATGCAGATTTCGTGTTTTCTCTCAAGTGTCTCTTACCCATTTCATGTATTTCACTCAAATGAGAAAGACCCATTTCATATATTTCACTCAAATGAGAAAGACCTAGTATTTACGGGTTGGCTCATGAAGAGGGGCACCACCTGCCAATCAATAGCCATTAGTTACAGATATTATTGCTGTAACATTTCGGGCTATAACCTCCGGCCACATTCATGGAGAGCTCCAACGGTCTCCTTCTAGAAGGTGAGTTATAACGGCTTGTTTCAGCAGGCTTGTGAAACTAAACGTGACACAGGGACCACAGTCCGTCCCACAATTGGGCCAACCCAATTCTTAATGGGCCAAGCGATTTGGAGGTTTCGAACCTTAGACCTCGTGGATGTGAGGCTAAGACCTTGACCACTTGATCTACCAAGCTTAGTTGTAATTATTTAACATTTTACTTATAGTTACTGTAAAACAATCAAAGCACATTTTCTCGATTCTCTAATGAACTTCTAACTATTTTTATATTTATACTTGATTTATATGCATATTCTTATCGTTATAAAAAGGCAAAAATGCATATAAATTCTTAAACTTTGGTCAGCGTTCCGTTTTGTGTATGAACTTTCAATTTTTTCTCTAAATTCACCAACTTTTGATTGTGTTCAATTTGCCCAAGAATTAGGTTTCCGGCGACATGGCAACTTACATGGCTTTATATTTAAATGAATTACTGAGTTAGATAAGTGCAACGTCATCGTTTTGAGCACACGACGTCGTTTGTTATAAGCTAAAGGAAACGATGTCGTTTCCTTTCATATCAATTTAGGAGTAAAACCGTAAGGTTAATTTTATTTTGTAGAAGCAGCGAGGGGATTTTAAGGGAATCAAAATTAAGCCACAAAATAACGTCGTTATGTGTGTAACAAACGACGTCATTCAACTTGCCGGCCGAGATTGTTGCCGTCCGCCACGTAAGATACACATCGTCTTCAATTTGGGGGAAAACTTAATTCGGGGGCAAATTGAACACAATCAAAAGTTGGTGAATTTAGAGAAAAAATTGAAAGTTTATGCGCAAAACGGAACGCTGACCAAAGTTCAAAAATTTATATGCATTTTTGTCTTATAAAAATAATACAGTATATAGTAATATTTTGCATATATTTACTACAAATATCAATATATAATATAAAAGATATTTATAATTAAGAAGCGTTCTCATTGCAAAAATTAAATTTAAGATATAATATTGAATTTATATTAAAAAAGAAATCTCTTTATTATAAATTTAATGTATTTTTTTATTTTTTTTGTTATGAATTTACTTATATTTATGTATATAATGTATTTAATATTATTATTTTAAATTTTATAATTAATATTAATTAAAAACAATCCAACCCCGATTCAACCGGTTGAACCGATTGAATCGTGACCTGGAGGCCTCGCCGGGTCGACCTCCGGTCCGGATTTTAAAATATTGGTTGATACACAACGTATTACAATCTTTAATATAAACACAAACACTAAAGGTTAAATAACCGATGTGGAACAAGCCTTCATTACATTATTCAATGTAATCTCTCCACTTCAAGTAACCAGCTTTGAACAATTATTTCTCACTCACCAGAAATGGGTTTGAGTAGATCACGATCATCTACTCGAAATGTAGATCGATCCTACGACATTTAATTCCTCCAAAATTAAATGCTTGGTTACAAGAAATGCACTTGAAAATAAAATAAAAAACTTATTTTCTTAAAACATTGTTCCAACATTACTGACTTTGGGTTTGATAGCAATATGTCATGAATGATTTTCTTGAACAATGCATCCCTTTGTCTTGAATAGGATTATAAAATATTATGTGGTTGGTTCTTGGGTTGTAAACTTTATCATAATGATACAACTTGTCTTTTGTTAGTTTTTTGTCATCTGGATGCTACTTTATTTGTAGAACTTCTCTTTATTTTAATCGAGTTGTCTTTGCTTTATGTTTCTATTTTTTCATAGTTTATTTTAAACTCATGTTACTTTTGAATATGTTTTCATTTTTTTAATAGTATTTACGCCAATCCTAGCCCATTTAATTTACTACTTCTTGTAAAAGAAATAATATTTCAAAAATTCATTTTAAAACCTATCATCGAGAAGCATGAAAAATGCATGTCGAAAAGAAAGGGCTCAGTTTCTCTGAGACGGAGTTAAATAAAATATATTGTAGATTTTGAATTTATTAAGATTAGGTATATCATAGTCGGATTTTGAGATTAAATTATCTATTTTTGGCACATATATATCATCTTAAACGGACTACCCAAAAAGGAATACATGTCATAAACGGCATAGATAAAGTCTTAAATTGTACTCGAGATATAGTAATATTGAAAATTGTACTGCGCTTTCGAAAGGAATACATATCCAATGTTCTAAACGACGCTAAACGCTAGTAGGGCGGTGGAGTGGGGATTAGCGTCTAGGCGGCTAGATGGGCTAGGCCGATTAGAAATATTATGCATATTTTTTTAATATTTTTACCCAATGTTAAATAATATCAACATGTATTACTTGTAATTTAATTTTCTAATTCATGATAAAAAAATAAAAAAAAAAGTTAAAAACATAAAATATGTTAATTAATAGTTCAAATGCTATAAACTTAGTAGTTCTACATAAAGATATTTCAAAATTAGCTAGTCTAGGAGGAAGCTTACTGAGGTTTGGAGACATGAGACCTGCTTTTGCTTTGTAATTTGTTGAGTTTGATGGTTGACACTGCTGGTGCCGGGTTTTGGTGGAATAAAATTTGCTTTGCTCGATTAAAAAAAAATAAAGATACTTCAAAATTAATTTTTTTTAAGCCTAATTAAGAAATAGCCTGCCCAGCACGCCTAACTCGGTTAGCCGCCTAGACCGTGTAGTCGGCTGCCTAGGCGGCAGACTTTTTATTGCCGCCTAGAATTTCCGTCTTGCCTAAAATTGAGGCGCTCAGTGTCCGTCTAGTGTCTAGACGGCGCCTAGGCGGTCGCGTAGGTCGATTTTTAGAATAATGAGTATACTAAACCTCTTTTAAGAAAAAAACACTACTTTTTTTGTTTGTTCATTAATTTTCTAAAAGAATCTTCTTTGATTTTGGATATGATTCACATCACACCGAGTCACCAACTAGAGCTTTGTACGACATGCTCGGGACAATTAAGAAAATGCACAAAACCGAAATTATAAAAACTTCTCAATTTCATTAGTAATATCTAGGGATGTCAATTTAGCCCGAAACTCGTGGGTTGGTCCGAGTAACCCGATCAAAAGGCGGGTTATGGTTGAATATTTTTAACCCGAAAAAGTTTTCAACCCGAACGGGCCAAATCGAATAACTCGAATATCATAGTCGGATTTTGAGATAGTAGGTATTATTTTAATAACATCTTTCATGGGTAAAATAATAAAATAAACAAGATCCAGTTTATAGAAATTTAATTATAAAGTTAAATTAAATAAGCTGATGAAATGTGGATAATGGGGAGGACGGGAATGATGACAATTATCCCGTGGTTAAGTGAAATAAGTGGCCCAATAATAGGCCATAATTTTTTGCAATTCAGAGATTAAATTAGGGAGATTTTAAACATAGCCACACTTTCTCTCACCATAGCCCTCAAAACAAAATAAAATTAAAATTAAATTTCAATGTACTAATATACCCTTAAACTCTAATTAGGTTCTAATTTATAGCCCCCAAATAACTGCGTATAATAACAGATTCGCAAGATTCGTATATAAGAAGAGCAAATAATTGAATATATCTATAGCCTCTTGAAGAACACAAACGGCAGGAAAAGATGAAAGAAGAACGAAACCACGATGAAGAACAATCATGCTCTGAAAATACAAGAATGTGCGTCTATCATTGCCAATACTTACTACGATGTTCATCTTTGTTTGTCATCATATTTTTTCTAGTTTCCAATGTTCGTGTGCGCGCGTAATGATGCAGACTTCTAAATAATTTGAGATAGAGAGGTTGGGTTAGAAAAAAGAAATAAATGGAAAATCTATGCACGCAACAAAAGTTCGAATGATGAAGCCGCTGTTATTAGGGAGGATTAATTTACATCGAGCACAATCAATGAGGAAAATTTCTGCAAATCCAAATGGCTTTAGAGAAATGCCTCGCATGGACTCTGATGATGCTGTATTATCCACACCAAAACTCACTGAGGAAATCCAAAATAATGTTGTAACCACGCTTTTCTTAAAAAGGGTAGTCGCAAGAGCTTTGTTGCTCAATCAAGTATTCTAAGAGTGAAGGCCTCAAAAGAGCATCTGAGCTTATACACGATTAAGAAGAATCTAATTAGAGTTTAAGATTGGGGGCTATATAAGGGTATATCAATACATTGAAATTTATTTTTATTTTTATTTTATTTAGGGGGCTATGGTGAGAAAAAGTGTAGCTATGTTTAAAATCCCCCTTAAATTATCTATTTTTGTCACATATATGTCATCTTAAACGGACTACCCAAAAAGGAATACATGTCATAGTCCGTCTAGCGTCTAGACGGCGCCTAGGCCGATTTTTAGAATAATGAGTATACTAAACCTCTTTTAAGAAAAAAACAATATATTTTTTTTGTTTGTTCATTAATTTTCTAAAAGAATCTTCTTTGATTTGGATATGATTCACATCACACCGAGTCACCGACTAGAACTTTGTACGACATGCTCGGGACAATTAAGAAAATGCACAAAACCGAAATTATAAAAACTTCTCAATTTCATTAGTAATATATAGGGATTTCAATTTAGCCCAAAACTCGTGGGTTGGTCCGAGTAACCCGAGCAAAAGGCGGGTTAGGGTTGAATATTTTCAACCCGAAAAAGTTTTCAACCCGAACGGGCCAAATCGAATAACTCGACATCCGATAGGGTTGGCCCGACAAGTTGGCAGGTTGACCCGATAACACAAAAAATTTCATTACTTAGTTGTTAAAGTTCATTACTTTGCTTCAAATGTTGAAGTTTATGTCTTGATTTAAATATTTGTGATAATAATATTATTATTTTCTATGCTAAGTCATGTACCCATCATAAACAAATTTATGCTAAGTTGTGCACAAAATAATAAAAACGATTTACAATCATATTTTCACATCTCAATTAGTTACTTATTACTCCCTCCGTCCCAATTCATAGTCTTGTTTCTTTTCGGCACGAGATTTTAGGAGAGCGTGTTTAGAGATAAAGTGTATTGTTTGATATGTTAATGCAAATTTTATTATTTTAAAAACAGAGCATCATAGATGTATAAAAATATATTGATGTCAGATCTTAAATGAAAGATCGTATCAAGACCTTTAATTTAGTATAAAAATTGTAAAAATCGGAGAACAAACGAGCAAGTTATGATAGTTTAAACTTTTAGAATTTAAATTATATTGGCATACATGCTGAAAGGTGAGTTGATGATGAGATGATTAATGGCTAATTTTTTATATTTTAGGAAACATGACTATTGAATTGAGACGACCCAAAATAGCATACAAGACTATTGAATTGGAACGGATGAAGTAGTATATATTATGTGAGTTGGAGTCAAATAATACGAGAAAAAGTTCATTAGTTGATATAACATGACTTATTTATTTCTTACAAAATTACGATCTTTAAAAAAAATTATACATTTTTCTATTTTTCGTCAACGTTTTGACCCGATGAGATAGCCCGAGCCCGGAAGGTTTAGGGCTAGGGTTAAAAAATTTCTAGCCGGAAAAAATCCAGCCCGATTCGACCCGGACAAAATAACCTGAAACCCGATATAGCTGACCCGAAATCAAACGGGTTGACCCGATTGACATCACTAGTAATATCCCATTTTCTACTCGTATATGTTGGAATTGGACAAGTAACATAAGTCCGATTCGGTTCGGATGAAACTGAAAAACCAAAGCTTTAGAACCGATCCCTGAAAATAATTCGGTTTTCTTTAAAAAATTGATCCGAACAAATGTACCAAAAAATCGGTCCAAATCAACCAAAATTACAATGGTTTTGTTCAGTTATATGATCCGGTTCGGTATTCTTATCCCATAGGTTTTACTGTACCGCATTTATAAGAAGATCGTCTCTCTCGAAAACCTTGCCCTATCTCCTTTCTCTTCTCCGTCTTCGCCGTCTCAACCTACATTCAATTCCTCGCTTTCACCCCTTCATACTCTGCTCCAACCTTGCTGATTTCGAGGAGGAGAGATGTTGGACATTAATCTCTTTCGCGAGGAGAAGGGCGGCGACCCTGAGAAAATCAGGGAATCGCAGCGCCGTCGTTATAAGGACGTCGTTGTTGTTGATCAGGTGATTGAGCTCGACAAGGCTTGGAGGCAGCGTGAGTGTCTAATCCAGATTTTTCTGATTCACATCGTGTAGAGGTCTGTACTTTTTACTATTTTTGTGGATTTATAAAACTCGGGTTGTTGTGTGGATTTAGGGCAATTTGAGTTGGATGGGCTGAGGACCTCCGAGAACAAGATACGCAAAGCAATTTCTCTCCTCAAAATGGTGAGTCTTCTGTTTCGTTTTATCTCTGTTTTGCAACTCTTTCGATTGTTGTCTATCGCAATTTGTTGTTAGAAAGAATGCGATGCTTCGAGGATAGAAAATATGAGTTGATTTGTGATGGCATGTTTCTGGAATAAGTAAATATAGTGTCGATGAATATCAGATTTGGATGGTTTTCTAATTGCATTGCTATTTGCTATTCTGTTTCCCTTTTAATATTTGCTTATGAGTGCAATTTGTGTTTTTTCCTACAGTAGAAAATATTTTTATTGCAGTATGATAGATATGTAGCGGAAGTGAAAAGACAAGGAAATTTTAGGATGGATACAACTTAACAGCATTAAGAAGTGATGAGTTTTATGTGTTTTCATTTGCTTGACTTAAGTGTCTTACTGTTAATTTGGAAGTCTGGAGGAGATGCAAGATCTTTGATCAATAGTACAGTAGAAAATGGAGAACTGACCGGACAGAAGGAGGCCGAGGTGCAGGCTGCTCTAGTAGCATTGCAGTCTAAATTAGGAGAAATTGGAAATCTAGTGCATGATTCTGTCCCTGTCGACAATAACGAGGTATGTTCTGAGGTCTTCTCATTCTTCAGAACTTGCATGCTCCCATGCTGGATGATGTTTTAAATAAATGTGACATATCTCAGGACAACAATCTTGTTATACGATCATGGGGAGAAAAGAGGATGGAACCAAAGCTGAAGAATCATGTGCAGCTTCTTGAGCTTCTTGGAATTGCAGATTTAAAGAAAGGTTCTCACTTTACATAAAAAACATTTAAGAGGAAATTCCTTGAACCGTTGAAGTTGGTTCTTTATGAGTTTCCTGTGTATGCAATATGCATTACATGATGAGATTATTGACATTTTGTCGCTCTTCTGTTCGCTTATGTTTTTATAGTGTTTTAGTTTAGTATCTTGAATATGTACCACTTAATAAGTGCTCCTTTCCATTTTTTTTGCTTTTCAAAATTTAAAAAAAAAGAAAAATAGAACAGGAAAAGAATGTGGATTACTAGTTGTTCCAATAAGATTTTGCTAGTGAAATGGTAGATGTTGTGTGCTTGCCGCAGCAGCACAAGCCATAAATATCGTGAGTATGTTGGTGAATGTTAGTTTATCTGTAGGGCCTTTGAGGTTTTCCTTTGAGTTGCGTTCATGGTGCTTAGTCGCTATAGTATTACTTACATTTTATTATCAATTGCAGAGTTGAGAAGAAGGGCAGAAAAATGAACAAATCAAACATATTGCTTCAGCATCATTTATTAGGCTTAGCTTGTAGCCTTGTATTCAGTTTTTTTAGCTTATATAGTGGTATTCTATGTTTTAGGTGCAAATGTTGCGGGACATAGAGGATTCTATCTCAAGGGGGTTGGAGTGCGGCTTAATCAAGCTTTAATCAACTTTGGGCTCGACTTTTTAGAGAAGAAGGGATATATGGAGTTGCAAACTCCTTTCTTCATGAGGAAAGATATTATGGCTAAATGTGCCTAGTTGGCTCAATTTGATGAAGAACTTTATAAGGTAACCTTATCTTGAATAGCTTAAGAAATTTGTACAACGTTTTGAGCCTAAAAACTGGTTGATTGAACCATTCAGGCACAACATCCAAGTCTAATGGCCACCTTTCAAAATTATGGTCAAAATTCTGGAGAAGACATCTAACAGATGAAACATGTAGTTCATATTGTCTAGAATCGAAGTTTATTGCTAATAATTATGTCTAGTAGCTTGGTATTCTTAAAAGTTTGTTTATCTGTATACTTTTATTTCAATCAAGTAAGACCCTTCTTGATAGATTGGGTTATTTTCCATCAACAGATTTTTACAATAATCAGTAATACAAATAAATGAAAGACGCTAAGAAAATCATTCCGAATGATCTTCCACCGTTTTGCTTTATGGTATTAATTCTTTCCTTTTCGTTAACCTTGCTACCTGAATAATGCCTTTCCGGTCACCGCCTTCCAGCTATGAGCCTGCAAAATAGCACCGGAGGAATGGGGAGGGGTCCTCCGGGAAGACACTCCGACGCTCAAGTCAGTATGAGTTTTTGTAAATATCCGCTTCAGCAAAGCTTGCAGCGGAGGTAAAGTGCTAATGAAGAAGGCGTACCTTTCCTTGGTGAAGAAGGTTGCATATTTATAGTAGCGCAGAGAGTGAGGGTAAAAGGGTAATTACATCTATACTATGAGGTTAAGTTAGTCTTTTTGAGGGAGACAAAGTAGTTAAAGAGAATATTTTAGTTATGATTAGTGGTCCCCGAAGTGGTCCCCAGGGTCACGTTTTTCTACACCGCATATAAGGATCTGGGGTTAAGAGAATGATAACAACGGGAGGTGATCTGCATCTCATATACTCAGATCCCATACGGAAGTGCTCAGCGCCTTTCCTATCCGGATCCAGGATAAGGAACGATCTGGATCCGCTATACTTAATTCTCCTACTCATCAGATCCTACATCAGATCCTTGGTGATCTGGTGTGAATCCGGCGTCTGCGTATCTGTTGTCCCTGTGTTTCAGAAGCGTGTTAGGGAGCTGACAGATTACTCCCTATCAGCTATTCCCCCCCAGGTCCTTGGAATGACTTCTACGCGTTCCAAGTCTTGGTTAGCTTCTTTAATACGTTAAGAGAGGGGAGCTTTCTTGTCAACTGACATATGCCTCCTCACTCTCGAGGCGTAATGATGGCCTTACCTTGGGCAGCCGAACCGCCCTTGATTTTTAGACCTTTAATTTTATTGTTAAGCTTCATCTAAACCGTCTATTTTTCCCGCTACTTCCTTTGCTATAAATATAGAAGATTCCCCTCATCGTCCGTTCATCTTCTTCGACGAGAAAGGAGATTATATCTTACAGCCATGGATGTTCCTCTCTGATAATCAGTAGAGTAATGTCATCCTTTTGAGCGGTTCTCTTTATGCAAGAGGTACTGTGATGATAGAAATGTCATGCTTTAACAGAGGCTGTGTCCGTTCTCTTGGGCCTATGATGACTCTTTCTTGTCGACATTCATTCTTTCTAAATGAACGATTAAAATTCTCTGAGGCTCATTATCTCTTTCTCCTTTTTCTTCTTTCTTTCTTCTCTCTTTTATATATATATATATATATATATATATATATATATATATTTTTTTTACATATATGTATATATACATATATATATGTCAGAGCGACATCTGATACACTTTATATTATCTATATTTCCAGAAGCATATATACTTTTGCCCGGAATTTCTTATATATTTACCCCAATTTCATTCCTTGGGTATAATGATGGCACTTGTCATTTTCTTACCTTTGCAGAGATGTGTTAAGAGACTTGTAACCACACAAGCACACACTTGATGAATGGTAAATATGATAAGAAGAAGGAATGAGGTAATGAGGACCAAAAATGAGCCTTGACAACAGATACCATACCCAGATGCCCGAGCTATATGGTTCTGAATAAGCTTCACAACTTTTGGGCTTTGATGACATAAAAAACTTTATATATTCGGTTTTTTAAGAGGATAATATGTAGACACCATTCCAGATACCTACTTAATGCGGACTATTTTACCGAATGAATATTCGGGTTATATATATATAAAAATGGAACAAAGTTCCGGGTAAAACTTGAAAGTTTCTTCGGAAAATGTACGGGCTAATTGATTAAATTTAAAACTTGGAAAGATGGGAAAAATTTAAAATTTGCTCTGAATTTAGATCTGCACCATTATAGTAAGTGTGATACTTATCCCGGTAGGATAAAAGAACACTTTTGCATAGCTTTAGCACTACGTCAGATCCTCGGTCCTAGTACCGCCGGTTCTGCTTTGTGCAGATCTACTCTATAGAGAACTAGCTATTTCTAAGCTCTGCGTTTTCAGATCTTGGGATATACAGATCCCTTTTTGCTGGTCTGTAAATTGCAAATTATCTGTTATAAACTTTGGAGGTGCGGGGAGATATCTCCCCATGTGGGTTTGCGATTTACAAGATCTAGATTCCCATATATTGTTAGACACAAACTTCTTATGAAGGTTCTGTGATTCTCTAGGCCCGTGTCGCCAGGTCCTATATCCATGCAGACCCTTTAATGAGAATCCGGCAGTTCTGAGGACCCGTATTCCCAGGTCCTACTGTTTGCAGATCCCTCCTTGAGAGGTCCGTTATATTACTAAAGCGTATTTCTGACGCTTCGCGACTTTCTAGGGTTATCGCCTCCTCTTCTTTATCGGGACCCGAAACTGCCGCCACTCCCTACCATCATAACTTCTGCACCCACGTCTCCATAACCGACGAGACGTGCTTCTTAATTACAGGTAGTAGTGGTTATAAAGAGCTTTGTAAGATACTTTAGAGAGAGAAAAAATCCATACTTAGAAATTTTTCGTCATTTTTCCTGAAGAGCTTTTCCTTGTGGTTTTTCTAGGAACTACCTCTTGCTTTTCTTTTCACCGCAGCCCTCTTCCCTGCAAACAGGTACCTCCTTTTTTCCTTGCTTCTCCTTCCTTCTTTACTCGCTTTAGTTTATTTCTTAGTTTTTATTACATTCAAGCGATAAGGAAAAGATGATTTCTTCCTCTAGACAAGGTGCCCAGGGTAAGGGTAAGAAAAAGGTAATTGAAGGTGAAGAGGAAAAAGGGGGCAGAGCTGCCGCGCAGCCGCCTGTCCCTCTCGGTGAATATGAATCTTCCACCGTATCTTCTTTAGAATTGGGCTTAATTTTGAGTAGATTAGGAAATACTAGGGGCTTTACTATAGATATTCCGGAGCCCTTTACTTCCTCAAGCAAATCATAAGATTTTTTGGCTTTGTCAATTGGAGGCAGGCCTGCGATTCCCTATTCCTCCTTTTCTGGCTAGTTTAGCGACAAAATATGGTATCCCCTTGAACCAACTGAACCCTGCTTCATTTCGTAGAGCAATTTTCTTTTATATAGCAGCCACTTTACATGGCGTGGAAGATCCAGTGTCCTTGTTTTTTAGGACCCATGAGCTAAAACATCGCGGGTATCATTTGTATTTTTCTCCCCTAGGTTGGTTCCATAAATTCTATGGCCAATACGAGTCTATAGATAGGAAGTGGCACCCTCAGTATCTGACAGTAGGTGCTCCTTCTCCTAATTCCTGGAATATTCCCGATATTCCTCTGTATGCTGAGCCTAAGAGAGATAAGCCTTCTTTCGAGAAAGTCACCCTGTTTGCATGGGAAAAAGATATTCTTCATGACCTGCTTAGGGAGTATCCGGCAGGTCATGGGATGTTGAAGCCACTTATTCTCAGTGAAGAAGTGTTGTCTTTTTTTGGTTTGAGGCCTGGGACTCCTTGGGATCCCTCTATGGGTAAATACTTTATATTTTGGATTCGAGTGTTTTTACACATGTATCTTGAATTCAATCATGTTTCTGATTTACAGTTATCTTTGCTTTCTCAGATATGTCAGCCAGATCCGTTCTCCGTGAAAAGGCAAGAAAACAAATGGAGGAGCGGATGGCAGCTATGGCTGCGGCCTCTGAACGGGCTTCTCCAGCCTCCACAACATCAACAGCTCCCTCTTCAATTCCCGTTCCAGCCTCTGTCTCCACAACGGGATATTCTTCTGCTTCCCAGATCCCTCCTTCCACAGCGCCTTCAGATCCTACACAAGGATCTAAGAGTGCTGCCCGTCCTAAGGGATCTGCTCCCCGAGTCGGGGGAAAAACTACTTTACCTGGGGTGGTCATAAGAGAAGAGCCCACCCCTCGGCTGTTATGTCTCTTTCTACGCGCCCTCCTCACCCCTTGGCTGCTGAGGTGGACCGCAGCCTTTCCACCTGGTCCGAGGGAGTGGCTTTTCCTTCCGGCGAAGGAGCTGACTTTCAGTCTTCCGAGGGGTTTTTGGCAGATTTATTCGCCACTTCTGAAGCACCAGCTCCCATAGGGCTTAATAGACCTTCCGTCCCCCAGAAGAGACCCTCGGAGTCTGCATCTTCCACAGCTCCGAAGAGAAAAAAGATTTCTTCCAGCAGTACTGACCGGAGGGTGGGTTTGCCCATTTCTAACGTTTTGTCACCTACTCCTATATCCGCAACACCATCTGTTGTAGGTCATCCAAGGTATTCCAGCACCTTGGCTAGATATGCCACCGCCAACCCCTATATGGTGGTTAATCATCCCGAGCCAGCCATGGTGGAAAGTCCTACTTCTGAAGCCACCCTGGCTATGCTCCATGCGTTGCGCATGAAAGGCCTGGATGTCCCTACTGCCTCCTATACCGCGCCTGGGGTTAATGTGAGTTTTCCTGGCACGGTTAGGGGTATTGATGGAGGTACCGCCTCTAATATTTTGGACAGCATCCCGCGTGCCGAAGATTGGAGGCATCTGAACAGGTTATCCTCCGTGGAGCTTATCCGTCAAGCGTCTGTTCACGAGATTAAGGTACTAGAAAGGAATTTTAGTACGGAAAGACATCATTTTGTCATCTTTGTTAACTATTTGTTGACTTGTTACTTTATTATTTTAGGCCGTAGCTTTCAGATCTATGCTTTCACTTAGAGCGTTAGCATATGATCCCATGAAAGGGGACATGTCCGGCATGCATTCCTCCAACGAGCATCTGCAGGAGGAAGTGACGCGGCTGCGAATGGCTCGTAGCGAAGAGCACGCCGCCGAAATTAAAGCTCTGAATGATCGAGCAGAGCATCTGGAAAAAGAGCTAGCGGATCTGAAGCAGCGGGAGGTGGATCGGGAGAAATTAGCCCAAGAACGAGAGCGCTATTTTCAACAGATGGAAAAGGATTTAGCTGATCAGAAGGCGCGTGCCGAAGATCTTCAGAGAGCCTGTGACAAGGCTAAAGCAGATCTGATTCAGGCGTCTGAGAGCCACAAAGATGCCATGGAGCGGGCGTGTGATAACGCCGTCAAGAAAGGTGTCGAAACGGGTCTGCGTGAAGGGCTCGTTACTGGGTCTGCAGTAGGGGCCCATCGCTGCAGATCTTATCTACTGATGACGCCTTATGGCCAGGCCTTCCTTCGCGCCTTGGTGCGTGATCTCCCCGAAGATTTCCTTCATTCTGCAGACTTCTGGGAAAGGATGAGTGTTCCTTTAGCCTTTTGGATTGGGGCTATTACTGAAGAGGTTCTTACCCAGCTCGGGCTGAGAGATAGGATGCGGGATCTGAATATTGATAAGATCCTGGATCTCCTGGAGAAGGAGACCCCTTCTTTGGAACTAGATCCTCACTTTAATGCCCGCAATCCTTGGTATATGCGGAGCTTAAGGTCGGCAGCTGATATTCTCTACAGCCCTGGGGAGCATGAGAGTATCTTGCCTGCTTGGGAAGAAATTCCTTACTATCTCCTTCCTCCTCAAGCTGGGATGTTCGGGTTGCTAGAGGAGGCCTTCAAAATGGTAAGTATTTATAAGGATCCTATAATAAGATTTTATTTCATTATTCGCGGGCGGCAAGCCTTTATTTACTTTGTCCTTCTCATGGACTCCTTTTTATTACAGGCGATGGGTAAGGCACCTCCTCTTCCCTGTTTCACTCTCATTGATGACTTAAGGGATTCTAACTTATACTTCCGCCTTTTGCAGACGGGAGATTCCTTGCAAGAGATTAAGGCTATTCAGGCGTCGGAGGAAGCGTCTTTTCTTCAATCCCCGCGCGGGACCACATTGAGTGGGCTCTTGAACAGCAGAGGAACCTTAGAGCTCGGCGAGTCCTCTGGGAGACAGGATCCAGCTTTTCAGCCCCACTCTCCAGTCTCAGCTCCTCTGACGGATCAGGTGACGAGCCAAGTATCCAGCCCCATGATGGCTCCAGAACTGACCCAGACTTCGAGCCAAATGACAAACCAGGTGACGACTTCGACATCCGACCAGATGAGGGACTCAGTGCTTGGCCAGCAGAATTCATCCCCCTCTCCATCGCAGATGCCTCCGCCTCCTCCCCACCTGTCAGATCCCGCAGATCACCTCTCTTCAGACCCGGTGGACGTGGCTCCTGTTCAGGGAGATTTTTCAGGAGTAGAGGAAGGAAGTCAACCTTCTCGAGGAGATTATGGCGGGCACTTTCGAGGGCACAACAGGGGCGGCCAGTTCTTCCATCGAGGTCCCTCCTCAAGTCGTCCACTCACCAGGTATTTTGGCACCTGGCGGAGATCAGGACCTGCCCGAGCAAACTTCCGGCGGCGGGAATAAGTTACAAAAATAGGATCTTTTTAAGAACCCATATGTGCCATGTAGTGGGATTGGCTCCACCAGTACTTCTCTTTTTCATTTTTAGATGTTATTTAATCTTTTCTTGCTTTTATTTTCGTTTGCGAATATCATTATATCATATTTTTGCAAATTTTGCGAATCAATTTTCGTAAATAAATACTTGCTCTAAGAGTAGATGGATAGCAGTAGGGGGTATACCCCTACTCCCCCCCCCAAGTGAATTATAAGAAATCGAATGAATTATAATTCATTTCTTAAACACAAAAAACAAAGAAAATATTCTCATTTCATGAATTTTCATCATAACAGATAATGGGTTGGTTTTGACATACCTTCCCTTTCTTTAAATTTATCATATTACTAGAACACCTTAAACATAATACTTCTTCAAATTATTGACGTTCCATGGTCTGGGCAGATCCCTTCCTTCTGCATCTCTGAGCTCATATGCTCCTCCTTTGAGTGCTTTAGTAACGATATAAGGTCCTTCCCAATTAGGGTCCAGTTTTCCTGTGGGCTTGAGAGCATCTGCTCTTTTCAGCACCAGGTCCCCCTTATCGAATCGCCGCACTTGGACTTTTTTGTTATAAGCATTCCGCATCTGATGCTTGTACCTTTCAGCTCTGTTTTGAGCTTCCGCCCGATGTTCCTCGATCAGGTCCAGATTTGCTTCCCTGAGCAACCCCAGGTTCTGATTTTCATCATACTTTAAAATTCGGTGTGATTTTGCTTCTGCTTCTGCTGGTACCACAGCTGTTGATCCATATACCAAATTGAAGGGAGATTCTCCTGTGGCTGTTCTGGGGCTGGTTCGATAGGCCCATAGCACTGAGTCCAGCTCGTCCGCCCAGTTCCCTTTTGCTTTTCCCAATCTGGCCTTAATTCCAGATACAATAGTTCTGTTTGTGACTTCAACTTGTCCATTAGCTTGCGGATGGGCTACTGCCACGAACCGCTGCTGAATTCCCATTTCTTGACACCATGTTTGCACAGATGCACCTGTGAATTGGGTTCCATTGTCAGAGATGAGAATCCTGGGAAAACCAAAACGGCAGCATATGTTTTTCCAGATGAATTTTTTCATGGCCTGTTCTGTGATTTTGACTACAGCTTCAGCCTCTACCCATTTAGAGAAATAGTCAATAGCGACTATCAGGAAAACCCTTCCACCAGGGGCTATGGGGAATTTCCCCACAATATCAATTCCCCACTTATCAAAGGGGTAAGGGGAAGACATGACTCCCATTTCCTCTGCGGGCTTATGAATTAATCTGCCATTCTTTTGACAAGACTCACATTTTTTAACCAATTCCTTGGCATCTTTTTCAATACTGGGCCAAAAGAACCCGGCTCTCAAGACCTTTCTGGTTAGATCTTTGCATCCCGTATGAGCACCAGCAGCTCCTTCATGTATCTCCCTCAATAAGTATTCCCCTTCTGGCTCAGATACGCATCTGAGATAAGGGTGTGTGAAAGATCTTCGGTATAAGAAACCTTCAAATAGGAAGAATTTTGACATAATCATTTTTTTACGTCTATCGACGTTGGTTCCACCTTGTTCCTCATCTTTCAAGACCTGGATGATGGGTGTTCTCCAGTCTCTGATTTCATGTATGGCATTAACCTCAGTTAAGCCAGATCTGGTATCTGCTTGCAATACAGTCAAATCCCCATCCCATACACCTTCAATGGCACTTGCAATCCTAGCGAGCTTATCCGCTTCTTCATTCTTCTCCCTGGGGATTTGGATGATCTCTGCTTTTGAGAATTTGGCCAATAAAGTTTCAGCCACAGAGGCATAGGTTATCATCCTTTCCTCTTTCCTCTCACATATTCTTAATAATTGGTGTGTTACTAGTTGGGAATCAGAATAGATTTCCACCCTCTTGGCATCCATGCTTAACAGGATGTGTAAGGATCTGATGAGGGCTTCATATTCAGCTTCATTATTTGATGTCACGAACTTGAATTTGATGGCGAACCTGTATTCCTTGTTGTCAGGATCGAGGATGTGTATCCCAGCTCCAGATCCTTCTTTGGTAACCGAGCCATCCACGTAGGCTCTCCATGTCTTTTCTTCTTTTTCATCACCTCGTGTGGTTTCTTGCATAAAATCAACTAAGGCCTGTGCCTTTATAGCTGTCCTGGGCTCGAACTCTACATCATACTCACTGAGCTCTATGGCCCATTTCACCATTCGTCTAGATAGATCTGGCTTCCCCAACACCTGCTTAAGCGGGATATTGGTCCTTACCATGACTTTATGGGATAAAAAATAAGGTCGCAACCTTCGAGCGGTGACCATTATCGCCAGTGCGGCCTTTTCTATGTCAGTATACCTTGTTTCCGGTCCTTGAATCATTTTGCTGACATAGTAGATTGGGACCTGGACAGATCCATCTTCCTTGATAAGCACTGAGCTCAGAGATTCTTCTCCTACTGCAAAGTAGAGGTATAAAACCTCTTTAGGTGCCGGTTTAGTAAGCAAAGGGAGAGAGATCAAATGCTTTTTGAGCTCCTCAAAAGCGTGTTGACATTGCTGAGTCCATTCAAACTGGCTACCTTTCCTTAATATTTTAAAGAAAGGCATACTCTTATCCGCAGATCTGGAAATGAAACGACTTAGTGTTGTGATTCTGTTGTTAAGTTTTTGTATTTCCCGAATGTTCCTGGGAGGGGCCATCTCCAGCACAGCCTGCACTTTGGCTTGATTTACCTCAATCCCTCTGGGCGTTACCACATATCCCAAGAATTTCCCCGATTGTACCCCAAAGGCACATTTGGCCGGGTTTAGTTTCAGATGATAGAATCGAGCCACAGCAAAGGCTTCTTCCAGATCATTGATATGATCTGCAGCTTTTATACTTTTCACCAGTATGTCATCGACATAAATTTCCATATTTTTTCCAATTTGTTTTCTGAATATCTTATCCATCATACGCTGATAGGTAGCCCCAGCGTTCTTTAAACCAAAAGGCATACTTTGGAAACCGAAAGTTCCCACACAGACCCCAAAAGCTGCTTTATTGACATCATCTGGGTCCATTTTTACCTGGTGGTACCCTTGATATGCGTCCATCATTGACAATAACTCGCATCCAGATGTAGAGTCCACCATTTGATCAATTCTGGGTAAGGGATAGTGATCTTTGGGACACGCCTTGTTCAGATCCCTGAAGTCTATGCACATTCTCCACGTGCCAGTGTTGCCTTTGGGCACCATAACGGCGTTAGATAGCCATTCTGGGAATTGTACTTCCCGTATGTGTTTGGCCTTCAACAGCTTTTGCACCTCTTCTTTAATGACCTGGTCCTTTTCTGTTCCGAATTGTCGAAGCTTCTGCTTCACCGGCTTGGCTTGGGGATCCACATTCAGGCTGTGCAGAGCGACCTCTGGGTCTATCCCTACTAGATCAGATGATGAGAATGCGAACACATCCACATTCTTCCGTAAACACGCTATCAATGCTTTGGATATCGCATCTGGCATCTGCGTCCCGATGCGCGTAGTAAACCCTGTTTCATTAGGCTTTAACTCCACCAACAACAGCTCTTCAGCCGGTTGGATTTGGGAATTGCTTTCTACTACAGGTTCTTCAGACCTCATTCGTTTATCCTCAGGTCCTGCTACCCACTGGGGATCTCTCAATTCGTCCCCAGACCGCTTCTTAGCTTCACCAGCCTTCACAGACTGTACATAGCATCTTCGCGATAGGACCTGGTCCCCTGCGACAGACCCGACTCGGTTGCCCACCGGAAATTTCATCATCAAGTGGTAGGTTGACACTACCGCTTGAAAATTACTGAGAGCTGTTCTTCCCAATATTACGTTGTAGGCTAATTTTTGCCTTACTACCAAGAAGGTAGCTGGTTTAGAGATCTGCAAATCCCCATCTCCCAGAGTCAACATCAACTCTATTGAACCCAACGACATGACCAAGCCTCCAGCAAAACCATGTAATGCTGTGGCCACCCCATCTAGTGGTTTGTGCACATCCATTTGCAGAAAACAATCTTCAAAGATTACATTCACCCCCGCTCCTGTATCTATGAATACTCTTTTCACTTCATATCGTTCGATCCCTGCCGTGATAACCAGGGCATCTTCGTGAGGATGAATTAAGGATCTGTCATCTTCAATCCCAAAAGATATTTCAGGATGAGGTACTCCCCCTTCGATCTTCATCATGTCATGCCTTTCCAGCATCTGGATTTCTCTGTGATGCGCTTTGCGGCTTCTGTTGGAGTCACCTCCTGTGGGTCCCCCATAGATCATGGAGATTACGCCTTTATTGGCCTGCAGTTTCTGTTGATGCTTCTTTTTGCGGGAATTTGCCATCCCTTTCATCTTTACGCCTTTTGGGTTGGCCAGATTCTTTTTTAACATACTCTAACAGTTGTCCTTCTTGTATGAGTTTTTCAATGGCTATTTTCAGATTACGGCATTCATTAGTGGTATGCCCGTAATCATTGTGGAATTTACAAAACTTATCAGAGGGAGGTCGCCTTGGAGGCTGGTCCCTACCCGGGGGGATCTGTACCCCCTGTTTTTTAATCACAACTTCTAACAGATCAGCTGGGGTTCTGGTAAGTGGAGTGAGAGATCGCTGAAATCTTTCATTTTTCTCGGGCTTCCTTCCTTCAGGAGCTCCTCTTTTTCTATCATCAGGCTTCTTGTCTTTTTTGAAGGTTACATCTGCCCGCTTAGCACTCATGGCTTCTTCCATGTTTATATACTTCTGTACTCAAGATAAGAGCTCATCAAAGGTTTCGGCAGGTTTCTTCATTAGTGAGGCGAAGAAATGTCCTGGCCTTAATCCTTCCACGAAAGAATGTATCTTTAGCGTGGCTCCTACACCCGGGATTTCCAGTATTGCCTCATTAAATCGGGTCATATACTCTCTCAAGCTCTCAGTGGCCCCCTGCTTGATGGTTGTTAAATACAACGAATTCTTGGTGGATCTTTTCGAACTCACAAATTGGTGTAGAAAGATCTCTCTCAAGTCTTTGAATGAGTGGATTGAATCCCTGGGCAACTGCTGAAACCACTGCTGGGCAGGGCCAGAAAGAGTGGTTAAGAATACCCTACATTTGACTCCTTCGGAGTATTGGTGCAATAGGCACAAACTCTCAAATTTCATGAGATGTTCTTCGGGATCCCCTTGCCCCTTATACTCACAAGAGACTGATTTAAAGTTTTTGGGGATAGGGTCAGTTTGAATATCTGCCGAGAAAGGGCTGTTCTCATTAACATAATCAGGACCGCATCCAGATCTGCTTTCCTTCCCAGTGCGGGCTACAGATGTGCCCGTTGTATCTTCTGTTGGATGAACAGATTCATCCGCATTCCTCTTTTCAGATGCTTGGTGTGCCTTACGGAGCTCTTCCAGCTCCTTGGCCATGACCCTCATTTGATCTTGTTGATCTTGGATTCGCTTCTGGAGTACATCTGTTAGAGTTTTTTCCTGATCAGTGCTTGTTTCTTGCACTTCATCGTCAGAGGACCCATAATCTGTAAACTGCCCATCCTCTTGGATCTAGGGCAACTTAGTAATAACATCCTTAAGGACTTTAGGATTTGGCAATCTGGACGTGTGTTTGCCTTTGGCCTTTTCCTGATTTCCCTTATTTTCGGGAAGTGAAGATGGGTTGTTAGGATCTGCAAGAGTACTAGTCCCAATGGTAGCTAGTCTTTTTTCCAGGCTCAGGCTCCGTCTATCATTGCTTTCATCTGTTGCAGCATTAATGGAGAGAAACCAGATTCTCCTACATTCATTCCCTGGGTTATAGACATGATTCTAGGATTGGCGTCAGAACCAGGGGTAGGATGAGGCGTGTTCGCCTGTCCCTCAGCAGATGACCCCATCATTTGGGCTATGCTGGAATGTTGATCCATTTTCAAGGAAAATCTGCAAAGACATACGCATCATTTGTTTGCTTAGTGCCTAATATGAGATTAGGGCTTCTCCTTTTCTAGGAGGATAGGGAGCTTCGGGCGCCCTTGATGGGACTTTCCCGACCATTTCCCTTAAACGATTTTGAGGATTTCTTGTGTAAGCGTAAAGACAGCATTTATGTGCCTGGATCTTTTGCCAGGGCTTACCATCAGCTTATCTTGCTCTCTCTGTTTTTTTTTATATATCAAGAAATCTCTCAAATCGCTTAGTATACGTGTAGGTGATGTATTTCTACTCACCAAGTATAAGGTTTGCAGGTTCTTCTCCTTCTCTCGAGATTCTTCTGAGATACGGAGGGCCTTCAATTATAACTTTTTAATACTCTGTTGTTTTTTTAATAAGAAAGAGAGAAATCAATATGCATCATATATGTAACTTTCCTTTTTTCTGTTTTTATATATATATATATATATGAATATCCATTGAATATGCCCAGACTGATGCCTTGAAGAAGCACGGCGAATATTCAATGGGTGAAACGAAAGAATTTTAAGAGAATGATCTTTACTATGATCGAATTCCTCTTTTGCCGAAGTTAGGACTTTGCGTAAATCCTCTTTTCTTGCTTCTCACCACAGATCCTACATGAGATGCAAGAACAATTGAGCCCCTTTTTATCCATATTTTAGGCAAATTCTTCATCAGAATCCACAAGTGGATTAAATTAGGAATTACTATTACACAAATTGTATGAACATCTGAATTTTTATTTTCCGTTCTTTCACAGAGAAGTTGAATCAAAATTCAGAGCACATTATTATTTTAAGGGGAAATCTACGCCTTAACCAGAGATTTTCCACAGACGGCGCCAGTTGATAGATTGGGTTATTTTCCATCAACAGATTTTTACAATAATCAGTAATACAAATAAATGAAAGACGCTAAGAAAATCATTCCGAATGATCTTCCACCGTTTCGCTTTATGGTATTAATTCTTTCCTTTTCGTTAACCTTGCTACCTGAATAATGCCTTTCCGGTCACCGCCTTCCAGCTATGAGCCTGCAAAACAGCACCGGAGGAATGGGGAGGGGTCCTCCGGGAAGACACTCCGACGCTCAAGTCAGTATGAGTTTTTGTAAAAATCCGCTTCAGCAAAGCTTGCAGCGGAGGTAAAGTGCTAATGAAGAAGGCGTACCTTTCCTTGGTGAAGAAGGTTGCATATTTATAGTAGCGCAGAGAGTGAGGGTAAAAGGGTAATTACATCTATACTATGAGGTTAAGTTAGTCTTTTTGAGGGAGACAAAGTAGTTAAAGAGAATATTTTAGTTATGATTAGTGGTCCCCGAAGTGGTCCCCAGGGTCACATTTTTCTACACCGCATATAGGGATCTGGGGTTAAGAGAATGATAACAACGGGAGGTGATCTGCATCTCATATACTCAGATCCCATACGGAAGTGCTCAGCGCCTTTCCTATCCAGATCCAGGATAAGGAACGATCTGGATCCGCTATACTTAATTCTCCTACTCATCAGATCCTACATCAGATCCTTGGTGATCTGGTGTGAATCCGGCGTCTGCGTATCTGTTGTCCCTGTGTTTCAGAAGCGTGTTAGGGAGCTGACAGATTACTCCCTATCACTTCTCATACTTTTGCCGCTCTGAAAGAGTTTGCGATTGATTCAAGGCTGTATTTATGCAATTTATTGTTCACAAATCAAAGTTTACAGTATGTGTGTGCAATTGGATCCCATGTTTGAAATATTAAACATAAAAATTTGGCCTTTGTTTTTTGTCTAACAGGTTACTGGGGAAGGAGACGACAAATATCTGATAGCTACTGCTGAACAGCCTCTTTGTGCATATCATATTGATGATTGGATTCATCCTACCCAACTGCCTTTGAGGTGTGATCTATGTAACAGAAAGCCCCAATCTGATCGCTTTATCTTGATTTAATCTTATGTAAGCTTATACTCTTCCTTTTTAGCTATTTCATTTTATATCTGACCGACCTTTTGGTTTCCTTTAGATATGCAGGATATTCTTCCTGCTTCAGGAAAGAAGCTGGTTCGCATGGTCGAGATACTTTGGGTATTTTCCGTGTTCATCAGTTTGAAAAGGTTGAACAATTCTGTATGACTAGCCCGATTGCAGATGATTCGTGGGAAATGCATGAAGAAATGCTGAAAAATTCTGAGGAATTCTACAGGCTGGTATCTTTTTTAGTCCCCTGTTCTGATTTGTTTATTTTTCAATCCAGCACAATAAATCTGGTTACCTTGTGGTTGTCCCTTAAGATTCTATGCTTCTAAGTTCTGACTGAAGTTTGTGAAATTATTACCGTGAGCAGCTAAATATACCCTATCAAGTTGTTTCCATCGTCTCTGGTGCACTGAATGATGCTGCTGCAAAGAAGTATGACTTGGAAGGGTGGTTTCCTAGCATCAAAGACTTACAGAGAACTTGTTTCCTGTTCAAATTGCACCGATTATCAGTCCAGAAAACTAGAAATCCGATATGGACAAAAGAAGGTGGACTTAGCTTGTTTCTACTATCTGTGCAATATTTATATTTATATTTATACATTGCTGTAAACGAATCTTTGGTGCCGAGGATACTGTCAACTCGAAAGGAACTGACTCTATGATATTGTTGCAGAGTAATGATAAGACTAAGGAGTATGTGCACTTGCTGAACTCCACACTGACAGCAACTGAGCGGACTATGTGCGCCATCCTTGAGAACAACCAGAAGGAGGATGGGGTCGACATTCCAGAGGTTCTTCGTCCATTCATGGGCGGGAAATCCTTCATTCCTTTCGTCCCCCCTACCAAAGGGAAGTTGATGGAGAGATGAAGCGGTGCACCTCTTCCTTGAAACGTGGGAAATGTGTGGAATAATCAAAGAGTTACTATTTTTTCCTTTAGTTTGTAATTTATCTTGTGGCTTTTGGTTTTATTGGACTTTATTCCCTATTATATATATGGGGTGCTCCTTTAATCTATTACAATATTTAAAAACTCAATAGTTGAGAAAAAATACACGTTTGCCATTTTCTTGCCTAAATGTAGGGGAAGTTTATTTATTTATTTATTTTTTGTTTTTTTGTTTTTTTGTTTTTGGAATGCCTGGACCATTGTGTAAAGCGCCTAGCTATGCACCACTGCCAAACAAAAAGAAACATGAAGCGCATGAATTCATGTGATTTTCTTGAAAATTTCACATTACTTGCTCGCAACTAATTTACCATCGGTCACAAATTTATGAGTGCTACTACAATTGCAATTTTTCACTTCTTTTATAGGAATTTTAATTGCAGATGAAATTATTCAAACCACAAATAAAATTTTAAATAGGCAATACTTAAAGTAGCCACTTTGATATATCAGATCTAAATATTAGTTATTCATATAAAAACATAAGAACTAACAACTCTTACAAATTACTCGCGAATACATGAATATGTCACTCTTGTATTCGTGAAAATTAACCTTGAATAAACGATCACATGAATCTACGATTCATCTATTCGTAAAAATTAACATTGAATACACGAATACATGAGTGGTGTATTCATATATTCATGAAAATTAAACTTGAATACACGAATACATGAATACACGAATGCATGAATACAAGAATACAAGAAGTAGGTATTATTTGTGTTTTTTATATGAGTGACTAGTATTTGAGTTTGCTATATTAAAGTGATTACTTTTAGGGATTAACTCAAATTTAAAATTATACATATGTGTGTGTGTGTGTTTTTAATATGTTTTTTTGAATGAATGAATTTTCTTGAATTATGCTCTGCACTACCGCGAGCATGTATTTCCAACTGTGACATGTGGCAAGCTAATTGATAATTATGTGTAGTCTGCTGAAGGAAAACCAATAACACCATCATTTAAAAAATAAAGTTGAACTCTTGCAATTGTATTTCATATAATTTTAATTTGGGATAGACATTACAGCATTTGCATCCAATAACCGGTTAATGAAATAGACCAATCTCAAATGTTGAATCCAAAACTTAAATTCAAAATGCATGCCTTCTACATTTGCCTATAAATATCAGTATACAATTACTTTCAACTCACCTCACTTTCAATTCTTACAAAGAATATATATACGGATTAAAATTTCTAATTTTTTTGGGAACATTCAACTTTTTTTAAGAAAGCACAATATGGCTCTTCTCCAAATACCTTTTCTACTTCTCCTTTCTTTCGATAAACATTTTTTATATATGCTTGAATTTCTTTCTCTCATCCACTCTTTTATGTGCTGCTTCATGTAGTTTCTTTTTGTTTCATTTTCCTTCTGCCATTTTTACATACTTTTACTTTTAGAAATTAATTAGAATAATTTATGGGCTTAGAATAATTAATTGCCCAGGTGATATTGAGGAGAGCATATATAGTTTGAAAATATTGTTTACTTGATTTTTCATCGATGTTACTATTGCAGCTTGTATCCATCGGATAGTGTAGAATCTGTAAGCCATGTAATGTAATAAATAAATTAATCTAAAGGGTAGTGATGGAGATGATGCTGCAATGTGTTATTTAGAAAAGAGGGAGCGTGCTTTGCTCAAGAAAGGAACTTAGTGTGTTAATAGGTTCGATTATTTACAATACCTCAAATGCTTGAATCGCCAAACTCGCAGGAATATATTTAATTGTATCAGTGCTGTAAGCTTTAGAAATTCAAAATAGATCTGACCAAATTAGGACACGTGACATTTAAAATGCGCAGTGAAAAGGTAATGGTAAGTTTTGATAAATGAAAAGATAATGCTTCAGCCAATAAATGAGGAATATGTACTTCAGCCGTTGAAAATCCTAAGATGAAATTAGATTTGTATTTTGTAGTCATCTGTATTATTGCATGTAATGTAATAATTATAGTGATTGGCAGTTAGTGAGAACCATCTTCAATTTGGTTTAAAAGTTGGGAATGCAATAATTATTATAGCAAGAGGGGGAAAAAGTGAAAAATAAATAAATTATTGCAGTTGGTCCGTATCTTCTGTCTGTTCATTTTTCATGTGTGTACTCATGTTCAAATCCTTGAATTAATTTGTTATTTTTATTTGTTCATTCTTTTGTAATTATTAGTATGATCAAGCATTCATGATTAAATATTCACTTCTTTGGTTGTTATTATTATTATTATTATTATATTATTATTATTATTATTATTATTATTATTATTTAAAGAAGTGTTCCAAATCTTTAAAATTATAAGAAAGTATTACTCATTGTTCTCTTTTATCGTAGATTGCCCTTAATCGTTAGATGTATTTTTATATTAATACCTTATTTCAATTTATTTTATAATTTTGCTCTATAATTTGTCTGTGCAACGCATGAGTGCAATACTAGTTTTAAACTTAAAAGTAAAAAGAAAGAGCACCAGTTTATACGACATTTATCTTTTAATTTAAAAGGAAGAGCAGTATATTCAAAAACTATGGTTAATAAAAAGTTTACATCAAAGTTTTTACAAAAGAAAAGAAACATCAACTATAATAAACAATTTCATATGAAGTAGAAAACCACACGAAAAGAGGAAACATTGTTTCAAGTTTTCAAAGAAACATCACAAAGACTAAACTTAACGAGAACACACCAAAAGTAAAGTACATATCTAGAAATTCTTAAAGAAAGAAAAGAAATTCAGAATCATGATCATAATCAAATTCAAAACGATAAACCACAACATGACCAAATTAAAAGCCTTGAACACTGCACTAGTCAATCTCCACTCCAACACTGCTTCGACTCCAATCTCGAATTGCGGCGAACTAAAATGTTAAAGGGATGAGCATATCGAAATATACTCAGTGAGGAAGCAATGCAATTATCCACATATGTTGAATATGTTTCACTTAAAAGTGCTAGCAATAGAACTAGGCCTATCGTAGAACTAGTAAGTTAACCCAATGTCGAATCTCAATGAAGACTTAACAGGGGGATTAATCGTATGAATGCATACTCTAAACACTCTATGAAAGCAAGTAAATATTTAGGGGTTTTTGAATGATTATTAATTCCTAAACTTAATGAAAAGACATCAAATAAACTAATCTAGACTTGGAAAGAAATTAAAGCAAGTAAAAATAAACTAATCTAGACTTGGAAAGAAATTAAAGCAAGTAAAAATAATTCCCGTCTGTCATTCGGGATAAAGAATTAATCTAAAAGAAAGCAATAAATCTATCTAGGCATGCATTGAAGAGAAAACAATAAAGAAAGCAATTAAATCTAAGCTAGAGCAAATAAATCTTAACATGAATCTAAAGTAAATTACAACAATTAAATCTAAACATAGGCAAATAAATAAAGGAAGCAATTAAATCGAATCTAGAAACTAATCTAAGTTATGCAAAGCAATAATCAAAGCAAGTAAAATTAATCTAAGAACACAAAATAAACTTACGAAACGACGATGAAAGAATTAACAAAGAACTTGAATTAAATCTTGAATCTAAACTCCAATCTTCAAAGCAAATAACTAAAAGCTAAATCTAAGCTAATTCTAAAGTTTTAGGCTGAAAAACTAAGGAGAGAAAGTGTATTTTCGTTCTACAAAGATCACATATATATAGCCTCTAAAAAACCTAGTAGAATAAGGAAATATCTCGCTCTTCACGCGCGCGCCCAGTGACCTGGTGGGATCCCACTAGCCCGGTGGGGTCAGCATTCTGGTTAAATCGATCTTCACAGTCCCAGCGACCCGCTGGGCCGTATGGCATACCGCCCAAACTGAATCTCGTTCCTTTTGCTCGTTTCTTGCCCGTTTCTTCACTTCTTCACTTCTTTGGCTCATTTTCTCTCTTCTCTTCCAAAATTCTTCACGACCCAATTTTGACTAAAACACACGAAATAAACATATAAAAACGAACAAAATATACAAAAACAAACTCACACCAAACTATAAAAATCACACAAAAATACACTTAACATAATATACTAAAAATTCATATAATCGAACAACCGTAACTTGATTCTTGTAAACCATGAGATCTTTATGACCATGAGGTTTAGTGAAACATGAGACCTTGAATATCCATGAGATCTTGTAAAACACGAGATTTATCATATCCTCATTACATATACGCATACGATCAAATACAAATTTAAAGCATGTAGAACATCGATGGATAAAAACGAATCCATACGTTCCCTACCTTAACCTCGACTTGAATAGCTTGAAGGTTCCTACGGATATCACCTATTGTTGCTATGGCTTTTGCAATATGAAAAATTGAGATTTCAAAACTAAACTTGTGGCAGAGTGTTCTCGGGATAAACTTGGAAGGAATTTATCTTGAAAACTGCTACGTTATCAATTTTTTTTTCTTTTAGTTAAAAAAGACTCTACCTAAAGTTACTCTTAAATCCTCTTTTTTTTTATTTTAAAAAATGTATTTAAACAAATAAATAGTAGAAAAGTTCATATTCAGAATTTTAAAAGAATATATACGCAACTTTTCATTAAAACAAAGTTAGAAAATCATAAATATAATTTTATTTTTTTTAATAAGTTTAACAAGAAATTTAAAGGCCATTGGTCTCAAAACCCAATAAAAGTAAATAAATAAATAAATAAAAGTAAGTGTGATTTTGCTTTTAAAACTATGGTAAAATAAATTTCATGCTTAACCAAAGTAAAAACCCAACCTAATCACCATAATTCGTACATAAAAAATCGGGATATTACGCATTATCCTTTTTGATGAAACCATATTTTTAATTATTGATTGGCACAATGGTTTACTTGTTAAAAATCTACGTTTGCTTTAGATATTACAGCTCGAAAATACAAAGTACAGAATCTGAAGCTGAAACAAATTGTGAAACAGACTCTACAGAAAACTGAAACAAACTGTAGAACTAGCTGCAAAATCAGAGCTACAGAAACTAAAACAGAATGAGGATAACCCTCTATCCGCAAGATGAATTACGTCCCGGCTAGTGCTCAGAGATCCGGCATTTCGTCCCCAAAGATAAAATGACTTTCCTTTTCCAAGTAGCAGCACCACAAATTTAGAAGCTCTGGGCGAATCGAACTGAGGTGAAAACTGAGCTAAAAAGAAGAAACAAAAAGAATCATGAAGCGCATGAATTCATGTGATTTTCTTGAAAATTCACATTACTTGCTCGCCACTAATTTACTATCGGTCACAAATGTATGAGTGCTACTATGTTAGGATATTTATGTAAGGGGGAACTTGAATCAAGTTGATAATAAAAGAAGTGTTTTGATTCGATTCCAAAAATCCGAATTTTACTTAGAATATTTTCCTTATTATCTTTGATGAATCCAGTTCTAAAGTTACAATGTATATTTTAATGTATTAGAAGAACTCATCTGTTACGGAGTTCTAGGTATTAAAATGTAACTTTAGAGTATCTAAGTGGGAGCGCTTAAAAAGAAGCTAAAACGCCTGGCTAAAGGAAGAACAGCGGAACAATTCAAAGACGGAACATTCAGACAAGCCAGAGCGTGCTTCCAAGGACGGAGCACTTGTAAGGAAGCATGCCGAAGCAGAAGCGAGAGCAGCGAAGTACAAAGGCAAGAAGCGAAGCGTCCTTAGCTAACTAAAAGGAAAGCCGGAGCGCACTTCCAGTACAAAGCGCTTCCAGACCAGAGCGAGTCCTGAGAACAAAGCGTCTGCAACAAAGCCGCATGAAAGCAGAGCGACTGAAACTCGAAGAGCGTGCCTAGTTTAAGTGTGAAGGAGCTCGTTTTCATTTAGCAAAACGTCTCCACCCTTAGCCGCCTCAGCTGTAAAGTCAAAGCAGATTAAAGCGCCTCTCTGGGCCAAAACGCACTTTGTGGTCCAAGCGAGAGCGTCTGACAAAGCAGTTGAGATGCGATAGCTGCCAGACCACGTGTCCGCTCCTCATTGCTAAAAAAGAACGGTGTGCCGTCCAGTCGCCGAATACACAGGTCTAGGGATGTAAAAGTCAACTACTACTTCCCTAAAAACTATGCGCTAAATAGTAAAAGATCTGACTCGGATTGGACATGGTGAGCGGTGCACGCAATCTATCTTTCCAACGGATAGATTTGCATTCCCTCACTATAAATAGAAGGTTCAAGCTACATAGAATATAATGAATCGATATGGTAGAGAGAGCAAGCAAATAAAGGAAAAACCATCCTACATCTCTCCCACAAGATCATCGGATCTCAACCTTCTAGCTTATCAATTAGGCTTCAACTTCATATATCCATAAGCCTTAGAGAGAAATCCTAGCCTTCTACATTATGCTTCATTGTAAAAGGATTTCTCATTAGTTGGAAACTATACAAACCCAAACCCAAACTCAACCGTAAAGTTTGAGAGTTTAGTTTGTAAAGGTTGTAAGGCTCATGAGTGCCTATCGTATAAACTCATTGGCTCGTGAGTGCCGATCGTATAAACTCACATAGGCTCTTGGGTGCCCGTTGAAAACCCCAAGCTTTGAGTGAAGTTCCATCACCGAGTGAAGGTGATGGGAGTGGATGTAGGAGCGGTTGCTCCGAACCACTATAAATTTTGTCTAAAGTGCCTTATCGGGACCAACATACTACAATTGCAATTTTTCACTTCTTTTACAGGAATTTTAATTGCAGATGAAATTATTCAAATCACATAAATAAGATTTAAAATAGGTACTATTTAAAGTAGTCATTTTGATATATCAAATCTAAATATAAAAAACACAAGAACTAACAACTCTTACCAGATTACTTACGAATACATGAATATGTGACTCTTGTATTCGTGAAAATTAACCTTGAATACACGAACACATGAATCCACGATTGTCACGACCACACTTTGCTAATCGATAGCTAAGCTTGGTAATTCGTGACTAAAAATATAAATATTAAATAATGGGTGAAAATAGGGAATATTTCTGAAATTTGGACTCATGAAACAACTTCAAGTGATTATATAACTGATAAAGTACGGTATTGCTTGTCAAGATTCTAACTTAGAATACAACCAAATCGAAAAGAGTTTAGAATATCAGAGTGTACACAGCGGAAAAGTTGTTATAAATACATGTATGAAGATATGTATTACCAAGAGAACTCCACAACTGCTAATTGCTAATTAGACAAAAGCTCCGCCGGTCACTTCACTTTAACCTGCTCAACCTGCAATCGAAAATAATGTACAAGGCTGAATACGAATGTACTCAGTGAACACATGCCCAAAACTGGTTTTATTATCAGTCATTCATACAGTGAAACATAGGATTTTGCTTAAAAGTCCATGTTCACTAAAATCCTTTGTGATCTCAAAAGCGTCTGCGCAGACTAAGTTCTTTAGTACCTTACCATATTTGGACAATTGAGTACCGAGAAGGTGGCCACCTTCCTCGGCACCTGACTAGCCACCTGCCGTTGAGCGTAGTCGCACAATGTACACTAGCCCATGTAAGATAGACATCTTACTAGGACCCGAATTTGACTAACAAATTGGCAAAATCAACTCAGATAGGTATCATACAAAATCAAAATATTTTATGGCATGACAATACTTTAAAGAGCTATATTCATCTAATAAAACATGCTTTGTTTTATAAGAAAGCCCACCTTTTTTACTTCGCTTAACTGCTATTGAATTCTAGCTTCGCCTTGGCGACTGTTCCTTCTTCGCTTGACCTTGATGAAAGAATATAGTAAGATTCTTAACTCGAACGATAAAAGCTTATCAAATATTCTAGCTCTATGTCTTCTCGGAGATTATTTTAAATTTTTAGGTGACGTGTCACTTCTATCTAAGCTCGAATTATTGATCCGGTTATACGAATGGTTTATTCAACTGTTTCCTAATAAATCAATATTAACTTAGGATTAAAATTAATTGAGAAACTTCCCAATAATTAGCTCTAATTGTATAATTGATTAACTTAATTAATAATTCTTGATTATTAAAACTTGGTTATTTAACTTATTTCTATAAGTTAATTCTTTTGATCTCGTAAAAAATATAATTCGTTCTAGAATTAATAAGTTTTAATCTCTAAATTATTAATTGTAGGTGTAGTATAATTTAATTAGTGATTCTTGAACCACATAATTAATTTAAGGTTGGATTTATGAATTAATTAGCTGAATTAACCCGGCCCACTGAAATAATAAATTTCGGCCCATTTATTTAAGATAGGCTCGGCCCACTGGTATAGAATTCTGATCCGGCCCAGCTGAGCAAGGTGGATCGGCCCGACTTTGGCCCATATTACTAGCCCAGCCCTTCAGCCCGTACCCAAAACCCGGCCCGGACGCCCGACCCGACCCGGCTGAAACAAGAACACCCCCAATTCTCCAGAAGTCGGCACTCTCTTCGTCTTCTCTCTCTCTAATCTCGATTTCTCTTCTTCCTCTCAGCCTTCGCCGTTCTTCTTCTTCGATCACACCGGCGACCGGCGCCGTCGTCAAGTTTCTGCCCTCCCTCTCTCTCTCTCTCTCTCTCTCTGAGTCTAGAATTGTTTTCGTCGCCGACGCATCCTGGCTGCCACCGCTGCTCCTCCGTCATCGCGGCAACCCCCGGTGCAGACGTGGCACCATGTCGCCGCCGCTGTTGGTCAACAGAGGGGTTCCCTCCGTGCGTAGCCACTGCCGAGGCTGCTTCCTTCGTTCCGCCTCCAGCCCTCGCATCATCAGCCGCCGCGAATTCTCGCCTGTCACCGCACCACGACGGCGCTACTGCTGTCGCCGGAACAGAGCTGAGCTCTGTCCATCTCCAGTGAGGCGGCTCCGCAACTTCGTCTCCCTCCTTTGACTCTTTCTCTCTCTCTCTACTAACATTTTAATCTTTTACCAAATTCTAATTATCGATTCTCTTTCTTTCTTGCGGAGACAGGTGCGGCGATGATGGGGACGTCGCTGCTGCTTTCCGGCGACTCAATTGAGTGCGAAAGCTGTCCAGCGGTCTCTCCGATCAGTTCTCTGACCAGAGCCTTCGCCGTCGGGGCTTCGAGCTCCGACGGAGGTTGGAAATCGCTCTAACTCTCTTTATTAATTAATTTAGTTCTAGTTCTCTTTGTAATAAGTGCTTTTGTTTCTGGATTTGAATAGTTGTGTGCTGATGATCATTTTAGTTATGAATATAAGCTAGCTGCTGTTCTTGCTATCAGTGTTGATTAGTTAAAGGATTTCATTTGTGTACTTGGTTTCCTTGCTTTCAAAACGTCACTGCCTGAATGTGAGAATTTCAGATGTGATTAAGTAAGCGTGCTTGTTTCTGTTTCTAGGTTTATGAATTCAGAATCAGTTATAGACTTCTGATATGAGCACACTATGTTATTAGGCTTGAGGTGTTTCATTCATGAGTGTATATGCTTCTAGTTTCAGCCTGAAGGTTGATCGGTTGAGTCTCTGATGCTTGTTTTCCTTTTTTAATAGTTTTAGCTATATTGTTTTGAAGACAAAAGAAGCATACCCAATAGACCCATGTACCTAAACTGTGATAAGATTTTCTTGATGGAGACGGTGATCGTGCTCATTGTTCCAAGTTTTAGATATCAGAAATCAACATGCTTGTGATTTAAACTAGAGTAAGAAAACTGCATGCTTCTATGTTCAAGACTTGGATGGTTTGGTTATTTTACCTTAACTGAATAGAAGTTCTGCTCCTTTCCTTTCTTTCTCTACTGCTGCAGCTTCTCTCCTTTACTCTCACTTCCTCTCAGTTTTCCCTTTTTTTCTAAGTGTTTTGTGATTGTTTGAAGTGTGGAATGAATGGCTGCAGTAGGTGGGTGCATATAAATGCTTGTGGTTGATTTAATTCTCTGCAAAATCTTCCCCAAATCTACTTTAAATTAAGAGTGAAAAATTCAAATGTCCATTTAAGTTAACAAACATCAAAATATGTCAACCAACTTAAAAAACTCAAATTGAGTCCATTTTTTGTATTTTTGGACAAAAATGCCCCTAAATTTTGGAAAAGGCAAAAATCCCCCAATTTCCCCCAAAATCAAAAAACTGTCGGGCCCCCCATTTCCCCCAATTTCGGACAAAACTTCCCCCCGCCTCATTTTCACCCAATTTTGTTACAGTTTTCCCCCAAATTTTTACTGATACTAGCATTCAAATTCTCCCACCTTGCCGCCTTGCTGTCGCCCGTCGATTCCACCTTGCAGCCTCGCCGTCGCACAGTCGCCGTCCGTGGATTCCACCAAAAGTTGCCTACCCCGTCTCCGCCTTGCCGCCTTAACGTCGGCCCGTCGCAGTCCGTCGATTCCACCATAAATTGCACACCTCGTCGCCGCCTTGCTGCCACCACCCATATCTCCATGTCTTCCGATGACGAATTCATTCCGGAAGGGGAGTCCGGCGAAGAGAGCGAAGCTGCAGAGAGCGAAGCCGAAGAAAATAGTAATGCCGGCGATGACAGCGACGCCGGCGAAGAGAGCGACGCCGAAGGAGACGCTGGCGGAGAAGAAGATGAAGTTTGAATTAACCCCAATATGGCGCTAGAGGTAGTTTAAAAACCCTAAATGATGATTTTACGAATTTTTGTTTAGAAATTGTGATAGTTTTGTTGCTTCTACTGTTGATTTTGTTGTTTTTGTCGGATTGGGTGCTGCATTGGGGGTATAGGAATAAGCTCTCTTGTTCCACCCTTATACTTGTTACCATCATACCATTCACCTCCATGGATGACATAGATTTTAGTTGTGGCCATCTGCACACAAAGAAATCAGTTATAAAACTAAAAAATATGCTCTAGCAGTAATTGGCCTAATGGTTCTATTTGTACTAATAGTACCACTAGACCCATTGTCTATCATAACAACATGTAGCCGCTGGGTCTATTGGGTCTAAATGATCTATTACGGTCAAAATAGTACCATCAGACTGCAGAGTATCTAATTTCATCAAATTTAACACAAATACTACGCATTCTTCTTTCCAATTCATCAAAATTAACAGTACTAGTGATTACCCATATCAAAATAACAAATCAAATACAGATTCATTTAAGATTAAATGTTAGAACACACACCTTTCGACCAGATCTATTTTTCCTCGTCGATAGCAATGTGATTGGGGTGTTGATTCGTCGCCGTTATGAAGCTCCTCGACTGCATTTGCCGGCGATCGGAGTTTTGATGCAGCTATGAAGCTCCTTGACTACAGTAATCACCAGAATTGTACTTGGGGGAAAGAGAGAGAAGAGAGAGCAACGCCGAAATTGCCGCCTACAATTACAAAGATCTTTGTCGACTTGGGGAAAAGAGAGAACGACGAGCAAGAAGAGATATAGAGACAGAGCTTTTGGGAATCTCGAAATTTTTCAGCTGGGGGAGGGAGGTGAAAGCGCCGAAAGTGAATTGGAAATGTGAGGGAAATTAATGCCTCATTAAGGGTATTTTTGGGACAAAATGCAAAAGATGGACTCAATTTGAGTTTTTTAAGTTGGTGGATATATTTTGATGTTTGTTAACTTAAATGGGCATTTTTATGGATTATCACTTAAATATTTAAAGGCTGCCTTGACTCTTTGCTTGCAGGTTTATTGGGGCTCAAGAATGAAGCTATCTAGGTAGCTAATTTGTAGCAGAGGAGAAAAGATTGCTGCAGAGGAGGAAGATTGTGTTCCCCTTGGGAGAACTAGAAATTAGAATCGTATTTCTTCCTTTTTTTTCATTAATAGCTTACTAGCCCACACTTTTTTGACTTTGAAGTATTTGTAAAGTAGTTCTTTAATTGTTTTATCATCAAATCTTAATTTAAGGTTTTAGAGGTATATATATGGATCGGCTGCGAGGCTTCTTTCTATTTCAAGCCCAATATCTTGAGTGTGTAGTGGGCTTAGTCCCATAATTAATTAGTTAATGGGCTCGGCCCAATTATAAAATAACTTGGCTCGTTAGTCTACTAATATAACTTGTAAATCGAAACACTAGAATCATTTTAATTTGTTAACTTTTATAAAGTAATATTTTACTACTTAGTAAATATTGAAATCAAGTGTCTACTCGATTTATTTGATAGTTAACTAAAATTATTGGGAATCAAGTAGCTACTTGATTTATAAAAGATTTTCTTCTAGTAAATCCATTATACACAAGTGCTATTTAAATCACTAAAGAGAATAATTATCCTTTAATCATTTCTAAAGTAGATAGAAAATACGGGGCGTTACAACGATTCATCTATTCGTGAAAATTAATATTGAATACACGAATACATGAGTGGTGTATTCATGTATTCGCGAAAATTAAATTTGAATACACGAATACATGAATACATGAATGCACAAATACAAGAATACAAGAAGTATGCATTATTTGTATTTTTTTATATGAGTGGCTAGTATTTGAGTTTGCTATATCAAAGTGGTTACTTTTAAGGATTAAAAACTCAAATTTAAAATTATACATGTGTGTGTGTGTTTTAAATATGTTTGTTTGAATGAATGAATTTTCTTGAATTATGCTATGCACTACCGCGAGCATGTACTCCCAACTGTGACATGTCGCAAGCTAATTGATAATTCCGTGTAGTGTGCTAAAGGAAAACCAATAACACTATCATTTAAAAAAGAGGCAAAAAAATAAGTACCTATTGAACATTAAGTTTCTCAAGATATACCTAAAACTTAACAAAAACTTAAAAACTACCTAAAGTTTCTATAAGGGGACTAAAATACCCCTCATTTTCTCCTCCCCTCCTTCTCTCACCTAACACACTCATGTGCTCTCCCCTCCTCCTCTCTTCTCTCTCACACATTCTCTCACCTGACACACACGCACAAATTGAGATGGTTTTTTTTTTTTTTTTTTCGTTTCTTGTTCTTTCTTTTCAGTTTTTTTTTCCTGTTTTTAGTTGTTTTCCCCTTTTTCATTTTTTTTTCAGTTTGTCTGTTTTTTTTTCTTTCATTTTTTCATTTTTTTTCCTTCTTTTTTATTTATTTTTGTTGTAAGGAATACCAAAATAACTTGACAAAAAATTATCAATTTCTTACATTCTCCAACTCGTTTAGTAAGAATTTGATAATTTCTTATGTTGTACAAATTCATTGTTTGGTAAAAATTATCAATTTATTATTTGGAACGAAATTTGTATGTGTGATCATAAATTTGTAAGAAATTTTAATTTCTTATCTCTAATTTTGATTAGAAATTTCAATTTCTTACCAAATTTCTACAACAATAATAAAGTTCAATTTATTACCTTCATCAACTCGTTACGTAAGAATTTGACAATTTCTTATATTTTAATTTGTATATGCGATCATAAATTTGTATGTGTAGCCATAACTTGGTAATAAATTATGATTTTTTGCATATTATTTTGTACAAATTTGAATTTTCTTACCATCATTACTGTTTTTCGTTTTTCATCAATGCGTATCATGTTTATTAATTTGTACGCGTAGCTACAACTTGGTAAGAAATTTTTATTTTTACCTATTATCTAGTGCGAATTCGTATTTTCTTACTATTCTTAATGTGTTTTATTAATTTGTATGTGTGATCGTAAATTTGTATGTGAGATGGTAAGAAAATTCAATTTATTACCTATTGTTTGGTATAAATTTGTAATAGCCGTAAAAATCCTAAACTGGAAAATTGAATTTTCCAGCGTCAAAAAGAAATAATATTTCGAGATAGGATTATTTGAAGGTTCCGTAGCGAAAGAACAACATAGCAATTTTCTTAAGTTATGCTCGAACGGAAATATTATCGAGATTATTGGCACCACTAGTATTAATATTATTTTCGCCACTAGCATTATCATTATCACTTAAAGAAACAAAGTTAGCCACCGCACTAGACCGAGGACGACGACGACGAGAATCGACTCGACCAATAATCGAAAATGTGCACTATCGCAATGAAAGCCAGTTTAAAGTGAGATTCGAAGCATAGCAAGGAGACGAAGCTGAAACTATGAACCAAGCAAATTAAAACACAGCCGATCACAATTTTACTAGGAACAAAGACACGAAGCGACGACACGATTCAAAGACTGCCGGCGAGATAGCACATACACCTAACATAGATTTGACTTACAAGAAATTAGCAACGATAGAATGATAGACCGTTGAACCGCCGAAACAATGACGATCGAGAAAAGCAATTGACATCAACGAGCCAACGAAGAAGACTAAGACAAGAGTAAGACAACTAGGCCTTGAAGATTCTAAGCCGACAAAATAAAAGCTTAATCAATAAAGAAAGACAAGGCGCATAAGGTGGAGAATTTAAAGTCTAGATATTTCCCCAAAGAGAAACGTCGAATAGTAGCACGAGCAAAAGTATAAAGAAACATATTACGGACAATACGAGTAATTGCGGAAAGGCATCGATTTAAATCAAGCGACACAAACCTAGCATCATGCACACTCTAGAGGACGATCTCTGCACATTAAGGTAAAGAAAGAGTAAACTAGAAGCGACACGAGCCTGACGACTCAAGTGAAGAAATGAGAACTCGAGCATGAAAGATAAAGTGCAACGAAGCATGCTACATCCCAAATAGAAACGATCGGATCCAACCTAGTTGTACCACCTCCCTTCGTTAGATAAACGACGCTAGAAACACAACAACGCCAAGAAAAAACCACGGGAGTGTGATAAGGAAACAAGAGCAACCTACCCGATATTTTGCTAGAGGATACGAATTTCAAGGATGAAATTCTTTTTAAGGGGGGTAATGTTGTAATAGCCGTAAAAATCCTAAACTGGAAAATCAAATTTTCCATCGTCGAAAAGAAATAATATTTCGAGATAGGATTATTTGAAGGTTCCGTAGCGAAAGAACAACATAGCGATTTTCTTAAGTTATTGCTCGAACGAAAATATTATCAAGATTATTGGCACCATTAGTATTAATATTATTTTCGCCACTAGCATTATCATTATCACTATTGTCCTAAGGACTAATTGATAATGTAAATTCTACATTAGCATTTCGATACTACCATCAAGTTATTAATTTTATTAGAGGAAGAAATCGCTACTTTAAGTAAGATAGAAAATAGAAGCTCAAGCTCATTATCGAAGCTAGAACAGAAAGATATGAAATCATTAAATAAGAACACGATCTCCGAGAAATAGATTATAAGAGCCGAAATTAGTCGGAAGTGGAATTAATTATCAAGCATAAAGGAAATTATCTCCTTAGAAGGAAAATATGAAATTCGAGTATTAAAATGTCGTAGCAATTACAACATGATAAGATAATAGCTATCTAATTAATTAAATTGACTCTAACATAAGCATGTGTTCTAGTGGTAGATAGCCACCAATTAAATATAATAAGTCTCCTAATAATTACTACTCCCTCTGTTTTTTTTTGAAGTGACTCACTTTAATATTTTAAACCTCACATATTGAATATAAGTGAGCTACTTCAGAAAAAATGGAGGGAGTACAAAAATAGAGATGAAGTAGTAGAATCCCACTACTTAGATTATATAATATTTAATAGCTAAGTGACTAGTGTGTGAATGTGTCTTGTAGAATAAATAAAGGGTGAACTTTAAAAATACCCAAAACAAATAGAAGTATAAGTTTTATACCCACTACTTTAAAACTATAAGTTTTATATCCAAAAAGCTATGAAATGACAAAAACAACCTTAAGTTTTGGGCCCACTTGTAAGTAAAGTTAAAAGAAATATTTTGTCTGTATATGCTTACTCGGTCCCGGTTGTTTTTCTTCAATTTTTTCAATCTATTTCTTCCAATTTATCTCTTGAGACCGTGTAAACATTAAAAAAAATTCTAAAAAAAAAAGAAAATCGAGAAATTCATTTATTGACAACTACCGAATCAGAAAAAAATCAGTTGCAGTGTTATTACATTTATTGACCAATCAGAAAATACAACAAAATGAAACAACAACAAATGTGTAACACAATTTTATAAACATTCAAATTATAGAGAGAGAAATAATCGAAGTTCCTCTAGTTTTATGCAATTTTGGGTGTGAATTTGGCGCAATTGAACGATTTTTGCTCGAAAGTAAAAAGGTACATATCAATTTTTCATATTTTTGTGGTATCATATGTGTGAAAGTGAAAAAAAAAAAACATGTTCTTGTATACACGGTTAAATATTATATATACACGGTTCTTATTTTTTTCCCTACAATATGATATTTTGGCCTTTTTTAATATATATTAAGTACTTATGTTAGACATTGAAATATATATTACTCGATAATCAACATTAAACCATGAATAATTAGTTTTTGAAGATACGAATTGTTGTTAGGCATATATACACGGTTTAAAGAAGAAAACCGTGTAAAAGTGTAATTTTTTTTATTAACACGGTTAAAATATTTTTACACGTTATTCTGCATTTTACACGGTAATTATTTAACTTAGACCGTGCAGTGTAAGTCATTACACGGTGTAATTTGAATTTTCACTGTGTAATATAAGTTTATACCGTGTAATTATGTTTAACCGTGTAGTTGCAGACTTTTTACAATATGTGTTTTTGCTTGTAATTTGACGTAATTTTTTGGTTCCTTTGCAGTGATGTCTCAAGTAAAAATATTAATTCGAAAGGTCCGTCCTTGAATTGTTGCAAAAGTTCTTCACCACCTATACGCCTTAAGACAATAGGTATTTGCTTAATTACAATATCTCGAGTGTATATGTTCACTCGAGCCGGAAAACCTTGCATACGAGGTCGGTACCATGTGTATCTAGGCTGCAAAAGGTATGTCACAATCATTCGTTAAACTCAGACAAAAAAAAGAGTCAAAAAGAAAAAAAAAACATCAAACAACACTTGTTCTGTCATTACACGGTTGCTTTTATTTTTATACCGTGTACACGGTTAACTTTTAAGTCAACCATGTAATTTAAGTTGTTGACTTGTCTGTTTGACCACTTACACGGTTAGTTATATGTTTTAACCGTGTACACGGTTAAAATATATACCTAACCGTGTAAATGGTCAAACAGACAAGTCAACAACTTACACGGATAAGTTTAAATTTCAACCGTGTACACGGTTGAATTTTATACTTAACCGTATAATTATAAACTGCAGAAAAGCTGAATTCGATTTCAATCAACTACGACTATCAGCCACAATTATCACCTTAATTAGGCTTCTAAACACTTAATTAACATATTCCAACAATATCTTAGTCAATAAAAGGCTTAATTACATCATAAATCGACATTTCGAAAAAGAAAAAAAAATTAACTCACCGGCGGTGGCGGCATAGGGAGATTTGTAATGTCCCGCATTTTCTAAGCTCATAGTTACATCATTTTATCGATAATTTAGAAGTATATAACTTTTAGAAATTTAAAATCTCATAGCGAAATCGAGTAGCAACTTGATTTTATTGATCTTATTAGCCGAGGATTGATCACCTTTAGTTAAGGGTGAATTATTTAGAACTTTTCGAATGTCCTATGATGACCGTTTGTTACTAGTAATTGGGCCAAGGCCCCATTTAGTTAATTTGATGGGCCGAAGCCCATCAACCACACAAGTGGGTGTTAGATCAAGTTTTAAAACTTGTCCTTTGTGATAAACGGCAAATTACCGAATTAGGATAGTATGCAACTCCTAAAGCTTATTGAAAGCAAGAACTTTCTTCACAACACATTATTAGATAATAAAATATTAGATAATAAGAAGAAAACTTGTAGGTTTACATAGATTCAAACCCTCAACGCGCTGATCAAGGCAGACCGGGAGCAGCAATACATCAAATCTGACCAAATCTCAGATTACAGCTATAATACAGAGAACAAAACAAAAACCTAAAGACCTCCTCTAATCTAAAAATAGAAAAGGAATCAGCCTTCTTTACGCACCCAAAATCCAGTCTTACTAGCTTCATGACCTGCGAATAAAAGAAAGAGAGAAGAGATTAGCTACTATAAAACAAAAAGCAAAGGGAACCCAAAAATCTGCAATGTGAGGACAAGAGTAAATCTGCAGACAATCTCTCAAAGAAAACAAGAGTAGCACAAAAGAAGGTTGTATTGGGATACTACAATTCAATTCCCTCAAGTCAACTTACCTACTAAACCTAAGAGTTCAAAAGACATCACCATATATACACGCCCTTTCCCAAAACCAGCCTCATTTTACAACTCTTCAACACATATTCAGCCACATTGAGAGAAAGAAAGGAAAACCATCAAGAAGAGAGAAGCAAGAGCGGGAGAGACGTGAAAGGAAGAGGGGCTACAGCTTTTAGAAAGGAGAGGAAGAAGCTCCTTCCCCAAGCTACCCAACCTCATTCACTCCTTTCATTCCTCAAGGTAAACACCCAACTCTTTAGAAGAAATAAGCATGCTTCCCTTTGTTCTTACTCGAGAGATAAACCAACAAGCATAATCCTTCTTCAAATCAACCAAGCCTAACATGTTTCCTTTCAAACACTCCAACTAGAAAAGAAAACAAGAATGCAACATGCTTCTAAGAATGAAACTAGAATCTAGAGATAACCAACAAAAAAAAAGAGAGATTTGATCTATAAGCACATTAAAATTCTGAAAAACTAGAACCTAAGCATGACCGAAGCCCTTAGACACACACGCACATAGGAACACCAGTAATTCCAAGAAGACATTCAGTAACAGAGAATTAAGAACACAATTTTGAAATCCAGAAATCTAGAATCTAAGACAGTAAAACATACTCGTGTATATATACTTATATACATCCTACAATTAAGATTCTACATTCGTGAAAGCATAAATGAGCGAGGAGAGATAGAGGATAGAACCTCCGTCGAGGCACTAAGCCCGACGGTAGCGAACGTGGCCAAAGAAAGGTGATGGAGTCGACTGTGCTGGCCTCGACTCAGTTGAGTTGATGGAGGGCAGCGACGACGTCCTTGGTCGTTGACAGCAACGATGATCGTCGACATCGAACCCCTACGGCAGCGAACCAAGGCGATGCTCTCATCGTCGATGCAAGACTAGAATCTGCTAGTAAGACATAAAACAATATTAGTAAACTCGAATAGAGTAAATCATTTCAGTAATAATCGAACCCCAACTAGAAATCAACGATTAGGGTCAAGGATGATGTGCGAATGTCTCCTAAGCTCCGCTTAGGATTTTTAATGTACGAATCGAAGGAAGAGCCGGAGCGCAGGAGTTGCACCAGGGGAAAATCGTTGAGACCGAGAAGGGAGCTCGAACCACGATCGCCGAACGATGCCCATAGCCGGTGCCGTCTCACTACACTGACGGGATCTCGGATTCGAGAACACCTCACCGGAATCAACTACAGAAGCCGGAGGGCTCGCTGCCTAAAAATCAGCTAGGGCTAATTTGTTACCAAAATTCAATTGGAGAAATTTTGGAAAAGAGAGAGAGCAAAACGATGACGGCCATCATTCGAAGCGCCGCCTGGCACATTGCCGGAAAAGATGACCGGGAAATCGGTGAAGAATCGGTGAGGAGATTCAGAGAAGGGAATCGCAGAATCGCGAAAGTGAGAGCCGAGAGAGAGAGAGTTGCATTCTGATTGAAAAAGGCAATTTGGGGCTTCTTTGTGACCCGGGTCGGGTCGGGTCTCTAGTCGGGCCGAGTTCTATCAACACGCGGGTCCAGGCAAGGCTGAAGAGTAGGCGGGCCGAGCCCGAAACACGGGGCTGGATTAAACAGGGGGCCGGGTCTACCTATTGATTGGGCCAGAGTTCATTTAATCAATTGCGAGCCCAAATTCCTAAACAATTATGGACCGAGACATGATTAATTGAATCGTACTCTACCCGTAATTAAACTTCGATAATTCGTAAGGAATTATTTCACGATTAAAAGAATTAACTTAAGATAAGTTAATTAACCCAGATTTACCGATCAAGATTTCCTAGCAAGGAATTATTAACCAAGATTAATAATTTAGATTAATTGATTTAGCTAATCAATTACACAATTACATGCAGTAATTACCTTAGTTATCAATAAATCAAAGATTGATTTATTAATAGAACTTTTCACGAACCGTTCATATAACGGGATTCATAACTCGAGCTTAGATACCAGTAACCACGTTACTGGATTTAGAATAACCTCCGATCAGTACTTAAATAAAATATTAGATAATATTTTATTTGTTAGAATACGAATCTTACCTCGATTTTAATCGAAGGGTACACGAAGGAGGGACAGTAGCAAAAGCAAAGATCAAGTCTCGTTGCAGTAGAGAAAGTAACGAGGTGGGCTTTCTATAAAACAAAGCATGTTTTATTAGATTAATAGCTCTCTTAAAGTATTGTCATGCCATAAATGTTTTCAGTTTTTGTATGATGCCTATCTGTTAAATGGCCAAGGCCATTTCATAAATCGAATTCGGGTCCTTGAATGATCAGCTATCATCCATGGACTAGTGTACACATCGATTGTGTCATTCCAGATAGTGACTGATCACGTGACCGAGTGAGGTGGCCACCTCCTCGGACACAACAAACTCAGATATGGTAGAATACTACGGAACTTAGTCTGCAGACGCTTTTAAGATAACTCAGTTTTCGTGAATATAGGCCTTTCAAGAAAAACCCTATGCTTCACTATGAATGGCTTGACAATAAAAAAATGTTTTGGGCATGTGTCCACTGAGTACTCTGTACTCACGCCCTGTACATTATTTCCAATGTGCAGGTTGAGCAGGATGAATGGAGAGTGACCGGCGATGCTTTTGTCAATATTAGCAAGTAGTATTAGTTGAAGATTTTTCTTGGTAATACATGTCTTCATACATGTATTCTTAAACACATTTCCGCTGTGCGTACACTCTGATACTTCTAACCCCTCGATATGGTTGTAATTCAAGATCATCACAAGTGGTGTCGTACTTATTCCGTCTATTATGTCCACCTATTGGTGTTTGTTCTATAATATGTTCGTATCAAATTCCCAAATTTTCCCATCTTTTATAAATTACCCTTTAATTTCCACCATAGTCACGAATCACCAAGCTTAGCTATCGATTAGCAAAGTGCGGTCGTGACAGAGTGGTATCAGAGCACTAGGTTGCTCGAAAATCCAAGAGTCTTCTTCAAAGTATAGTCTAGACTTGAATCGCTAGACTAAATAGATTCCTTTGACAAAAGCTCGGCACTCCAACTCATCACGCTCAATGAGGAAAAGAGAAAATGCTTTCTTCAAATGATTGAAAATTGAAAATTCCTTTTATTGCAAGAACTTAGCAGAAACTAGTTCTTAGATCACTTAGAAAGAAAAGTGAACTTCTCTAGAGAACATAGTTGCTTTAGACACTTACTTTGAGTAAGTAAGCTTAAATTAAGATTGGAACGAAGTTCCTTTCTTCTCCAGTCAAGTGAAGAAGAAGATGACGAGTAAGGCAAGATGCCTAAAGACTGGATACGAGAAGTATCACGAGGATCGAGATGATTCTGTCGAACGTATGCCAAGGCAATTATTTTGAACAAGGTTGCTAATGCCTTCAACTCTAGCATACCTCAGTGGTATAATCAAGTAAAATACATTGTGGCAAAATAAATAAGTCCACTTTAACCTCAAGTGTGTCACTACATACTTGGAAAGAACAGAAAGACCTAATAAAGAAAATAAAGAAAGTTGAGTGAGACGTGATAAGCTCAGATGCTAGAAGCTATGAGAGTAAAATAAGAAAGAAAGCAAGTCGAGCTATATCCATGATCAGACTACATTATAGCAATGAGAATCAGGGCATAGTGCCACTTGGAGAAAATAACTAAATCATTAGAATGTTGCAGCTTAAGTTGCAACTTCTATGAGAAATAGATACCTGAAGAAGAATTCTTCTTTTAAGATGGATAAGCCATATCCGGGATGATTTAGCATCCTACTCCGTTAGACTTACCAACCATAGTGGTCGATCATCGAGACAATGCTTGAAAGGGAAATCCGATGCTAGTTCCGAAGCGTCGTTGAAAAGCCTCAAAGTTGATCAACACGCTACTAGCAAAAGGAAAAAGATAGTCGGGTTTGTGGCTGGAACTTCAAGGCAGGCTTCCAAAGCATCCTTGAAGGTTCAACCCGATGCTTCAAATAAATCTAAGACTGAAGAGCTTAAACGCTCTACACGTAATTCAAAGCGTGACAAGTCAGCGATAAACTCGAAGCGTCAACAAACGTATAAAGCTGACTTGAATAACTTCACATCTCATGGAGGAAATCAAGTACGCTTTATCCCCAACGCTTTACATTTCTCTAAAGATCAAAAACTCATCGATCACCCTATACATGGTGAAAGCATTCCTTTACGCTCTCAGGGAAAAAAGGATCAGTAAGCGTTTTCACTATTACACACACGATTACACTCAGGATTTTCCCATCAAACAAAGTCCTATTTGTTTCGTTGAGGATCTCGAGAAAGAAATCACGATCTTAGTGAATCCAACTCGAGCCTCCAAACTCACTAACATTAAGGAACCCAATGCAAATTGGGTACTTAAAAATTGTTGATCTCATAGATCAAGGCAACGAACTCAAAAATTGCGGACAAGAGAAAGGAAGAAGCAGCATGGTACTTAGATAGTGGTTGTTCGCATCACATGACGGTGAACGATCCTTTCTCAATGAGTTTGTTACAAAGCCCGATCCAAATGTTACTTTCGGTGATGATGCTAGAGCTATCACTATCGGATACGGTACCTTTAGCATTGGAAATATGAGACTCCCTAACGTCTCATATGTCCAAGGCCTCAAACATAACCTACTCTCTATTTCTCAACTATGTGATAACGGGTTTATGGTAGAGTTTATCTCTAACCAGTGTGTTGTCAAGAACAAAGCGTCTATGCAGGTTATTCTTATAGGTATTCGAAAGCAAAACGTGTATGTAGCTAACTGGAGCAGCTGTGAAGTTGGAACTTGTCTCATCGCTAGAAGCACTTCGGAGATTGGATGGTTATGGCATCGTCGCCTCAATCACTTGAACTTCAAAACAATGAACAAGATATCTCAGAAGAATCTTGTCAGAGGTATTCCAAATGAAGTCTTCAACAATGATATTGTGTGCCAAGCCTGCCAAGAAGGCAAGCAGATCAAAAAATCCTTCCAAAGCGTTGAAGGACATGGTTCATCTCGAATTCTAGAGCTCCTACATATGGATGTCTTCGGTTCAATTTCACCAGTCACCTTGAGTGGAAGAAAGTACGCTCTTGTAGTCGTGGATGATTTTTCACGCTACACTTGGGTACTAATTCTGTTTAAAAAGAAAGATACGCTTCGGGAGCTACCAAAACTCCTAAAGCAACTGACTGTGGAAAAAGGACTGGATGTAGTGAAGATACGCTCTGATAAAGGAACAGAATTTCTCAATCAATTCATTGAAGCGTATTGCATAGAAAATGGGATATTTCATCAAACTTCTACCGCTCGAACTCCGCAACAAAACGGTGTTGCCGAACGCCAAAACAAAACCATCAAAGAAGCTGCACGTTCAATGCTAGCAGATGCTCAACTACCACAAAGGTTCTAGGGCGAAGCAACCTTCACAGCCTGTTATACCCAGAACCGTACCCTGATCAACACACGTCACAACAAAACCCCATACGAATTATGGAAAGGGAGAATTCCTACCCTCTCTCATTTACATATCTTTGGTTGCAAGTATTTCGTTCACAACAATGGTAAAAGTCAGTTGAGAGCGTTTGATAGCAAAGCTGATACGGGAATATTCCTTGGATATTCTCCTACAAGCAAAGCCTATCGTGTCTATAACTGTCAAACTCTTGTTGTGGAAGAGACACCACATGTTGTTTTTGATGAAATTGCTTTCAAGACTCCGCAGGTACAGGAAAATACTGAGAGCATGAGTAATGGATCTAAAAGCGTAATAGAAAATTCTAAAGCTTCTATTCGACCTACAACTCGCTCCATTTCAAAGCAAGTGAATCTGGTGAATGGTTCACTCGAAGAAGAATCTGAGGATGAAATCGAAGGTGTGGCAGCAGGATCTAAATAAGCTCTCTCTCGATAAGGGGGAACCAAACTCGAGAATAGCGATCCTTCGACCTCATCCGTCTCAAACTATGAGGAAGCTCCATACAGTCCAGTTATATGTGATCAAGGGAATGGTGATAATCACATTTCATACTCCGAAGCAGATGAGACAGAGGCTCTCAACCAGAAAAAGCTTTGGTTGAGGTATCATCCCCAAGAAGGTGTTCTAGGTGACCCTAATCAGGGCGTCAAGACTAGAAACACCTTACTCCATGGTGAAAGTTGTTTGTTTAGTTGCTTCCTAGCAAACACCGAACCTACATCGGTGGAAGATGCTCTAAATGACTCAAACTGGATAACAGCCATGGAAGAGGAGCTAAACAAATTTGTAAGGAATGGCGTTTGGTACCTAGTAGATCGACCCTCACATCAAAGCGTTATTGGTACCAAATGGGTCTTCAAAAACAAGACCGACGAAAGTGGAAACATTGTTCGCAACAAAGCTCGTTTGGTTGCAAAAGGTTATTTCCAGGAAAAAGGTATCGATTTTGACGAAACCTTCACTCATGTTGCTCGTCATGAAGCCATCAGAATTTTTCTTGCATATGCTGCATCCAAGAAGTTCAAAGTCTATCAGATGGATGTAAAGAGTGCTTTCCTCAATGGTGACTTGAAGGAAGAGGTGTACGTTGAACAACCCCTCGGCTTTGAAAAGAGTGATCAAGTGTACCGGCTCATCAAAGCAGTTTATGGCCTAAAATAGGCTCCCAGAGCGTGGTACGAAACTCTTTCAAACTTCCTAGTAGAAAGTGGTTTTCAAAAAGGGAAGGTAGATAAAACCCTATTCACAATCAACGACGGTGAAGACATGCTTTGGGTAGAAATCTACGTCGATGACATCATCTTTGGATCTCCAAATCAAAGCCTTAGTGACAAGTTTGCGGGCTTGATGAAGAGAAAATACAAGATGTTAATGATGGGGCTGATGACCTGCTTTTTAGGATTACAAGTGAAGCAAACAAGTCGTGGAATCTTCATCAATCAAGCCAAATACACTCGTGATATGCTCACTAAGTTTGGTGTTCAAAACTGCAAAAGTGTCAAAATTCCTATGAACACAAACTTTAAGATAGATCCAGATTTGGATGGCAAGTCAGTCAATGCTACGGATTATCGTATGTTGATTGGCTCACTTCTCTATCTTACAGCCAGCCGACCCGACATTACATTTGTTGTCGGTGTATGTGCTAGATTCTTCGAAGCCATTTGGAAGGAGCTAAGCGCATTCTTCGATACCTTAAAGGGACCATTAACTTAGGTCTTTGGTATCCGGCGGAAGATGACCTCATGCTTAGTGGATATTTCGATGCAGATTTCGGTGGATGTAAAGTTGATAGGAAATCAACAAGTGGAACATGTCAATTCATTGGTAACAAGCTGGTGTCTTGGTTTTCAAAGAAACAAACTAGTGTTGCCACTTCTACCACCGAAGCGTAATACATGGCCGCAGGAAGCTGCTGTTCACAAATTCTTTGGCTGAAGCAGCAGTTGAAGGATTGTAAAGTGGAATGTTCTGAAATTCCAATTTATTGTGATAACACAAGCACAATTTCCATCACCCACAATCATGTGCTTCATTCGAAATGCAAGCATATTGAAATTCGTCATCATTTCATTCGGGATCATTTGGAGAAGTAAGATGTTAAAGTTGAAAAGATTCCGACTGAGGACCAGAAAGCGGACATTCTTACAAAGCCAATTCCACAGGCCCGCTTTAATAAATTGTGCTTAGAACTAGGGTTGCTCGACCCTAGTGAGGAGAAGGTGGAGTAAAGGTGGAGAAGGCAAAGCGTGTTCCTTGCCTACTCTCACACTTTCCTTTCTAGGAAAGATTGTTGAGACAATAGGTTAAGGGGTAACCTGTCTTTGTAAAAATCATGAAAGAAGAAGACTTTATCTCCCTAACAAGGAATGATAATTAAACCGAAGGGATGGAGTTCCCTTTGGAGCATCGACCTCTATATGCTTCTACGATTAAGTGAAGCGTGGTTGAATGCTTCTCCTTGATGAGTTAATCGAGGATTAACTTGATTAAGGTTGATACCCATACCACGGTATTTGTAAAACTTGTACCGTCTTGTCAGAGAGGTGCACAAGTGGTATCTTGTGCACATCTTGATTATCCAGCCTACAAAGCGTGGTATAATCTTGATATTGCACCCCCAAAAATTCTTCTTCCCCCTTTTCTTTCTTCTTTTCTCTTCTTCCTCCTTGAGAATCATGGCTTCATCTTGGGTATACTCAATGTCTGTAGCGGGAGGAACGGCAACTCCAAACTCGTCACCTGGGAGCGCCCTGGTGAACTGGACACGAGTGTATTTATTCTCCACGTGCCATTCTTGTGATGGCCATGAGTGCTCCAAAAACATAGAGATCTTCATTCCGTATTTTAGCTTTCCAAGGAAAGAAAGTTGTCCTGTATGCTTGCCTTCAGTCTCCTTCCTGACGCTTTTACTCGCTTCGACGAGCTGCCGTATGAACCACGCTCTCTAGTTGTAAGGCGTTCGGTTGGAAGCGGCATCACAGAGCGCCGAGAGAAGACGAATCTTCTGCTCTGTAATAGTAGACCAGCTACCAGTGTGACAAAGAAGACACTTTGTCACAATGTTCATCAAATGGTCAAAAAGATGACGAAGCGAAGTCGTCTTTGAATGTTTCCGGACAAAGATATGGCACGAGGATCAGTTGTGAAGCGTTTGTACTCTTTTTGAATATCCGGATCACCAGTGGTCTCCGGGTCAGCCCCAGAACTTGGAATAGGAACTGAATCTTTGAATAAATCCTCGAGTGCTAGTGATTCAGTAGAGACCAGGAAGACTAGGCCATTTTCTTCCGTCTTACAGAGAGAGATTTTAGTCACTAGGGTTTGTGAGTCCAGATTAGAGAGGAACTCAACAACCCCAAGTGGATTGATGTAGCGAGAGTGCTGGAAAAGAAGATTTTCCAACCCTGAATATTGTATAGCCCTCTTGATGATTCCACCATCGGTGAGCAGATTCGGATTAACGTGAGCCTCCGTATAGATGAACTCGCTATATCGGCTATGCAGAGCGGGTTTCCATTTAGCATTCACCATTGTTTAAGATTTTCTGAAGTAAAAATTAAGATTGTTGCGAAAAATAAGTTCTGTGAGGGGAAGAACTTAAGAGTTGCAGAAATTTATTAAAAATGGTGAAAAGATGAGTATGCAACAGTGAATGTATGTATATATATTGATGTATAAAAATATTTCAGTAATTGTGAGTAGGAGTGGTGTAGTGGAGCGAGGTGTCTTAGTGAGTGGCTAAGATCACGTCCCGTAAATTATGTTAGTGGTTGAGATCTTGTCTTACAGTTACTTTGATCGTGCGGTCATGGGAAAAGTAATTCGAAATGTCCAACGGCCAAGATTAAAAAAGGTATTGGCGGTTCAGTAGCGCGAGTGAGATACACACGCGAGTGAGTCTCGAATACCGTATTTACAGCAGTCTTTGCATTAAATGCAAAGATATCACACGCAACTTATACTTGATTGATATCTTGCTTTATAGATATATATGATGTAAGTAAATTAATAAAATATTAATTTGAAACAAAAGAGATTTGAAATTTAGCTGAGTATTTTGCTTTGGAACTTAGACGAGAGCGTCTAGTTCGTGAAGCGTCTGTAACAGCCCTTTGTTATTTTCAATGAGTCATGCACAAGGTTCTTTAAGACGCTTTGCATAGACTGACTTACTTGAATTGAAAGACATGAAAGAAGGACTCACTAGTCAGTCAGTCATTGTAGTTGACTGATACCACGCTTTGACGATCAACATTCTCAATTGTTAAAGCGTAAGTTGAGAAACAGAAATGTTCTCGCTTAGAAAAGTGAGAGCGTCTGTTCTCATCTAGGCGCTTTCTCTCTAAGTTAAGGTGCTTCCCCCTAGTACATAGCTTTGAACTAGTATGATAGAGTGTGAACTCCGTAGGGAAGACGCTTTACTTGTCGAGAGTTGAGATAATGTGAACTTCTTTACTCTTGCGAAGATAGGTTTAAATTCTTGAATTTCACAATATGGATATGAGATTACAAAATCCACAAGGGACCCGGTTGGGGATGAGTGTCTTTATAGATTCCGATGAGATGATATGAGTTGCCTGAGTGCTTTACTTGGGATAACCCTTTTGGGCACCAGATTCATATTATCCATGGAATTGTTATAAATTCACTTCCTTACTAAGGCAAGCTATCTCATATTTCCATAAGGCTAAATTCTTAAGAATAAACACTAACCTTTTCAGAGTTGGCTCTTCACATTACTCAAAACAGTTGAGGCTTTCACAAATAGTAGTGGTGTTGGTATCATGCTTCGTGCTTCTGGCTCCGTTTCCACCACGAAAGCTTGTGAAATTGAGTGAAAATCATTCAAGCAACTCCATACGGTACGTCCCAAAGATTACGTATGTGTATGTTGACTTGAAGAGGATTGTCAGTTCAACACTTTCATGTTTCTTCCGTTGAAAGGGAAAAAAGAAAGAGAAGACTCCCAAGAAACCAAAGAAAAATCTAACTCTGGAACAATCAGTTCCTACCAAGACCGGGAAGCGTGTTTTGGTAGATGAAGAGGATGTGGAAAGTGCCGTGTCTTCCTCCGACGCTTCAGACTTTGACAGAACTATGAGTCAGGATCATGAAGCCGGTGCTCTTCTAGCACAAGAGGAAGGAGAAGAAGTAGACGCTCCGGCAGCTGATCACCACACTGACGCTTTCGAGTCAAATTCATTAACAGATGAGGAGCTGCAGCTTGAATCTCCTCCATCTCCCAAAGCGTCCAGTAGGGTAACCCAAGCTGTTGATAGAGAGCTTGCGTGGGCTGCAGAAGAAATCCGAGAGTTCTTTGGAACTTTCTCTATACCCACACATGTGCTGGAAATGCTCTCTCAATTTCTGAAATGCGTTCGCTATCGCGGTACCAACATACACCGCACTTGTGAGTTGCTACGGGATACCGATCCCAAAGCACTGATCGAGGAAGAAGCCGTCATTCTCAGCAACTTCAAGCTTGAACGCTTCGATGATCTCATTGATGAGGCGGAAGTATGGAAGCGGATCGAGATGAAAGTAAAAGAATTCGTTCCATCCTACACTCCACGCCCTATCACACCTACTGGCACTCCCGCCACAACATTTGAAGAAAGTCTGGCTGTTCTTCAAACCGCTCATGATGAGGTGGAGCGTGAATGCGCTCAGCTAAAGCTTGTATTGCATGAAAAGGAGAGCCAACTCTCCAAGGATGCCGAAGAAAAGAAAAAGGCACTTGAAGAGCTTTCAACTGCTTCCACTGAGTTGAAAGCACTCAAAGAAGACAACATGAAGAAGAATGAATAACTCTCAACTACTATCCAAGAGTTGACGGAGCTCAAGGTGACGGTCGCTGATCTGGAAGATCAGCTGGAAGGCGAACGAGAACACATCAAAGACGCTCATAATGAACTTTCGACCGTCAAGGCAAATCTTCAAGAAATCCCAGCATTACGATCGGAAGTTCTGGAGATCACTGATGCCTTGGATATGGCTCTTGACAATATCGATCAAAGCGCGAATACATTGGAAGCCGCGATCGAACGTCAAGACCTCACGATGGACGACCTGGAGCGTGCCCATCGTGAACTAGAGTGTGCTAATACCGAGCTCTCCACGATCAATGCAAAGGTCGCTTTACTGGAGCAAGAGCTGAAAGCAGTCAAAGCAGACAGATTCAATGCCGACTCCGCCGCCCGCCAACTACAAGAGAAGCTTCTTGCCACAGAACGGAAGCTTGCAAGTATCAGAACAACAAAGGAAGCTTGCCGAAGCTTCGACACACCCACCTACTGCTAGGCAACAGAGTGGCACGGGCCAGTCTGGACAAACTAACACGGCCACTTTGGAAGGCCTTTCCGCCCTTATCAACGCACTTGCAAATCATATTCGACATGAGTTTACTGTCTATCGAGACACAATCTCTAGGTCTATCATTCTCACGAATGCTCGCACTCCCGCTCCGATACTTTCAGCATAAATCCTTGGCGCTCTTCTGGCACAAGGCCTATTAAAGGACAATTAGCCGAATCTTGATCCGCAAGGTGCCGTCAATCAAAGTGCCACAGCGCCCTCCGCTCCCGCCCCACCTGTTTTTGATTCTGCCAAAAAGGGAAAGCGACTGGGACGTCAAGTGCTCAACACACTTTGGCCATGGCACAGAAGAAGGGGAAAGAAGAACCAGAGCTGCAAATCATCTCTTCCAGAGAGCCAATCAATGCCGCTCCGATTCAAGCCGTGTCAGCAGCAGAGCCTTCAAAGCACGCGCCTCCAAAGCGCAAAACCACTGAGTCTGCTAACAAACAAAAGAAGAAGATAAAAATGACTCCCGCAATAATGACCAAGGAGGCTGGAATGCAACGCGAATTCCAAGAGGAATTAGACGCGATCTTGGAAGTTAAGAGGCTGCATCACCTCCGAAGGTATCTGTTGAAGAACACACCAACAAATAAAGCTAAAAAAGAGTGCCTGGAAGTGATGGCACGATACAAAGCAGTGTCGGAGTGCAGGGATGAAATTTTTAATGAACAAGTGGTTACAGACGCGGACAAAGCGCTGCATCTCATGAAGGTGGAGGATATTGAAGCAAAACGAGTTTATGTCGAAAGTCTGCGAACAGACGCTTTTGAGAAATGCAGAAAGCTACTGGCTACTAGGGACGAACCCGAAAGGGAAAGGCTGAGAAATGCGGCTCCAAATGCGAAATTTGTTGAAGAGATTATTCCAGCTGACCTCAAGGAGGAGTGGAATGAAGCCAAGACAAAATTCGTGAAACGTTTTTATCACTAGAATGGCTTTCACAGTGATCTGACCATGGACTGCTTCGTTGCATATATGGATCACTGCAACATCTCTCTGTTCAACAAAATCTTGGAGCTAGCAGACGGGATCACTCTCAAACCGCCAAAGTAAGAGAGCTACAAACTCCCACTCATTGGAGGCATTATCCCTGATGATGAGGCCATCAAAAAGGAAATCAATGAGTGTGCTGATTGGCTGGAGAAGAATGAACGTCCAAATCGTTCTCAAGATGCCATTAAAGCTAGAGTCTACAGTGCTTATGGCATGATTCCTCCAACTCCAAGGAAGCGCTTCTGATCGATACGCATTGTATTAATACAATTCTCAACCCCATTAATACAATGATATATGTTACTACTCAAAGACAATCTCTTATTGTCTTTACTTGTTTATATGTTTTCATACTAACTACTATAATTGCATTAATATCGTGCTTTGCCTAACCCGCCTCTCATCTTATACTTGCCTAGGATTGTCTAGATTTGTGTAAGTACTTGACGTCGGGTTTTGGCATCATCAAAAAAGGGGGAAATTGTTGGGATATTATGTTAAGGGGGAACTTGGATCAAGTTTGAAATAACTTGTTTTGATTCGATCCCAAAACCCTCATTGTGTAGTCATTTCCCTTATTACTTTTGATAAATCTAGATCAGTTGATCTTAGCGAAGCTTACTTGTTAGGAAGCTTATATTATTAGTCTAGAAGCGCAAAGGACAAAGCAACTAAAGTTCGCAAAGAGTCAGGAAGCAAAGCGACTCCAATTGTAAAGAAGCCAGAAAGAAAGAATTGTCAGAACGTCATAAAGACATCTAAAGCCGACTTTGAATCAATAGAAGCGAGCGCTCACAAGTCAGCTCATCCAAAGCGTCTCAGATACGAAGCTGCAATTAAATAGCGTCAATGATAAAGTTGACCGAGAATTCAAGATTTGAATTCTTGACACATGGTTGACTCTGATCCGACGTGTCAGCACACCATTGCACAACGGATAAAGCAACAGTCTAAGTAGGTAAAGTCGCCATACCTTAGGTGCGGCGAACATCCCTTCCTACTCCTGACAAAGCAGAAAAGAGACTGACACGCTGACATATCCGGAAATTAAGGAACAAGGAACCTCTTCTCTCTCAACGGGAAGTAGAGCTCCTTACTATAAAAAGGGAGAAGTTGCACACATCAAAGGGGACGCACGTACAAACAATTTAAGCATTCGTAATCTAAGAACTTAAGCAAAATTTCTCTCAAGCCCAAAGTTCTTTCAAAGCGCTTCACTTTAGTGTGTCCTTAAGAACTTATTTCTTAAGTATTGCAACTATCTCTAATTCTAGGTTCAATCTCTCATATCCAAAACCTAGTCCTTTTTGAGAATCCTTATCCCTTTACCAGTGAATTAATTGTAAAGAATTCTCACATTTGCAAAAATCCAAAAACCCCAAAACCCAAGTCTAGAGTGAATAGATTGAGTTGAAAGGTTGTAGAGTTTTTGTAATAGAGTGTGTTGTTGTAAGATTTCTCGAGAGCCAGTAAAATCTCTGAGGATTTAAGGATAAGTTTGTTACTAGCCTTGAATCACTTCCCCTTGGAAGTATAAAACAAGGGATACCGAGTGAAGGTATTCATCCCATCGAGGATAAGAGTGGACGTAGGAGGGGTACTCCGAACCACTATAAAATTGGTTGTCTCTTTACTTTTAAGTTCATTATTGCTTTGATTTTCATCACACACACACACGCTTTAAATAGAAAACTGTTTTTAATCGCAAGAAAAAGTTATAACCATCTCACCACATTCCGCACAAGTTACTCACAAGATAGAAGCTTTGACTGCTTCACCTAGCATCAAAGAGTCTACTCACTACACGAGCAAGCTGCCTTGAATGCTTCACCACGCTTCAAAGCGTCCACTCGTTTAAAAGGCCGAAATTTGTTAAAGAAGTTAAATACTTCTCTACACACGTATTCACCCCCCCCCTCTACGTGTGTAAGCGCCTTTCGGGACCAACACTTCCCTACGTCCACGTCAGCTACCATCGTAGCTGAAATTCCTTGCTTCTCTTCTTGTTTATACTGATAGAGAATCAGCTTCAGATTTCGTCTAACCTCGACAAAATCTAAACATAAGTTCTAGGTCGTGACCCTTACAAACTTCTCTATAATAGAGATTACAAACTTGACACACGCTAGCTATACAGAACTTGCTAAGCTAATCTAGACTTAACAATTTGATAACCAGCTTTGTAGACTTCTTCAATACTACAGACTTTGACAGACTTTAATATGAAGAAATCTAAGGTGTTCTTAAGAAGCAGAGAACGCTTAAGAAATGAGAATCCAGAATCAAAAATCTGAATGTCTTAACACTTGGGAAATCTTCTTGATTCGAGTGTTAAGTGATGCTTTGAGCTTCAGAGATTTCTATAGAGTTTTGGCTTGAAAGTTTAATTTCCCGTGCTTGATTCTGGAGAGGCTTGAAGTATTTATAGGCACAAATTTAAATCTAGCCATTGGAAATGTCAGCGATGGCAGAGAGGCCGTACTGTTGACTCACTTCTAGCCATTAGGAGAATTTATCCTAGCTGGCAAACAGGTACCAGAGGATAAGTCATTCAGATTCGTGAGGGCAAATCTGCTTGACCTTCGATCTGTAGAACTTTAGCGATCTTGAACTCTTCAGAGCAAGCCAGCTGAACTTCTACTGCAGGTTGACTAGAATCTAAAAGATCAGGTCGAAGATAATAGATCAGATCGTCTAACACGATTTGTTCTTTACAAAGGTTCAACCTATAAAAGAACTAGGGAGACGACCTGTGCAAACAGGGCAGGTCGCTCTGATCGATCCTAATAAGAATTGAAAATAAGGCTAAGTGTGGTTTCGGAAAATATCATCAAAATCAAATTGCAGGGGTTCCTAACAAGGGAGAACCTGTGAATTTGTATCAATCCCAGTCTAAGTGTTTAGCTTCCTTTCTCTTGCCCTTACTGCAATTATTATTTATTAATTCTAATATCTTTATTCTAGGGTATGAGGAAAGATACTGTAGATGAAGGGATTTTCTGACTTAAAAGTTCTATCCTTCAAAATTCCTTTTGCATATGTCTTATCTATTCATTATTACACTCTAACATATCTACAGTTCTACCTAGTTTTAATAGCTAGGAATTTGAAAGGTTTCTCTACGATTGAGAGGATTAAAAGCTTATATTCTGACAGTTTAAGTGAAAAGCGACGTGCGTGTGCCCCACTCGCTCAACCACTCATAACCACCACTCACACGAACCACGATTGCATGCTAGCATAACCCCAACCGTCCAGATTTGCTCAAATAATCTCAACCGTTGCTTTACATTCTATTTATTAGTTGAAGAGTGAAGAAGAAAAATCATTTCAAGAATTCTTGCATCCTCTCAAATTCTTGCGCATAACCCTCTCAAATTCTTGCGCATAAACTCACTTTATTTCTCAAAATTTCACAATGGTTGTAGGCTTATAATTCGCAAAGCAAGTTAAGACGGTTATTCCTTCAATCTTCTTCGAGAAGATAGCGGTTCTTAACAACTATGGCTACGAAGGGCTGAACCACATCTTCGACTCTATCAGCTGTTGTGACGGTTTCTTCAACGTTGTCACCACAAATCCGCCTCATAGTCTCCCGAGGTAAATCACCCAGTTCTTTTGCTCATTCACGGCAGTGAACGGAGAACCAAAATCTGTGACTTTTCGCCTCGAAGGAGAAGGAGAAGAAGAGCCAGATATCTCTATTCCGGTACTGCCGCTGGTTCTTCAAGCCTACCATCTCACCGATGCTGGAGCCCTCTGCAGTATCGAAGATATTCCTATCTCCGTTGTCCATGAAGTCTATCAGCAAGCGCTGATCTCGCCGAAGAAGGAATACAATGTGAAGCCGTTTTACCTGAGTCTGTTGAAGCCGGAATATCGAATTCTTTTTGAATTCATCCACAACGTCTTTCTATCATACGCCGGCTCCAACGAGAATGTCTCCCTGCCCAAGCTAAGATTAATGTCCGCTATTTTGAAGCAGCTGGATGTTAATTGGGCTAGGTTGCTCATCAACCTACTGATCGAGGAAGCAAAGAGGTTCTCTCGAGTCCTTGATGACGACAGGGTGGTGGAAGTCAAGGTAAAGTACCCCCTCCAGCACGGGACGAAAATCAGTTTCCTCCTGCACTCTTATTTGCCAGATCACGATTGGTTTGACAAAAAAGAGCTCTCCAAAGTCCAGCTCGTTCCGAACAACAAATTGCAGTTAGAGATGCAGCTTAGTGTGACTGCCTACATGATAGGCAATGCTTCTGCTAATGCCAAGATCCTGCTGCATGCCATGAAGGAAACTCAGGTCCATTGTGCTCCCCTCGAAGCCAACCCTGCTGCCTCCCAATCATCTAAAGGGAAAGGGAAGAGGATGGTTTTTGAAGAAGTCAGTTCCTGTGGGTCCAGGAGAGTTACTCGCTCTCAGTCTTCTCTCCTGCACCCAGCTGCTCCTAACCCTATTGTCTCTCCTCTCCTGGCTGTCAAGATAGAAGCCGGTCAATCTGCCTCCCATTCTCCTCCGCAAATCAAATCAGAAGACGGACCATCTGCACCCGCATCTCCACCATTAGCTCGCGCTCAAGCTGGAGCTGAAGATCGGCTCTTGACTTTTGTCAAAGCCGAATTGAGGGAGATAAAGAGGAAGCTCAATCTGCTCCAACTCGCGGACTTCCAAAAACAGAAGTTCATCGATGAGAAGATTGACAAGGTCGACTCAATCCTCACTGATGAGCTCAATGAACTCAACGCCAAGTTCGACAAGTGCTTAGATGAGCTGAAAGATGATGTAACTTCCCTCACCAGGACCATAGCTATGGAGACAATGCAATCGAATGCGCCTTCGTTCATCGAAGCATACGGGCTCGCCCAATCAACTGAGATTTCTGTCCTCGAACTCTATCTCGAGGAGTACGTAGATCAGAAGGTCCAAACTCTCCAAGCTGAAAATGCCAAACTTTAGGAGTTCATCAGAACCCCTTTTGATGATATCAAAAATGGGGAAGATGGTACCTCAAAGCAGGTTGAGGTGAAGAAGTGTCCGTGAAATTCGTAATGAGGAAGGCACAATCTTGGTCAGACAATCTCAAGATCGTTGCCACAAGCGGGAAACTCCTCAAGAGGCACTTCAATTTTCATAAAGTAGCTTGTTACATGAAGGAAACTCCCATAACAAGAAGAAAGCAGCAGCAAATTTCTTGAAATGCTTCTACTTTATGAAATGCTTCTACTTTATCTCTGCAAGAATGCAAGATACTGAAGCCGATGCCGATGATTGAGGATGAAGAATTTTGTTTAAAGGGAGAACTAAGATGTTCTCTCCTTAAAAGCAAGCAGGTTGAAGATGTAGGAAGACTGTTAGATTAGATTAGAGTTAAGCGGTAGAAGTTAGTATTCTTGTAATTCAGTTTGCTCGCAAACTGCTCTTTTATCATGTATTGTAAACTGAGTTGTAGAATGAAATTCTTATTAAAGCCTTGATGACAATATCTCTTTGTCCAAGCTGCTAACTTTTTTTTTTTAAATCTGCCTTAGTTCAATGTTGGTTTCAACATCATCAAAAAGGGAGAACTTGTTAGGAACCTTCGGCAGTTGTTTTGATGATGTTCCTCGAAACCACACTTAGATCTAGCTTACTCCTTATTGGAGTATAGGTGATAGGAGCCATCTGTATTTGTTAGGACAGATGTAGTCTAGAATAAGTTGATCGATCCAGCTTGTAAAAGAGGAGATCATTTTATCGAGCTCTCCTATAAGGATTGATCTAGCATTCAGCTCCTGCCTCACCAACTGCAGAAGGCCAGCTGACCTGCTGGTGTTTTATCAGCTGGTCTCTCTTTGACCAGCTGGTCTCTCAATCCACTGGTGCCACGTCGGTTGCCAACCTGGACCAATCCCAACGCATGAAGATGACTTAGCACCAACGGCTCCCTGGCACTGGTCAGAGTTCCAACGGCTAGAATTCAAATTGTATGCCTATAAATACCCTCATCTTCAAAGGAGTTAAATACGGGAATTTCAATTAACAAGCTAAAACTCTGCAGAAATCTCAAGCATTCAAGCAAACTCAACACTCAAAATACCTAGAGAATTCTCAAGTGTTAACTGAGTTCTAGAGTGTTAACTGCTGCTCAAGAGCTAGTCAGAAGCTACTCTTTCAAGTCAAAAAGTTGATTCGTGAAGAAGGAAGTAATTCTGCTGCTTCACCATTTTCAGGGAAGATCAAGCTCTGGAAATCAGGAAGCTCACTGGTCTAATAGGTTTTAGTGTAGTTGTTGTAAGTTGTAAGGGTCACGATCCAGGAATCGTGCTTAGATCTCGACAAGTGAGTCGAGCTCTAGGACTGGTCCTCAACCAATAAAAATAAGAGAGGAGTAGGATCCAAAGGTTAAAGGGATTCTCAAGTTCGATGGAACTTGACGTGGATGTAGGAGGGTTTCTCCGAACCACGATAAAATCGACTATCTCGCTCTATCTCTTTATCTTTCCAGTTGATTTAATCCTACTGTTACTAACCATCTTGCATCATACATTCATCCTACTGTTTTCATAAAAAGGATTTTCATTTAAAAGAGTACTTCAACGAAACCACCAACTTCCGCATCCAGCTTGCTCCGCTTCCTCATCAGCAGCAAGTCTGCTGAAATTGAAGGAGATCGATCTGAAACTCTGAGCTCGCTCCTTTTCATTGAGCCTACTGTTTATTCAAAGCTATATTTGCAAAAACTGTTGGAGATTGGTGTATTCCCCCTCCCCATACACTAATTATACTCTTTTCGGGACCTACATTTTCCATATTTCATTTTTTTCGGTTTACTTTCTTTTTCTTTTTCATTTTATTTATTTATCCTTTTTATTTTATTTTATTTATTTATTTTTACTTAAAGGAGCTACAAAATTATTTTTAATTACGTTTTATCAAATAATATGGTAAGAATTTCTTACCTCGTAGCATAAGAATTTGACAATTTCTTATGCTCGTTCTACCCATTCACTTGGTAAAAAAATTTCTCTATGTGGTAAGAATTGGATCATTTATTACATAATCATACACAAAAATTATGTCCACCGTTTCTTCGATGTTAATCTAGATAAAAAAATATATCAATTCTTACATATAGATCGCAAGAATTGGATCATTTCTTACATAATCATACACAAAAAATATGTCCACCGTTTCTTTGATATTAATCTAGATAGAAATGTATCAATTCTTACATATAGATCGCAAGAATTAGATCATTTCTTACATAATTATACACAAAAAATCATACATAAAAAATATGTCCACTGTTTCTTCGATATTAATCTAGATAGAATTGTATCAATTCTTACATATAGATCTCAAGAATTATATAATTTCTTTCATAATCATACACAAAAAATATGCTCACCGTTTCTTCGATGTTAATCTGGATAGAAATGTATCAATTCTTACATATCGATCGCAAGAATTGGATCATTTCTTACATAATCATACACAAAAAATATGCCTACCATTTCTTCGATATTAATCTAGATAGAAATATATCAATTCTTACATATAGATCGCAAGAATTTGATCATTTCTTACATAATCATACACAAAAAATATGCCCTTCGTTATTAATCTAGATAGAAATGTATCAATTTTTACATATCGATTGCAAGAATTGGATCATTTCATACATAATCATACACAAAAAATCATACACAAAAATTATGCCCACCGTTTCTTCGATATTAATCTAGATAGAAATGTATCAATTCTTACATATAGATCACAAGAATTGAATCATTTCTTACATAATCATACACAAAAAATATTCCCACTGTTGGATCATTTCATATATAATCATACACAAAAATTTCAAAGACTAATTAGCTTATCCATTGAAATCGATAAGACTAAGTAGGTTATCCATTGAAAACATAAAAGTCTTAAATCAAACAGTACAAAACAAAAGAAAAAAAAAAAACAACTAACAAAAGGAGAGTGAAGAGGCCTAGCGCTAATTTTATTTTTTTTCTGATTTGACCAAAACTAATATACAAGAAACAACCACAATGTAGATTCAGAGAAAAAGGAAAATAAACAAAAAATTGCACAAACAAAGAATAAAAAATCGCATGAGACTCTGCGCACCTCTCTCTCCCTCTCCTTCTCTTTCCCCCATCATCATTCACACCATATATCTCATCCAACAAAAGGCATTACAAAAATAGATAATTGAAGAGCTCCACCAATAAAATAAAATAAAAGAAGAAGAAAGAAGGATTTATATATTTAAACTCAATCACCAACTCCAAAATTTAATTTCAACCATTATAAACTATGAAATTCGATATAAAAATAGAAGAGCCCATTTGGCTGCAACAACAAAATTCAAATAAAAGATAACTCAATACCTCAATCGGCGGAAAACGAACTAAAAGTGAACCAACAATTCGAACTAATTGCATCCACGTAATTCGAAAAACAAAACACAAATAAAAAAGGCAAAAAACGTGACAAGTGCCGGAAGCTTTTCACCAACAACAAGGGCGGTGGCGGCAGCATCTCTGAGATAGCTGGAGGTCGGAGCCGTCATCGGCGGCAGCTCAAAACCCTAAACTGTGTCAGACGCGAAATTGGGGAAAATCGATACCAATACGTACGCGATTGAGAGTTGATTCCAATGGTGTAATTTTTATGTTGATTTGTGGAAAATTGAGAGTAGAGTAGATGATATTTGAATTTAGAGAGAGGTGAAAAGAGAGAGGAAAGAAAGAGAGTGTGATGTTGTTCTGCGTTTCTGCATATGAGAGAGAGAAGAAGAGATAGATGATGTGAAATAAAGTTGAAGAGAGAGAAGAAATACAAAAAAGTAGGGGTAAATTAGTCCAGTCACAAACAAATTGGGTAGAAATTATTGTTTTTTAAGTTTGTGTTAAAAGTTGTTTTTTTTATCTCTAAGAGCAGCCCCAATGGGGCGGTGTCGCTCGGGCTCTCCGCCGCGGAGAGATCCCGTAGCGATACCAATACCCATTGGCGGCACCCGAATCAGAGAGATGGGGAGCGCTTTAGCGCCCCCTTGTCGACACCCCCTGCTGATGTCATTATGATGTCAGCAGGCAGGGGCGGTTCTATAGGGTGTGCGGGGTGGGCGACCGCACAGGGCCCCTGAAAAATCAGGGGGCCCCAAATTTTTGGGTCCATAGTATATATATATATATTTACTACTACATAGCTCAATGATAGAAGTAGAGCAATTGGCAAAGACTTCAGGCATCATAAAGGAAGGTTTGCGGGGGTTCGAATCTCACTTGCGATAATTTTAGGCCCTTTTTTTTTTCCTAATTATGCAGTATTTGAGGGGCCCCACCTACCTATTCAATCTTTTTCACATACGGGAATATCATTAGACACACCAAACGCCGCTTCCTATGAGATCAATCATCTTCTTTTCTTCTTCTGTGTCTTCTCTAAATTTTCATCTGTGATTTAATCTTCCTCCGGATTTCATCTTTCTTGCCCCGTCCCTTTCCATTATTTTATTTTCTCAATTTTAAAGGTATGTGATCTACTGATCTTCACAAATTTATTCTAATTTATTTAAAATTAATAATTTTAATAGATGAATATTTAATATTTTATGCAGCCTCTTGGTCTTGGAATTCATTTGAATAGCAAGGGAGTTTTGATTATTGAAAACTTGGAGCTATCAGACAACTGGTGCTATCTTTTCTCCCTCTTCTTATTTGGTTATTTCTTTGTGGTGTTATATTCAATATGCTTCGAAAGTATCCTTCTGGTCATGAAAAACGAAGTAAAAAAAAGAGAGTAGAACAACTGATTCATTCTCAGAGGGGTGCTTTAGATAAGTTTTTTTTCAAAGGAAACCCAAGAGCATGATAAAACTGTTAATCATGAAGAAGAGTTAAATGAAATTAATGTTGATGGTGAGAATGTTGAGCAGGGAAATAGTGTGGTTGATGATGTTGGAACAGATAATACAAAAGAAATTGATGGTTTAGAATAACCTTTAGGTGCGGATTCTGATCATATTAACCTTAACAGTGGTGTTGAACCCAGCAATTCAATTTTAGTTGATATATATGATCCAAGAAGGTGGGATTCTCTTGATTCAAATTCGATTAATCTTTTAGCAGTCAATGGCCCTCAAAGGAACCACACCATTGTAAAAGGCCCTAGAGATAATTTTTCTCGAAGATTTTCTTCGAGTTTCTATACTAGATTGTTGCCCAATGGTGAAACTTGTGATAGAGTTTGGCTTGTCTATTCAACGGAACTTGATAAAGTCTTTTGTTTTTGTTGTAAGATATTCAAAAAAGGTCAGGGAGGAGGAAAAGGTCAGTTGGTAAATGAAGGCTTTAATGATTGGTCTCATCTTAGTACTAGACTTAAAGAACATGAGACAAGTGTCGATCATGTATTGAATATGACAGCTTGGTTTGACCTTCGACAGAGATTGCAACAAAATGAAACAATTGATAAAGTTGCTCAAGAGCAACTCAAGAAAGAAAGAGACTACTGGATAAGTGTGATCACTAGAATTGTTGCTATTGTGAAGTATCTTGCTAAGTATAACCTAGCATTTCGTGGGAAAAAGGAAAAATTATATCAAAATAGCAATGGAAATTTTCTAGGATTGATCGAAATGTTGGCCAAGTTTGATCCTGTGATAAAAGAACATGTTCACCGTATTTTCAGTGGTACAATTCATCATCATTATTTGAGTCATGATATTCAAAATGAGTTGATACTCTTGTTGTCTTCCAGAATAAGATCTATCATTATCAAGAAGCTAAAAGAGGCGAAATATTTTTCTTTGATGTTAGATTGTACACCTGATGCTAGTCATCAAGAACAAATGACCCTCATTTTAAGGTGTGTTGATGGTTCTTCAAGCTCTTTTGAAATAAAAGAATATTTTGTTGAATTCTTGCAAGTTAATGATACGACAGGTCAGGGACTTTTTCAAGTGTTACAAAATGTGTTGAATTCTCATGATCTTGATATAGATAATGTTAGAGGTCAAGGATATGATAATAGGTCAAACATGAAAGGTAAACATCAAGGTGTGCAAAAACGACTCTTAGATTTGAATCCTAGAGCGTTTTATACTCCGTGTGCTTGTCATAGTCTTAACTTGGTTTTGTGCGACATTGGAAACACTTCTTCGAAAGCTCGGAATTTTTTTGGGACAGTCCAGCGTATTTATACTTTATTTGCTAATTCTACGAAAAGGTGGCATATATTGAAAGAAAATAATGGCAGATGATATAGGGATTGATCCCATATTTCCTCAAAGGCGCATAATACGTAGAAAAAGACAATTTGATGAGATTGACAGTGAGGAAACATTTTTATGTCCTGAGACAGAATTTAGAACCCAGTTTTTCATATATGTTGTTGATCAAGCTATTGCATCATTAGAGAAAAGGTTTGAACAGTATGAATTATATGAAAATGTGTTTGGTTTTATGTTCAATTCTGATAAGCTGCTGTCATTGGATGATATTAAACTTCAGTCTTGTTGCATTAACTTCGAAGATGCTCTGAGAAAAGGTGACGTGTCGGATATTGATGGAAATGATTTATTTGTTGAGCTGAAATTACTCAGAGAGGTTTTACCTAAGGAAAAGATGGGAGCAATGGAAGTATTAATATTTTTGAAATGATTTAATTGCTTTCCAAATGCGATGATTGCATATAGGATCTTATTGACTGTTCCTGTTAGTGTTGCTTCTGCAGAAAGGAGCTTTTCGAAATCGAAGTTGCTCAAGTCTTATCTACGCACAACCATGTCGCAGGAAAGATTGAATGGACTTGCTCTTATGGCGATTGAATGCGATCTTTTAGAAGAAATTGATGATGAAAGTGTTGTTCGTGATTTCGTTTTGAAACATGCAAAAATAGCTACTCTCTTTAAGTGAATATTTTAGCTTTTTTGTTCATGACATTGAAGTTTATGTATCAAGACTTTTTTTGGTAATAGATTTTTTATATTTTTAAATATATTGTTATGAGAAAAGGCCCGATTTCAAGAATTTGCACAGGGCCCCCCGATATCCATGCCCCGCCCCTGTCAGCAGGCCCTATTTTATTTTATTTTATCGAATTTCAGGTGAAAAATAAATAAAAATTAAAAAAAATTAAATAATTGGAAAGAGCCGTTGCCTTCCAACGGCTAACACTTCTTCCCCACCTATAAATTCATCTCCAAAATCACACTTCTTCCACACCAAAAAATCTCATTCATTCAATTCTCACTCAAATTTATTCATATTTTTATATTTTTATGTAATGTTGTTTGCGAATTTCGATAAATAAAATAATTTTAAAAAATTTATTTTCTCAAGTTAAATTAAATAATTATTTATGACTCAAAAATAAAAATTGAATTAGAAATCGAAATAAAAATAAATGTGAAAATGGATTTTTAAATTTAAAAAAAAAAATCGGGGAGATCCCAAAGAGATCCCGGAAAGACACTCGGTGCACTGGGGCAGTGGGATCTCTCCACCGGAAAAGTGGAGAGATCCCACTTTTTAGAGATCCCCATTAGGGATGCTCTTAGAGGGTATATGGGTATATTTCCCCTTTTAATTGCCTAGGGCTTTTACCCAAATCTAGGCCGAACGACATTATTTGCATTCTTACTCTCACATCTATATCTATATAAAAGCCAAGTATGATTTATAGAGGAAGTTGCCGCCAAAATACAACCTACTTTTTTTAATATTATATTCATAGTTAGGGTCTAATATTTGGTGTGCAATTTGTGATTAAATATTATTTAGATATAAATTTTATTGATATTTCATATGTTTCACAATTTTTATTTTTATTTTATGAATAATGTATTAGATCATACGGTGATTCTAATAAATATCTTCGACTATATTAATTTAGTGAAATCGTCAACAGTAAGCAAGGTTTTGTTTGATTTAGTTTATTTACTTGTATGTGCTTGTGATTATATTTTAATATATTTATATAATTATTTCTTTTATCTAAACGATGTAGTCAATTAAAGTCATTTTTGAGAGAGTTTTACTGAGAATAACAATTTACCCACATCATTTGTTTATTGTTGTTGATGTGTTTTACTTAATATTTTTAAATTTCTTTTACATATAATAAACTATTAAAATCTATTAAAATTATCTTTATATTTTATTTATTCAATTTCTTTTTTAATACTATTAATTTACTTATATATGTGACATCCCGTGCATAGCACGGGCTGCAATACTAGTTATCATAATATGACAGTCTTGACTCTCTATCCACCTCCATTGTACTACTCCCTCAATCATGCAACCATCGAACTAGTGACATACAATTTCCGCCAGCATCATGAACTTTTGATCGTTCTATCATACCTCATCATTGTATTCCAGACGTCCCAGATATATAAGGCTTTCATTATCAACTCTCTTTTCATTTATTTGATTCGGTTAATTTCCAATAATTACTTACTAACTTGAACGTCAGATTCCCTTCACCGGGCACTCTCACCGATTCTCTTGAAGGACTCACATGTTTTGCTTGTGATTCCAAGTTGCTAGTGTTTGCCATAATGGACATCCTAGACGTCTCGGACGATTCTACAAGTGTGGATTCTATCGCTACATTAGCCATTTTCTCATACTCAAAATTTACAATATTTTGTCTACAATTTATTTTTTCTATTTTAAATTTGACAAAAATATATCTGAAAGTACGTAATACTTTACCTATATAATTTTATTATGAACAATTTATTTTCTTAATTTTTTTTGGAAACAACATGTATGGTTAACCCTTGTTCTTCTTGTGACTTTGCAACTCTCCATAGCCTTGAAACTACTTTGAGATGACAAACTTGTCTTGAGCTTGAAAAAGTCTTCCCCTTTGTGGCTTTCCACCATTACAACCTTCAAAAATGAACTGGACGCAGCGATTCCTCTCATCAGTTGTGAGATCTTTCGGCCGGTGCACCATGAAGACTGTGGTGATGGAGTTTCTGCCGGTTTTCCCTCTGAACGTCTTTGTTGGCTGCCGGAAAATTACTCCCTCTTTTTCTTTTTTTGGTGGAGAGAAAGAGAGTATGGTGAGAGGATGGTATTAGACTTATAGATTTAGATTAAGGTAGTCCTTTTTGACTAACTTCGACTAATACACTCTTAGGGAATAATTCAACTGTGTAAATATTGGTTTTAACTGTGTAGTTGATTAATCAACTTGTAACTATCAATTGATTAATATATAATTCATGTTTATAGTTTCTAACCTTATTCTAAACGAAATACAAAGTATAATTAACAATGATTATTGGTTTTCTTACTTGATTAATGATACGGAATGTAATTCATATGTAATCTATATACTACTTCCTCTGCTTCAAGATTCGTGACCCCTTTCTTTTCGGTACGGGATTTAAGACGAGAGTGTTTAGTATTTTAAGTGTATTGTTTAGGAAGTGAGTGTTGTTTATGTATTTAACAATATTTATATATATTCGAATTAATTGTGAAAATTAATATTCTGATTTTTGTTGTATTTAATTAAATTAAATACCGTATAATTAATTAATTAATTTTTTTGTTGCAAATTGACAAACTGTATAAATCAAACTGATGAACTACAAACAATCAAATTGAAATCAGTACATTTATTAAGGAAATTGGGCCAAGGCTTTAAAAAAATGGACTTCAAACACATTTGTCAAGAAAATATCCAAGGAATTGTGCACATGGATAGATAATCAACTCCCCATGTGCACAATTCCTTGGATATTTTCTTGATAAATGTGTTTGAAGTCCATTTTTTTAAAGCCTTGGCCCAATTTCCTTAATAAATGTATTGATTTCAATTTGATTGTTTGTAGTTCATCAGTTTCATTTATACAGTTTGTCAATTGGGGCAAAAATTATTATACCATAGTAGACATAAGGAATACAAATTTTATTCAAAACTTAACAAAACACAAATTATACCCAATTTACATGTAAACTTCCAAATATACCCCTGAATTCAAAATCCCCCAAAACTACCCACTACACCCATTTCCCACTCACTCTCCCTTGACCTCTCAACTTCCTCTCCCTCGACGAGGAACACGTCCACCTCCGCCTGCGTCCTCCGCCGCCTCCCCCTCAGCCACCGGAGCTCACCGTTGCCTCCCCCTCAGCCGCCGGAGCTCACCGTTTCAGATCTGGACACAATTGAGAGAGAGTTTTTTGGAAACTATGGTTTTGTTGCTGTTTTGGCCATTTTTCGGCCAAATCCGAATGTTTGTGATGCAATTGACCACTGGGCTTTGTTATCCTCGAAAAGGCGAAGAGATGAAGGGGTGGTTCGCTCATATTGGTGGAGGAACAAGGGAGAAACACGCCGGAGAAGATGAAGCTATTGGAAAATCGCGAGTTGTACGGTAAGAAATCGTAAGAAATCAAATAATAGGTAAGAAATCGTGAGTTGTGCACCAGTGGTAAGAAACAATGTCAATTCTAACCACATAAAGTTTGCAATAAGAATTGACACTATTCTTACATGATCTACTCGGGGACGATTCCAGAACTACATCTTAAAAACAATGGACAAAACTTACTTCATAAATTCCTACAATAAGAATTGACATTATTCTTACAAAATCTACCAAGGACAATGACAAATCTTACCACATAGAGAAAAATGATCTTGTACCTCCTTACAGTAAAAGAAAAATGGTGGGCATATTTTTTGTGTATGAATATGTAAGAAATGATCCAATTATTCCGATCGATGTGTAAGAATTGATACATTTCTATGCAACTTTCTAATTTGAGTTGTATGGTAAGAATGGTAAGAAACGGCAAGAATTGTAAGAAATGGTAAGAAATCAAATAATAGGTAAGAAATCAAATAATATATAAGAATTGATACATTTTCTATCTCGATTAACATAGAATAAACGGTAGACATATTTTTTTGTGTATGATTATGTAAGAAATAATCTAATTCTTGCGATGTATATGTAAGAATTGATACACTAGATTAATATCGAAGAAACGGTGGACATATTTTTTGTGTATGATTATGTAAGAAATGATCAAATTCTTGCGATCTATATGTAAAAAATTGATACATTTCTATCTAGATTAACATCAAAGAAACAATTGACATATTTTTTGTGTGTGAATGTGTAAGAAGTGATCCAATTCTTGTGATATATATGTAAAAATTGATACATTTCTATCTAGATTAACATTGAAGAAACAATTGGCATTTTTTTTGTGTATGCATGTGTAAGAAATGATCAAATTATTGCGATCTATATGTAAGAATTGATACATTTCTATCTAGATTTACATCGAATAAAACAATGGACATATTTTTGTGTATGATTAATGATCCAATTCTTGCGATCTATATGTAAAAATTGACATTGTTTCTTACCACTGGTACACAACTCGCGATTTGAGCATTTTTTGTTGTGTATTATGGAATTTGATGTTGCGGTTTAATTAATGGTAAGAATTTGAGCATTTTTTGTTGCTGTTTTGGCCATTTTCCGACTGAATCCGAATGCTTGTGGTGAAATTGACCACTGGGCTATGTTCTCCTCAAAAAGACGAAGAGATGAAGGGGTGGCTAGCTCATTTTGGTGGAGAAACGAGGGAGAGACACGCCGGAAAAGATGAAGTCGTGAAATCGCGAGTTGTACGGCGGCGGTAAGAAATCGCGAGTTTGTGCAACAGTGGTAAGAATGGTAAAGAATGGTAAGAAACGCTAGTTAGCGCTGCCGTTGGTAAGAATTTATCAAATTCTTATCGTCTCTCAAACTTTCGTTCAAAAATTGTTTGTTCTTACCTTTCTATAGATGCTTTCGGGTAATTCTTACAGTAATTGGTTGATTATCTTGAATAGTTTGCAAAACAATAAGAAGATGAGTAAGAATTGTGTGATTACAGTAAGAACTTATGTGATACTTAACGTATGTCATAAGAAATTGTAATTCTTACAGTCATATTTCTTGCCATTTTCATCTGATAAGAAATGGCTTATTGTTGTCAATGTGTGATAAGAAATGCGTATTTCTTGTCTCAACTTGGGCATAATGGCCTCAAGTCTTATATGTTTGTGATCATTTCTGGCCATGACGTATTCATGTAGGGCGGAAGGCCTACCGGGGAATGAGTGAAAGGGACAATGCTCTCTACTGCATGAAATATGTTGAGATGTTCCTATCTGAGAAAAGCAGGCCACGGGATATAGAAGACGCAGAACAAATCGCCAAATACCGTGAACATGTCGCAAAGTGAATCTATGGCCACAACACAGTGTAACAACAATCCCAATGATAATATGAAATGCGCAAGATGCATAGGAACGTGCCTGCGTTAGATTTGTTTTGTAAATTTTTTGCTTTTGGGGGGGGGGAGGGTATTGAAGAAACGATGGGTAAATTTTTTGTGTATAAATACGTAAGAAATTATCAAATTCTTGCGTTTTATATGTAAGAATTGATACGTTTCTATCAAGACTAACCTCATTGGAAAAAATTGTAATATTTTGGTGGGCATTTTTTTTTTGTGGATGATTGTGTAACAAATGATCAAATTATTGGGAACCATATGTATGAATTCATACATTACATCGAACACAAAAACATCGAAGGTAACACTGTGCATATTTTTTGTGAATGATTGTATAAGAAATCATCCAATTATTGTGATGTATATGTAAGATTTCATATTTTTTTTATAGTTTAACATCGAAGGTAACAGCTGATTTTTATTGGTGTACTATAGAGTAAGAAATTAGCCAATTCTTGCGATGGGTATGTAAGAATTCATACATTTGTAACTGTTGCAAATAGTTTTTGTATGTGATTAAGTAAGAAATCAGCCAATTCCCGATGGGTATGTAGGAATTCATATATTTGTAACTGTCACAAATGGTTTTTGTATATGATTAAGTAAGAAATGATTCGATCCACGCAATCGCGAAACAATTTCTTACCGAAAGTTTCAGAGACGATAAGAATTTGATAAATTCTTACCAACGGCAGCGCTAACTCTTCTTACCATTTCTTATAATTCTTACCACTGGTGCACAAACTCGCGATTTCTTACTGCCGCCGTACAGCTCGCGATTTCGCGACTTCATCTTCTCCGACGTGTCTCTCCCTCGTTTTTCCACCAAAATGAGCGAGCCACCCCTTCATCTCTTCGTCTTTCCGAGAATAACAAAGCCCAGTGGTCAATTGCACCACGGGCATTCGGATTCGGTCGGAAAATGACCAAAAATAGCAACAAAACCCTAGCTTCCAAAAAACCCCCTCTCTTTCTCTCTCTCTCTCTCTCTCTAGTTTCCAGGTGGAAGCCACTGCGCCTGCTGCATCGATGTCCGCGTCTATGCCGTACACTCCGGCTTAACCAACACCGTCGCTGACCCTCTCGTAAGGTATGAATGTTTGGGAGCTCAAAGATGAAGGGATGGATATTATGATGTTCAAATTGTAGCCTTGTTTTCAAAAAATGATGTTATAGGGTATTTTGGTCCACTCCCAAACAAATTGGGTAGAATTTGTTCTTTTTTAAGTTTTGGTTAATATTTGTCTTCACTAAGTGTGGGGGGGTATATGGAGGTATTTCCTCTTGTCAATTTGCAACAAAAAATCAGAATATTAATTAAATACAACAAAAAATCAGAATATTAATTTTCATAGTGAATTCGAATATATATAAATATTGTTAAATACATAAACAACACTCACTTCCTAAATAATACACTTAAAATACTAAATACTCTCGTCTTAAATCCCGTGCCGAAAAGAAAGAGGTCACGAATCTTGAAGCAGAGGAAGTAGTATATAGATTACATATGAATTACATTCCGTATCATTAATCAAGTAAGAAAACCAATAATCATTGTTAATTATACTTTGTATTTCATTTAGAATAAGGTTAGAAACTATAAACATGAATTATATATTAATCAATTGATAGTTACAAGTTGATTAATCAACTACACAGTTAAAACCAATATTTACACAGTTGAATTATTCCCTAAAAGTGTATTAGTCGAAGTTAGTCAAAATCGAGAGAAATTAGCGTAATTAGTGCGTGTTAAGGCTTTATTTATGGTCAAAGCAAATATATTCATTACCAAACATCCATTAATATATAATTATGCAAGAATTTACCATTGAAGATGATGGATTAGTGTGGAATGGTTCTTTACTTAAAAATCTCATGGTCATAGTCTCACTTCACTAGTCCAGTATATCTTATTCGGTCGTCCCACATTAGTAGTCATGTTTTTATAAAAGGAAAGAATTGGGTCAATCATAAAGCATTAAACTCTAGTGGACCCCTCTTCCCTTTAACTTTACATCATCTCCTCAAAAACCGTGCTGAAAAGAATCATGACTAGTGAATTGGGACGGAATGAGTACTAAAGATTGTAGTAGTATTACATATGAATTACATGCCTTATCATTAATCAAGTAAGATAACTAATATTATTGTTAATTATACTTTGTATTTCATTTAGAATAAGCTTAGAAGCTATAAGCATGAATTATTCATTAATTAATTGATAATTACTAGTTGATTAATCAAGTACACAGTTAAAACCAATATTTACACAGTCAAAATTAATGTTTACACAGTTGAATTCGAACAGTCAACCGTGTAACAATCAAAATCAAGTAGACAATCTTTATTCAAGAAATTAGTTAATTACACGAGTAAAACCAGTATTTACACATTTGAAAGAATTTTCCACGGTTGAATTTAATTTTTACACGGTTAAAGTGACATTACACCGTTGAAAATCATTTAATCATGTAATGGCTGTGAATTCAACAGAATTCAACTATCAACTGTCTCTTTTCGACAATAAATCAACAGAATCTAACTAGTGCTAATTAATTCTACCCATTCTCAAGGAATGTATACACTTTATACCCATTTTGAAAAAACATCTTCACAAAATACCCATTTACTATGAGCACACCAAAGAATTGCTAATGACAAGTATTTCTTTGATTTCCATGCTTTTTGCTATATTTTGTTTAAAAGTGGATTAAAATCCCATTTTTTGGTGATATGATCCCGCGCTTCAAAAATGGTATCAGAGCCCTAGGTTTATTTGGGGATTATATTTATTTATTATATAATGTTTATTACCTAACGGAGGAGACTTCAAGAAAAAATGGAACCAGACTATTGTCTGAGTTGCGAGTGTTACAGTTCATATCTCCAATTTCTGGAGGCGAACAAAACCAGTGATCTTACTCTACTACGAGTAAGACAAGAGCGTCTCGAATAGGCGGTTCGAGAAAATCTACACCCAAGAGAAGTCCGTGCCCGGGAATGGACTATCAAGTTTATCTTAGATCGCCTCATGATAAACGCTTATCTTGAGGGGAAATTAAGAAGTCTTATGAGGACAGCCCATCAGGATCATATTTGATGGACTCAAAGATAGGCCCTAATTTCATAGAGATTACCTATTGGAAATCCTCATGACTTTGATGCTGGAATTAAATTCCATCAAAGAACTGAGGGTTTTGCGGAGGATCAATTCAAGGTTAATCACAGACGAAGGACGAAGTGGAATCAGAATACTCCTTCTGTAAAATCAACCTTGGAACCCATCCATCCATATGGAGTCACTCTCAATATCGATGAAATCAATTTCAAAGATAGAGAGAAGGCTTTCCAAGAATGGGAGACAGCAATGAGGGTGGCAGGATCTACCCTCGATATGGATACAGAGGGATATGTTAGGTTCCTCGAATTGAGTCTCGCAAGAGTCGCCAAGACTGCGTGGGACGATGGCCTAACCACAGAGGTCAAAAATGAGTGCTTTAAGAGTGAGCACTTTGCAGAAAAAGTGAAGAATATGGCCAATCTCCTTAAGAATCATTTTTTGGGAGTTGGTTATTTCGGAACTTATGATGAAGAGAAGAAGAAGAAATTCAAAATGGCTCTTCTCAATCTAAGACTTGCAGTCTTAGATCAAGAATCACTCAACAAGTTCTTGCAGCTTTTCACAGTCTATCAACATCAATCAAAGACTGATGATAACTTTGCAAAGGAAATTTTCTTTTTAAAATTTCCAAATCCATGGAGAGAAATGTTCATTCGTGATTACGTTCCAGGTAATTACGATGGAGTGGGAAAAAGAATGTCTTTTGTGCACAACAAACTTGCAGAATGGTGTCAGCAAGCTACTGCACAAAAGAATATCAAGAAATTAAGGAGGATCAACAAGGCGGCCCCCCTTAATTATGAAGACAATGATCTCCCAACGGTCATTGGAGAGGATCCTACTAGTTACAAGAAAAGCAGGAAGAATATGTATCAGCCCTATTCTAAAAAGAGAAGATCTTGGAAACCAAGAACGATGTGGTCTAGACAAAAGGCTAGATCATACAAATATGGACAGTGAAGCGGTCCATCAAGAAACAGGTTTCAATCCAGAGGTGCAAGCTCAAACAGACCTCAGGAAAGAACACCAGCAAGGAAAACTTTCCGATAAGCTCACACCAGAGCTAATGAAAGTTTCAAAGATTGCAACTGCTGGACGTGCGGTGCAGCTGGGCATATCTCTACAAATTGCCCAGAAAACAAGATGATGAGGAGGTTCGAGTCAACCCCAGACATCGAAGACGCGATCTACTTCCAAGATCTCGTACAAGTCTACCAATTTGAGGATATTGCCTCAGATGAGAGCATTTACGAACAAGAGGAAATCCTTACTAGTGAAGGAGATGGACCAACCGATTCAGAATCAGACTGAACCGGAGGTTCATCATCAAGAAAGTGAAAATCAAACTCGCTATTCAAGCCGGACGATGATTTCACAAAGCCAGATCGATAAGATCATGAAGAAAAGCCTTAATATACAGAAGTATCAAGGCTTTACAGGAGGGAATATCTATTATGCCCTAAGGAACTTCAGTCTCAAGACTCGGAAGCACCATATTGTCTATGGTATTACGAGACGAGAGATGTCACTTCCAATCGAGCTCACAGGGAATCAAGTTGAGATGCAGTTGATTCCAGCAAGTGATATCCGGGAGGATCTTAAAAAGATGAAGCTGGAAATTGCGGAGAAGATGAGTTGGATACATATTGGAGAAATTCAATTAGTACTCAAATCCACCCTTTTCGCAGGTGTTGATTCTCCAATCGACATCGCGATTTGTGACAAACGAGTTAGAAATCTCAAGGATTCCGTAATGGGAACCATTGCGGGAAACTTATATGATGGACAGGTGGTGGGGATTATATATCCTAAGATTGCATACAATCTTAACGACACCAACTTCAGCAGAACCCTGACACTTTATCAGGACTTCAAGAGGAAAGAGCTGGTGGATAAAGGGAATAGACCTTATTCCATCACATATCAGGTATCATATGCGCTTTCTAACTCACATCATACTGAGTTATTCCTTGGAAAGCAGTTCATTGAGATACCAGATATCTTCAAGAAGGTGACAACGGCGATTTGTCCCGATAGAATTGAGTTTCCACGTTTGAGAAATGTGAATATGCAAATACAAGACAGAATGGTCATAACCCATGATCAAAGTCTTAGAATACAATCAGGTAGATTGTCATTCCAAGGAGATAGGATTACTTCTCAACCAATGGGAAGAAATCTTATTAAAAAGAGTCAAGAGTCTCAGAGTTTTTTACCCACTCTGAGTCATAAGAAGACGGCTATTACCATCAAATGTCCGGAAGGATGGAGAGGAGTAACTGTCAGATTCAATATTACACGATGGGAAACTAATTTCCCTTGCAACGTCTTGTACTATCTCGAGCAACCAGAAGTCCATCATTACAAAGGAATGATTGAAATTGGAGGACATACGGTTGAAATCAAAGGGCGAGCAGGAAGAGAGGAGAATATCCTCGTCTTAGGTTTGAATTTCCTTGAGAAATTCAAACCATGGAGACAAGGAGAAGATGGAATGGAAGTCACGATCCATGAAAGAAAAATATTGATCTAAATGACTAGTCCATTCTCAATATACATTCCTATTGGAGTGTTATACGAGAAATATAAGACAGAATATTTTGCTGCTTATATTGATTCTGGTGCAGGAATATGCACGGCAAAACGAGGGATCTTTCCAACAGAAGTCGAAGAAGATCTACCTCGGATTGCAGGAAGAGATTTTTCCAAGAAAATCTTAATTCTAACAAAGGGAGTCAAGATGGTGGAATTTCTAATTGGAGGAGCAGGCCAGACGCCTTGGAATAAAGTTAAAACTCCACCAATTTATTTTCATGATACAGGAGCAGATATCCTGTTAGGAAACAATTTCTTGCAGATGTTCAAGAGATATATGCAAGATAATGAGAAACAAAGATTAGTGTTCACAACCCAATGTGATCACAAAATCATTGTTCAAAGGCTAAAAGGGGCATTCAACAAACAAATGTCATTAGTCTTTCGCAGCAAGCATGGTGATGAAGGATAACTTCGAAACCCAAAAATGCAAGATCGGAGAAGGTTCAATGAAGCTTTATTGAACTACAAGTGCAGAGGAGAGTTGATAGACAGCGAGTTTGAAGATAGCGAAGCTGAGATTCAACTCCTAAAGGTATCTTTAATTTCTAAAGATATTGAAAATGATACGCAGGGTGTCATTAGAAGATGTCAAAAGGAAGATTGTAAGGTGTTACAATGAGAATCCTTTGGCATGGTGGGAGAAAAACCAACTCAGAACAACCTTAAAGGCAAAGCTAGACAAGGTTAATGAGTTTGTTAGATTCAGACCAATCCTGATGAATCTCAGAGATCAACAGGACATGAAGGAGATTATCAAGGAACACCTTGATATGAAGTTAATTGAACCAGGTAACTCGCCATATAGCAGCCCAGGCTTCTTGGTAAGAAACCATGGTGAGATTAAAAGAAATAAACCCAGACTCGTTATTAATTATAAAGGTATTAATGACGTTTTAGAGTTTGATGGTTATTTCATTCCAAGTAGAGAACGCCTTATTAACTGCATTAGAAATGCTAAGATTTTCTCCAAGTTTGATTGCAAGTTAGGGTTTTACCAGATTCGCATGGAGGAAAGTAGTAAGAAGTTTACAGCCTTCTCTACTCCGCAGGGGCATTATGTATGGAACGTAATGCCTATGGGGTTAGCTAATGCACCTCAGATTTTCCAGAGAAAGATGGATAATCTTTTCAAAGATTATTTCTCTTTTATGTTTGTTTATATTGATGATATTCTTATAACATCAAAAGATATAAATGAACACGTTAAACATCTCGAGATTTTTGCAGATGTTTGCTATAAGGCAGGACTTGTGCTCAGAAAAGAAGGCAGTCATTGCAACCCGGAAAATGGAATTTCTGGGAATCGAGATAGATGAATCAGGGATAATTCTACAAGACCATATTGTTCAAAAGGTCAAGAATTTCTTTGAGGATCTAAAGGAGAAAAAACAACTTCAAAGTTTTCTAGGAGTTGTTAATTTTGCAGGAGCATTCATCAAGAATCTTGCAAAATACAGAAAGGTCTTCAGCCCTTTACTGAAGAAAGATGTTCCATTCATTTGGACAGAGGAACATCGTAAAGGAATGAGAGATCTAAAGGAGGTCTGTGAGAACCTCCCAAAACTCTCTATACCACAAGATGAAGACGATCTTGTCTTGTACACGGATGCAAGTAATCATTGGTGGGCGGCAGTGCTTACAAAGATTACTCCTAATGGAGAAGAACCCTGCAGATATTGTAGTGGTTTGTTCCAGGAAAATGAGGCCATTCGATGGCACATTAACGAGAAAGAATTCATTGCAGATAGAAAGGCTTTCAAAAAATGGCCTCTCTTTCTTTTAGCAAAGAAATTCGTTTTGAAAGTGGATAACACCCAAGTAAAAGCTTTCTTAAAAAACAAGATTGAATCAAAACCTGAAAAGGCTAGATTACTTGGATGGCAAGCTGAATGTCAATATTTTATTTTTGATATTGTCATTGTATGTAATAGCCGTAAAAATCCGTATTTGGAAGAATTAAAATTTCAAAGAAGGAAATAAAATATTTCCGAGTATTTGAGATCGAGCACGGACGAAAATGAGCTTATGGGAATTTTTATAATATGTTGGAATTATTTCCAATGAAATCTTGAGAATTTTTGAGAATGAAGGAATCATGGCAAGACAAGAAATTACCCGGAATGATTTCCGAAGAATGTTACTCCGTAAATATTTTACGGAAATAAGATGAGATGTGTGACTTAGAAGTAAAAGACTACATATATTTATAATAGTGCAAGTGGGAGGAATTAAAAGGAAAAGAAGGAAGAATTTGTGTTGTGTGGGTGTGTTAGTAGAGAGAGAGAGAGAGAGAGAAGAGAGTGTTGTCCTCCCTCCTACCTCACAATTATACTTAGCACTCATCACCACCATTACCACCACACACCTTCTAATATGAAAGAAGAAAATATCATATTCTCCTCCACTTCATCATTATCATCTTCAACTTCATCTTCTTCCTTCATTCACCGCCATCACCACCGAGAGCTTCCTTCACCAAGAGCTCATTCTCCACTTCATTAATCCACTCCAAAACTTGCATATCTTCACTATCCGAATCAAGGAACAAGATGGTGGTGAAAACTAGTTGATCGGAGAAGGAGAATTTGGGCATGCAAGGGCCGAATTCTTGAAGAAGGAGCACCCTTCGATTTTTCTTGTATCAATCGGTAATCTCCCTTCTTTCTTGATGAATGATCTTAAGATAAGTCTAAAAATCTAGCACTTCAATTCATTGATGAAAAATCCCTCTTGCTCGACTTGAAGAAGTTCATGCATGTCAATAAGAATCACAAATCCATGGTCTACTCTTCGAACTATGGTGATTCATGTATCGATTATCCTATGTTTCTCTTGATTCTTGGTGATCCAAGTTTAATCAGCCTCTGCAAACATTCCTCTTCAATTGATGATCATGTTTTCGTAGTTATTCGCCTTGAATTCCTTGATTTAAAATGAGTTGATTATCTTGAACTTCAATAGGTATTGTTCTTCGAAAGTTCCGAGAATTTTAGCTACCTTTCGAGCCAATCTGGGAAAAATCTACTTGGAATCTGAGCTTAGTTCTTTTTTCATGTTAAAGTACATCCTTTTAGGTTTCTATACATAGCTCATACGCCCCGATCGGCCAACGTATGCATTCTCTATGACCTTTTTAAGATTGAATCGCAAATCTGGGAATTTTGGCCGAACAGCTTCAGCACCTACTGTAATTCGTGTTTTTCAACGCCTTCCTCTGTTTATCTTGGAACGAGTCCTAAATGAAAGTTGTAGATCATGTTCTCAGCTATCTGTAGCTAAAATTTCATCTCGATTCGAGTTAATATGCATCGGTTATGACAAATTGAAATTTGTCTCTCATCTCTTTTGAAATCTGGAAATCAGCCCACTTGCGGGCTAAACTGAGAACAACTCGTTTGGAATTCGACTATTTATTCTTCTTCCATGTTGAAGTACGTTTCATTAGCCTTCTATACATATATCGTTCACTCAAAACGGAGTTCATATGAATTTACTATGATTTTTCAAAGTTTACATGTCACTCTGCCGAAACTGAAATACCCCAGCTGCCATGTCATTTTTAAACCTCTATATGAGGCGTTTTCGTTGCTTTTCTAAGTGTAACCAGGGAGACATGAAATTATTCTACACACTCTGAATTACAGTTTGATAACTTGAACAGTCTCTCATTATAAGTATTGAATGACTTATAGCCTTTCAAAGTCAGTACTGTAAACCCGCTCTGTTTCTGTTTTCAGAACTCATGACCTTGTTTGATGAATGTCCATATCCCAGCTCGTGTAAGATAAAAATCTGAATTTTAAGTATGTCATACCTATATGTCTTAGAATTCCAGATTGATAAGCCAAGCCTTGATTCAGTTAGCCATTTGAGAGAAACAATTATTCTCCTAAAGTGTCGCAAAACTGTTCTCATTATTGAATCGAGCCAAAGATTGATTCATGGATTCTAATATACTCATTCCCCGAATCAGGAATTGATTGTATTAGAAAGATTAGCTTCCTGTGTTTCCATTCATGTGTCATGTGCCTTCATTGATAATCAAATACTCAAGTTATAGCCAAACCATTCAAGTGTGGCAAATCTGCCAAGCTTTGTATCAAATGTTCAACTCCTATCCATCTTTGAATCATGAATATTCTTTGTCTAGCTTTAACCACCGACTCTTCAAGTTCATTGAGGACCTTCATTAATCCTCATTTCACTCTCACACGTTCTTAGCCAAGGAGATTAAGTAGCTAAGTATGAGATAAGATGGGATAATGTTAAGTATATAAGAGATTAAGTTACTAAGGAAGATAGAGTATAAGTATATGCTTACTTATAAACTAGTATTAACCTATTATGCTTGTAAATAGGTTAATAGCTATGGAGGCAAGGAGATAAGAGGATCCGAAGTTGACCGATTGCTTGCTTGATTGCTACCTTACGGTGGGCTTTACTTACAAATATATTTTGAGTTATATTATGCTCTGATATTTACGAAATGAAAACTGTTTATCCATAAAATGTTCTTGTGCGCTCTACACGTTTAAGGCTCTGAATTAATCGATCGAGGTTCTTCTCTAACCTGACACGTTAGTTTGGAACTGTGTACACGTTTATTAGTATTGCGGTGGATTGATCCCCACTGCATACTAATGTTATTTGTTGACCCGATGGTGGTCTGTCCCGGGGTCCTGAATAATGAGTTAGCCCGATGGTGGTTCGTCCCGGGGTTATTAATGAATGTTAATGGACCCGACGGTGGCTAGAGGTCCGGGGTCACAGTAAGAGTAACTGTAGAGTGTGACAAATGCGCGCTAAGGAAAATGATGATGTTTTGACATACTTAGATGTATTTCTTTTACAAAACCTTCCAGGTTATGTCTTATGATAATGGATAAACTGTATTTTTGTTTTGATGAACTTATCAAATGCTAAGCCCACTGAGTACATTAGTACTTAGCCCAAATATTTTTCAAATGTTTTTAGGTTGAGCAGACAGTGCTGACGGGGCAGAGCTGAGGCGAGGGTTCTCCTTTTGTCAATAAGCTTCCGCTAGTTGCTCATCTTTTGTATTCAACTCCCGACTTTGTTCCTTAAAGTCGTTATGTCTTTTGATAAGAGCTTAGACTCTTTAACTTCTTTTTATGTATTGAGATCTACGGTTGAGCCATTTGAACTTAAACGATCCTTATGCTATAAATGAATGTATATCTTTGTTGTCTCTTGCCATTTCCAATTTAGGTTCCTTCATTTTATAAGGGAAATGCCATCAAAATTTATTGGGCACATTATCCAGTTTATTTATATAAGATAAAGTCCCCCTTTCTTTCCCCGCCTCTTTTCTTCCAACCCCAGTCGCGTCCTGATTCACGATATCTTCCTTCGAGAATTGGGGTGTGACATTGTAAAATCTCATGAGAATGTTCTTGCAGATTTTCTTACGAGAGATGGAGCCAACTGAAGTAAGCTCCATCAACAATGCCATGAGACATCTCAGGGAAGACCTTGAGATGCTTCAGAGGGAATGGGACGAGTGTGTTTTGAAAGTTGAACAGGCTGGAAAAATACAATCTGTTGACAAGACGAAAGTCTCAAACAGAATACAAGACTGTAGGCTGGCACAGACTAAGTGTTGGAATGCAATTCAAGAGCCACTCCTTCGGGCTTCTAGGGTGACTCTGGTTACCCCAGAAAAAGAAGCAATTCGGTTGTCGGCCCCTATAACGGTAGCAGAGGATTCAAATACCTCTAGCACGAGTCCTAAGTTGGTAGTATCAATACTATCGGCCCAAGGAAAAGATGATACTCAGGAATCAAATCCTGAGGCATCATTTCAACCCGGCACCTCCGGGGTTAAAGAGAGAGAGATTAATCTTAGGCCATTGAAAGGCATTTCTAAGATTAATACTGACAATATTATTCAAGTTTCTCCTTTTTGGCAGGCTTATTAAGCTAGCTGGGAGAAGTTGATGACAAGGCGAGGTATCAACCCAAACAAAACCTTGGTTGATGTCTCAGGAAAATACCCCCGAGTGTGGATGATGCCAGGAGTTCATCCACAAGAAGTCAGAGAATGGTATGAATTTGGGGCACATGCCTCAGTTTATACGGTTTCCCCATCGTTTACAGAAATCAAGAATCTACCCAAATGGATTCAAGAAGCTATTTACGATTCATGGTCTAACAATGACCAGCTCAGCTGAGGAGATATTTTGGAGCTTTACTTTATAAGTACAGCACCAGAACCCGTTGGGAAGGGGAACCATGAAGCCTTTCATTACATAAGGCTTAGGCGAACCGACGAGAGGAGCCATTGCAACATACAGGTTCCACATGGAGAAGTACCACTTGTATCCATGATCACCGAGGATGAAATCTCAACCTGCAGGGCTTGGGGTTTATGGGTCTGTCTCACGGAGATGGACAAAGTCAAGTATCAGTTCAAGTTCTTCCAGAACTCAGTGAACGGATCATTCCTGTTAAACACCATGATAGGAAAAACTACAAGATTTGCATAAGAGGCTTTCGAAAGAAAGAGGAATCTACTCTGGGAAAACAAGCTTGTGACGAGCAAAGAAACTCATCGCAAGTATTGTAATATGGCCCACTATGGGAACTGGATTAACCATATCTGTCCAGTATGCCCAGGCCAGAAGGAGCTGGAGTTTGGCAAGAAGTTCATGCCTAGAGCAGGACGAGCTTATGCCCAAGACCAGAAAGAATCAAGGGAGCCACCAAAAGGGAAGAAGCCCAGGGCCCCAAGAAAAAACTAGGTGGCCAACACAAGAAGGTAGAGTCATGTGACTCTACAATGGAGGAATCGCACCCAAAAAGAAAACAACAAGGGTGAGGAAAGAAACACGGTTCAAAACAATATTAAACCGTGAAAAAGAAGAAGTCTATACGGTCATAATAAGACCGTGAGAAAAAAAAAAGAAAAAAAAATGTCTCACGGTTCGAAAATTATTTTTAAACCGTGTAAGAGAAAAGGAATCTTGAAGTCTTTACTCAAGAAAAAGACAGGTCACCATCTTCTTTCGGTGGAATTCAAAATGGAGGACCCCAAACTCCATAAGCCGCCCTCAATTATTACTACTTTCGGTGATAATGGAGGAAGAAGGACCCATGCATCACATGGGAACAAGCTGGCATCGGTGGAAAAGAGCATCCGATGCAATAATTCAAGCAAGAGGGATGTCTTCAGCCCTCTATAAATAAAGACAAGAGAAGGAAGCAAAGATCATCGATCATTTTCTTAGCTTTCTTCAACATTAGCTTTGTAATAGTTTCAAGTTCTTTAGTGTATGAGTGTTTTCAATTCCGCTACCATAGGTAGCTAAAAGAGTTGGTCTCCTCTCAAAAGGAGATAAACTTATGTAATAAATATTTTATAATTTCCTAATAAAAATACGGGCTTTTGCTGATTACCTTCGTATTTTAAATTTCTGTTTACCAACAAAACTTTTAGCCCGCAGTGAGTCTTTTGCTCAGTGTTCTGAGCCATTATCACGATTCCTGGAGCGCTGCTCGGATTGATAATTAAGACGAAGGCGAGGCGGATCAGAAGCTAAGGAAGGAATTCGACAGAGAACCATAAGGTGCTCCTGGTGGTTGGACACAGTCTATAAAACCTCTGGCGAAGGAGATCCCGTAGCAGATTAAGGTATGAAGTTGGTATGCATTAATTTTATTTACGGAAGTGTAGTGGGCCTGACTATTATTTTATCATCTGATTTAAACAAAGTAAAGAATGACTTGGAAATAGTGTTTTAAATGAAAATGGGTAGTTTTTGAATGTGTAGTTTGAAAGTGGGTAGATTTTGTATATGAATCTTCAAAGTGGGTATTATTAATTTTGGCCCATCTTACTATGTAATGGCCCAAATTTGTCTACTCTGTCAGCCTTTCCGGCGGGCTCTTCATGGGGCTCGCGGCGATGGTCTTGCTCGGTGGCGGTGGTGCGCCGATAGCCTTGCTCGGAGCCGGTGCTGCGGCGCTGGGGATGCTCGGAGGCGGTGGGGTTGCTCAGAGGCGGCACGGAGCCGTGGGTCTTGGTCGGAGGCGGCGCGGCGCTGTGAGTCTTGGTCGGATGTGGTGCTACGTCGAATCATTTTCCGGCGAGAGACTTACGGTTAAACTCGAACAATGTGCGCGGCGACCATGTGAGAATTTTTTTTTTTCGTCAATGTGAACTTGAGAATGGGGGACTAATGGTGGGTAGGTAGTGTTTTTTAATTTTGTCTTTACTTTTTTGTGGGCCCCATTTTTCCTACATCTTTGATTTTGTTTGACTCACAAAAGCATAAGGGCAATGATGTATTCCCTCCGTCTTTCATTTCTTGATACTAATACTATATCGGGACGTCTCAATTTCTTGACCCTTTCTATTTTGGGACGTAGACCCCATAATTACTTTATCATTTTAATATTTTATCACTTTACTTTTTAACACTTTAACACTTTAATACCACTAAAAATATTAGTTGGGCCCACAATTATTCCACTTTAACACTTTAACACTTAATTTATTAATATATCATCAAAATACATTAAACTCCGTGCCGAGAATTTTGGGTCAAGAATTGGAGGACGGAGGGAGTATGTTTTTTAATAGAGATTTGGCTATAAAACATACTACCTCCATCCCGCCAATTAGGCTACGTTTCCTTTTCGGTATACTAAAAAAAATGGCAAAAAAATTATGGCTACAATTAACTCTCTCTCCTTAGAATTAACTATAACCACATATCCTATGTTGCATTGACTATTGTGCCAAAAACAACATAGTCTAATACATGGGATGGAGGCAGTATATATCTAAACTTATAGCTATAAAACATACTCCCTCCGTCCCAGTAGAATAGACATATTTCTTGAATATATGTGAGGTATAAAATAATGAAATAGACCTATTCTAATGGGACAGAGGGAGTACATCCTTATCTTTTGTGGCTATTTTTAAAGCTCTCCCAAATTCTATCTTTCAGATATTTTAATGATTTCTCATTCTTATTTTATTGTTCTCATTCTTATTTTATTGTGTTTGATTTCAATTGCACGAGTGGTTAATTTTTTCGGGGCACACTTGGGGTAGCCTGGCTGACGGTGAGTGAGTTAAAAAAGATTGATATTTTTATTCGTATAGATTAACATTTTTCTGCATGTAGATTGACACTTTTATTGGTTAAATAATTATGTTAAAAATTGACACTTTTATTCATATAAATTATCACTCTTCTGCATAAAGATTGACACTTTGGGCCAGTCGCACTATGAGTCCGGCTCATTCAAGTTTTTACCAATTTTTTCGTGTTTGATTTCAATGCATGAGTGTTTAATTATTTTATTCAGCAACAATAAATATCACTAGATTTATTATTTTGTGAGATATAGCCGTATGTTAATTGATTAATGTCGGTTGAGTTAATCCTTAAAAATAGTCACTTTGATATAGCAAACTCAAATAATAACTACTCATATAAAAACATAAATAATAGTCACTTCTTGTATTCGTGTATTCATGTATTCAAGGTTAATTTTCACGAATACATGAGTTGTGTATTCATGTATTCGTATATTCGTGTATTCAATGTTAATTTTCACAAATACATGAGTCATATATTCATGTATTCGTGTATTCATGGTAATTTGGTAAGAGTGGCTAGTTTTTGTGTTTTATATGAGTAGCTAGTATTTGAGTTTACTATATCAAAGTGGTTATTTTAAGTCTACTCATGTGGGTTTTGATTTATTATTTGAGTTTAGCAAGAGTTTAATTCTTGTTTTATATAAATTTGATCAACTTAAATTTAATTAGATTATTGTCAATTAATTTCCCCAATAAGTAATCGTTGGAATATGACTAATTAATAAAAAAAACTATCATACTCTTAGTAGGGATAAATTGTTAGATGAATTATTACTTGTGTTCATGAATAATTTGTCTAATATCGAGTTTCTTCAAGTTTTAATGCTTGAAATATTAAATTTAAAAATGATGTTACTGATTAGGTTGTGTTTTGATAAGACAAAAAAACAATAATTTAAGTCTATTGCTAGCTATCAAAAAGGTAAGTAGGAATTGAGGTATGTTTAATGCATTCATGGTACCCTTTAACTAATTAGTTCACATGAATTGATTTATTTTTGCATCGATGATTAGAGCTACTCACTGGTGAGAATTTATTCAAATAAGAATTGATTTAAGGGATAATTACCTCTAAATACACCATATTTTGATATATTTTTAATTTGTACACGAACTTTAAAATCTGCATATAAATACATAACATTTCGATCGTACCTAGGCCTGTACACGAGGAGAATTTTATCTAAGTTTCATGTTCACATGGAAATCAGATTTATCTACATGGCCAAATTGTACGACTACATGGAAATGAAATTAGAATCTCACTTATGGTTCAACAAATTCAGCTTTCATGTTAGCATGATGTTGGTCCCGAAAGGCGCTTACACACGTAGAGGGGGGGTGAATACGTGTGTAGAGAAGTTTTTAATTTCTCTTGCGATTTTTAGCTTTTTAGACGAGTAGACGCTTTGAAGCTAAGTGAAGCGTTCAAAGCCTCTCGCTCGTGTGATACTGTGCGGAATGTGGTGAGTCTTAAAGTTTATCTTGCAAATTAAAACCTTGTTAATATTAAAACGGTGAGTGTGTGCATGTGAATAATCAAGGTAATAAATAACTTAAAATAAGGAGACGACCAATTTATAGTGGTTCGGAGCACCTCTCCTACGTCCACTCTATCCTCGACGGGATGAATACCTTCACTCGGTACTCCTTGTTTTATACTTCCAAGGGGAAGTGATTCAAGGCAAATAACAAACTTGCACTTGAATCCTCAGAGATTTTACTAGCTCTCGAGAAACCTTACAACAACACACTCTTCCACACAAATTCAATAACCTTACAACTCAATCTATTCACTCTAGACTTGGGTTTTGGGATTTTGGATTTTTGTAAGTATGAGAATCCTTTACAATGAAATCACAAGTAAAGGGATAAGGATTCTCAAAAATCTAGGCTATGGATATAAGAGATTGAGCCTAGAAAGTGAGGTAGTTGCAATACTTAAGAATCGAGTTCTTAAGGACACACTAAAGTGAAGCGCTTTGAAAGAACTGATGACTTGAAAGAAATTTGCTTGAATTCTTTCAAATAAAATGCTTGAATTGTTTGTACGTGCGTCATATTTTAGTGTGTGCAACTCCATCTATTTATAGTAAGGAACCCTACTTCCCGTTGAGAGAGAAGAGATTGTGTGTTCCTTAATATCTGGATAATTCGGCGTGTCAGCCTGCAAAGGTCAGGAAGGGATGTCCGTCTTCACCTAACTTTGACTTCTTGGACTGTAGCCATTTCCATTGTGCAATAGTGTGATGACACGTAGGCTTTATACAGTGAGGTGTCAGTTATCCGAAGGTTTGAATTTCAAACTCGAATTCTGCGAGTCAAACTTGTCACACTTGCACTGATTGACGCTTTGAGTGCAGCTCTATATCAGTGACGCTTTGGGGAGCTGACTTGAGAGCACTTCGCTTCCATTGATTTGAAGCTTCGCTCTTAGCATCTTTATCTGAAGCGTCTCCATGACGCTTTGTCGACGTTTTACTACTGACGCTTTCACTGCTGAAGCCGCTTCACTTCATGACGCTCTGCGAACTCCGACTGCTTCAACTTGGGCATTTCTAGACTAAAATAAGGCTTCCTACCAAGTAAGCCTTGCTAATAAAATCTTGTCTAGTTCACCAAAAATAACAAGGGAAATATCCTAAAGAGGGTTTTGGAATCGAATCAAAACAAATTATTTATTTAACTTGATTCAAGTTCCCCCTTAACATTATATCCCAACACATGAAATTAGGGACAAATTATAATTCAACATATTCAGCTTTCCATATGAATTAAATTGTAAAATTCAAAATCATCATAATTTGCTCGCTTGTTCTTCGACTTTTACGATTTTTATATCAAATTAAAGGGTTTTGATACGATCTTTTAATAATTGTAAAATCAAATATCAATATGTTGCATGCATCCATGATGCTATAGTTTTAAAATAATAAAATTTGCTTTAAAATATTAATCGCTGCATTTATGTCTAAATATACTCTTTTAAAAATTTGTGCCAAAAAAAAACCGAAATAGTTCGGGATGTATATATACTATATTATATATTGATTGATATTGATTTATTGATTTTTTATAATTTTCTTTAGGATAGAGTTATTGATTTTTGGAAAAAATGCAATTAAATACACCAACTTTATCTGACATTCCGTTTTAATCACCAACTTTCAATTTTTTATGATAATTCACCAACTTTCTTCCGCGTTCAATTTTAACAGTGATAAAAATGTCCGCTCAGGATTGCTCAACGGACTGTGATATGTCTAATCGCCAAATTTGCAGGGCTAGGCTCCACTAGTCAACGGCTATCTTTCTAGGACTGTGCTCTATCAAGGAAGAATTCAAATTTGGATTAGACTAGTAAGGAACACGCACTCTATCTCTCCAACGGATAGATTAGTGTCCCTTACTATAAATGGAAGGTTCAAGCTACATAGAAAGAATGGTAGAGAGAGAAAGCAAAAAGAGTAGAAACCATTCTACATCTCTTCCAAAAGATCTTCGGATCTCAACCTTCTAGTTTATCAATAAGGCTTCAACTTCTATATCCATAAGCCTTAGAGAGAAATCCTAGTCTTCTACGTTATGCTTCATTGTAAAAGGATTTCTCATTACTTGGAAACTATACGAACCCAAACCCAAACCTAGTTTGAGAGTTTAGTTTGTAAAGGTTGTAAGGCTCGTGAGTGCCTATCGCATAAACTCATAGGCTCGTGAATGCCGATCGTATAAACTCACATAGGCTCTTGGGTGCCCATTGTAAACCCCAAGCTTTGAGTGAAGTTCATCACTGAGTGAAGGTGATGAGAGTGGATGTAGGAGCGTAACCTCCGAACCACTATAACTCTTGTGTTATGCGCTTTACATTCTTTATGCTTTGATTTATTGCATACACACACACACGCTCTAAGTGATAAAATGTTTTAAGTGCAAGATAACTAAAGCGAGTATAATAGCTCACCACATTCCGCACCACACACTCGCCAAGCGAGAAGCTTTGAAAGCGTGAAACACTTTCAAAGCGTCCCGCTTAGCAAGAGGCTGAAAAATCAAAGAGAAGTTAAACACTTCTCAACACACGTATTCCCCCCCCCCTTTCTACGTGTGTTACTCGCTATCTTTCGGGACCAACATATATATATATATATATATATATATATATATATATATATATAAATATTTAATCGTACTTCCACCATATATATTTGGATATATGTATTAATTATTTTAAATCACTTATTTTACACCATTTTATGCATGCATCATCATCAGTATTGTGGAAAGTAGAGTTTTCGTCACTTATTTTATTTTTATACATTAGTACATCCACCCGTGCAATGCACGGCAATCATTAAATGTGCTACCATTAAATATACATATATCAAAAGCAAATTATAGATAAAGATTACAATTGAATATTTTTAGAAAAACAATACATTAGGCTACTACGTGAAAATACAATGATGTCCCTGTGTATTTTTCTCGATGATGCTTATTTTCATATATTAATTAGGTAGGTCCGAGTACTATTATACTAAAAGGTAAAATAATAAAAATAGCATTACGCATGAGATCAGATATTACTTTCTCTATTCTCTCTTTGACGTACAATTGGTAAAGAAAAAAAGAAAAAGAAAACAACCACTACTGAGTTTTGAGAAAGGGGAAAAGGCATCCAATATTGAATCATATCCATATCTCATGTCAAACTTCCACTTCAATTATACTCTAATATCAGTTTGTCATTCTACAAAATGACCGATTGTAGAAAATGTTTACTGAAGAGACCAAAAGACATAGGAATTACATATTGATACTGATTAAGAAATACACATATCTAATGTTAATAGGACTGATACTGTTAAAATAAATAATGAATATATAGTAGGAACATGCCATTCAGTTATTAGTGAATCACAAGAGCACAACTTTCTATTTAATGAAATAGAAAATGAAAATTAGATTTGATAATATGAATACATTTGAAAAAAGATCTATATATGCTGTTGTAAATCTACTTCTACTCATAACCAATATGTTTAATGTTCAAAGAGACTATTTACTATATCAAGAATTTTGTAATGAAACGATCTTTATTCGATCGCTATGTTATGTTCGATTGCTCGATCCATGCAAAGAGTTTAAATGGTATAGTTTGTGTTTTTCACAGACATAAATATCAAGTCTTAAGAGGCTCCTTGCAAGTATGCGTAACATATATCCTAGTAGTGATGAAAACCCAAATAAATGGATTTTAGAATAAAAACATACTTAATTAGAACCCAATTTCATCACAGAATAGTCTCCAAAATTTAAGAATATCCCTCAACACAAAACACTTGGTGATCAAGATCAAGTAGCATTCATTTTAAAATGCAGAATAACAACTTTTCGATTCAACAACTGATCTTAATCCTAAACAAATAATTAAAGATATTGAATAAAATACTCTAAAATGCAAGCAACAACTGAGAAAATAAATCTAATTTAGTGATTTGTAACACTTTGGAAAGCAACAACTGATTGACAGTAATCACATAACAACATCAAATCCCAATATACATGTTTTGCTTTTGGTAAAAGAGAAAAAGATGACAAATTCACAAATCGTGCAAAAAAAAAAATTGGAACTCTAATTTCTCTTCTTTCATTCACTCTGATATGTAATTTTTCCTCACTTGGTACTTCCTGTACCTGTGAACTCTTTCCTCTTCAATAAAATTCCTTCTTTTCCGACCAGAAAAAAGAAAAGAAAAGAATCATGCGAGACAACATAAGCATCCTTCAATTCTTCCGTAAATATCAAGAAAAACTACCTTAGATCGCTGAGGCGGAATCGAAGAGGACGAATTCCAAACGCAAGAGAAACTCCATATTTCTTCAGGATAGAGCTTAGGAGGACACAACACAATTATGTTCAAGGTCGTGAAAGTATTACTTTGATATCATCCTATAAAAGTAGAAGGAAGAAGAAAAAAAAAAACCACATGAACCGGAAAGTTTATAGTCGAAAATTAGTAGCGGCTTATATACACAGCAATCCACCTTCAAAACCGGAGTGACGGCCCAAAGAGATGGCCTTCAGAGATGTTGGCGGCAACACATTTCTCCGGCGACATATTTGAAGTAGGAGGCGAGGTAGAGATGATTGGATGGTATTGGATAGTCACTAAGGGGGTGTTAACTGGATTGTGTCTCTCGAATTTAGAAGGTATTTGAAGAAAATAAGTCGTTCCTACCACTGCAAAGCGGTTTCAACTTTCAAAACTGACACTAAATGGAGTGGTGAACGTGATAATATTGATGATTGCCATTGTCGACATATAGATAGATTCAGTTAAGTTGTCCATATTAATAGTAATATTTATTTTATATTTAGTGAAATTAAATTACATTTATAACTGATTTTTTGAAAATAACCGTTCAATATAAAATTTACTATTCTACCCTAAATTTGGTGGGAAAAAAAAAACTACCATTTTCATTTTGTTTTTATATATACGAGTTTGCCCACCCGTGCGATGCACGGCAACCTTAAAACATACATAAATTAAAAGCAAATAAATATAAATATATAGATAAAAATTACAATTAAATACTTTAAGAAACAATACATTAGGCCACTGCACGAAATAAAACATGATGTTATATATTTGAAACACTTCCTTTATATAGTCTTTTCTTCAAAATTATAATTTTTAGTCCACGACGTCTTCGTACTCTTAATATATATAACAACATATAATTGCCAATTCGTGAAAATTGGTCTTGTTAAGAATAGTCCAACATGAGATAGTGATTGCCATTAATTTTTGTTGATCATTAGTGGACGATCCATATTAACTGCAAAAATAAATAAAAAAATATAAAAATAATAATAATCGTATGATAAATATAACAATCGTATATATTTAATCATAAATTAATTTATATTTAATCGCAACATAACAAATTTATCGAATAAATTTTTTTTACTTAACAATATAAAAAAAATATTCGGTAACGAATTTTCTTCGTGCCTAATATTTTTTTCACAATCATCCATCATGGTGTTTTTTTTTGTGTCGAGCTCGTAAGAAAATACTACGTATAATATTTGTCAAAAACATACGCAAAGAAATACTACTATTAAACAAATTTTAAAAAGCATCACAAATTTTATAAGTCAACATCAATTATTAATAGCGCATTATGAAAAATTCCATTAAATAAAAAAAAGAAAAGAAAAGAAAGAAAACGAAACATTACAAAATGAAAAAAATTATTTAAAAATAAACATAATTATGAGATAGTAATTTGCTAACGATGGGCTTTTAACTTCTATTGGGCCGATGTGCAAGTTACAACTGCACACAAAAGATATATAAAAAACTGTAAATATTATAAAACTGTCAAACAGGTGGTGCGTGGAACTGTTTTTTTCAAATATAACCGATTTGCATGAAGAATACTAATTTACCCTTAAAATGGCGGCAAAAAATAACTGAATATTCATTTTGTTTTAAGTGGTAATGCATATATATGTCCATTTAAGTTAGTAATACTCAAATTATGTCCACCAACACAAATAACATAAATAATATCCATCTTTTAGTTTTTGGGACTAAAATGCCCTTTCAATTTTGAATCAAAAGAACCGTGCTTCATTCTCTATTTTCAGAATCTGAAAAACTGCTCTCTCAAATCCTCTCTCTCTTCTCTCTCAAGGTTAGATCCAAATCCCGCCGCCGCTGTTGCTGTGTCCCTGCCGTCGACTCCTCCTCCAACCTCATCAGCGGCGAACTTTCTCCTCAGCTGCTCCAGATCCGTGGCCTTCTCTTTCCTCCGAACGCCGCCGAACAACAGCCGTCGGTTCCTCTCTCCTCCTCCGCACAGATCTCGTCAGATTTTTGCTCCTCGGCGTCAGATCTGGCACAGTCGAACGACATCGTTTGGCTTCGCATTGGCGATGTGTCTCCTCCAACCTCATCGACGGCAAACTTTCTCCTCAGCTGCTCCAGATCCGTGACCTTCTCTTTCCTCCGAACGCCGCCGAACAACAGCCGTCGGTTCCTCTCTCCTCCTCCGCATAGATCTCGTCGGTTTTCTACTCCTCGGCGTCAGATCAGGCACAGTCGGACGACATCGTTTGGCTTCGCATTGGCGACGTGGATCTGGTCCGCCGCCGCAGGTATCCGGCGCGGAGTGGTTGGGCCATCTACGACCATTATTCTGTACTCATCTTTGTTTTTTTTTTCTTTCTTTTTTTTTCAATTTTTTTTCTCTTTCTTTTGTTTCGTTTTTTTGGCGTGCTCCTTTTTTTCCTCTTTCAGTTATTCTGTAGCCAACCATTATTTTGTTCCTTCCTTTTTTTTCCAATTTTTTTAGCTTCGTTTTTTAAAATCAGGAAAGAACGAAAGAGGATTGTCATTTTTTTTTCGATTTTTTCGTTAAGAAATGTAAGATGAATCCAGATGCATTTCTTAATGCAATGCAGTGCTTCTGTTAATTGTTTTTGTTGTTGAATAATTGGCTCTATTAATACTATTAATGTCTAAATAATACCTTTAGTACCAATTAACAGTGCACCTTTTTTGATTTTATTATGAGTGCTCCTTTTTTGATTTTGTACATTGGACTGTGTGCGCTGAATTAAGGTCTAATGGGGTTATTTAATTCAAATAGTCCCATTAGAGAGAATGAGATGAATGTAGGTATTGGGTCTATTGGGACTATTTGGTGGTGATAGTCCCATTAGACCCCAATTTAGATTTAGGATTTTATAGTTTCATTTGTATTTTTGCAATTGGTATTAAAATGATACAAATTATGGTTTGAACTGCTTATTGGATTGTGATTATACACTAGACTAGGTGTGCTGAATTGGGGTCTAATGGGTCTATTTAATTCAAATAGACCCTTAGACCCAATTCAAGATTCAAAATTTTATGGTTTCATTAGACCTAATAATTTGAATTTTTTTTTTTTGAATCAATTGGATCTATTGGTACTATTAGTGTCAATATAGCCAATAGAGCTAAAATTGAAAATATAAAATAAAATAAAACAATTGAAACAAATTAAAACAATTGGGTCTATTGATACTATTAGTGTTATTAGAGCCAATAGAGTCAAAATCGGAAAAAAAAAAAACGTCAGAAAAAGAAATTACAAATAAAAATATTCAGAAAATTAGAAAAAAAAATAAAAAATAAAAAAATTTAGTCAAAGTCAATTTATTTAAAGGCATTTTGGTCCTAAAAGGCAAAAAATAGACTTAATTTGAGTTTTTTATGTTGGTGGACATAATTTGATGTCCACTAACCTAAATGGACATTTAAAAATTTCACTCTTGTTTTAATATATTAACCAGTACATAGCCCCGTGCAATGCACGGGAATACGGTCTTGAACAAATAACTACGTTATGTTATTGCTATGTCGGGATACATCTTTATATTTATTTAGTTGTGTTTTCATTTTTTTTTAGACTTCAAAATACTCCATCAAAAACTTCGTACTTATGAAATAGGATTTTGTCAATATCATTAATTAATAAGGTAATACATTTTCTTAATTTTTGATTTATTAAAACTTTATTTTCAAATGGCTATTAGTTTCTTGGTCAACACAAAATATAGTTTTCATCTTCTGTCTATCTAAAAGTTAAAAATACTTACTAATTAAAATAGGCACCTTCAAACTTGCTCTGTTGCTTGGTCCTTCCTCTCAATTCCGAAAACTCCTTTAATATAGTTGAGCTATACCGAGAGACAAAAGCTTAAAAATACTACTCTTAAATTGATAAATTATGCTGGAACAAAGAATTGTGTAAACGCGTACATAAGGCAGCAAAGCTAAGCACTCATCTATCAACAAATACATCTTAGCAGCATCTTCTATTGAAAGATGAAGGCGTTCTACTAAGTCCTTGAGTCCCATGTTTCTAAACCGTTCAATCTGCAGAAATAAAAAAAATAGACTGAGGTTAAGCACTGAATCTGCAGAAATTAAAAATAAAAAAATAAAAATAGACTGATGTTAATTCAAGGGGGACTTCATGGTTTCTGATCGATTGCTTCCACCTCCTGTTTCGATATTGAATTGTTTATTTTGTTGATCACATGCATATATAACATATCTAAGAGAGAATATGTTGTCTATTAAATTAATATAAAATCCATAATTCTTCTGTTGAATGATCAGGAAAATACAAAAAAATTCTACTTACATGTGATCTCATAGTACTTTTGGACTGTGCATGCTCTGCTTTTGAAAACTATAATAAAGAACAAATTCGCCAAATTAATTACCACAAAAAAATAGAGAAGTGAGAATGCTAGCAGTAGCAGACCTGATAAATTAGAGTGCACTGGTGATTTCCATTCTAGAGACAAATGGAGAGAAATCTATCTACCGAATAAATGTGCAGTCATACGCATAAGTTGGAAGCCTATAGCTAACTTATTTTAAACTTTTTATATCTCTCTCAAAATTATGAAGAATCTGAGATCATGTGATGATTTGGATGTGACGGTTCAGCGATTGGAATCGTGTAGGGTTGAGATAAACGGTTGACGCGAACGTGTAGAAGTGGGAGATAATTCACTATTTTTTAAATATGTGCTTAAAACTGTTTAAAATATTTTTTAACTGTCTAAATTAATTTTTTCTACTAAAATAACCTCCTTAAAATGTTTAACTGATTTTTAAGAATTTGGCGGTAATAAGTAACCGCTAATATTATTTTGTTTTAATATATTAATAGATTAATAGATATAGATTTATGTTCCTTTAGATTAGGGTGTTACAATTGCAATACGAGTTCCCTACAAATTTAGTAAAAGTGATGTTAATATAAATCAAAACTAAAATAAAAATTTCGAATTTATTATGCTAAAACATATATGATCGTTATAAATATAAATTTGATATTTGGCGTGACTTACCTTACCTTACACAAATAATGTTAAGAAGATTGAATCTTGTTTTATGGAGACAATCGAAAGTTGTTTTATTTTAGAAACTCTAACCTCATAAAGCTAAAGTTCCATTACGATCCTACAAAAACTAAAAATATAAACACTTTTTATTTTTATTTTTTAAATCTGTAATATCAAAATAGTAATTGCTAGGAAACATTCTTCTTTTGCGTGTATGTTCAAGAAACAGTTGGTTTGCTCTAAGAAACAGTTTACTTATATTAATTCATGCAAATACCGGGGAAAAAAAAAGGTAAGAACTAAAATACCTTGTACAATAATTTTTCACATGAAATTAAAAGATTCACTCACGATTAAACCAAAAAAAGGAAAAATAAAATATCTATCAAATCTATCAATCAAAACACATTCTTATTAATCTATTGAACCACACGTTATTTAGAAGTATAAATGGAGTGAAATTCTTGTGTGATATTACTTATGCATATCTACTTAATGATAGTATTAGTGCTCGTTTGGTTCAAGTTGGGAAACGAAAAGGGAATGGAATCAAGTCAAGTAAGGGAATGAAAACAATAAGGATTACTTTTATTGAGTGTTTGGTTCAATGATAGAAATAAATCCCTTGTGAGAGGGATTCCCTTACTCTTATTTCCCCTCCTCCTTGAGGGGTAACAATATGGTGGATTGGGTTACCCTCAAATAAGGGTAATGGATAACATATTACTCAAACCAAACAACAACTAACATGACCTCTTAATTGTTTCTCTTTCCTAACCAAAAAAAGAGTGAACCAAACAAGAGCTTAATATACTAATTATAATATTAAGGGCAAAATAGTCATAACAAATTTTGTAAATAAGATACTTTTTATAATAGTATAGATATAGATTAATTTTGGAAGATGAAGTTAATGTGCCTAGCTCTAGCGGTTTTTATTTTATTTTTAGTACGAATAGAAGTGTCTATCAACTCGTGCATAATGTAGTATGTCACTTGACCTCATACTTTAATCTTTCCGATTTAGGCCTTACGGTTTGTTGAAATAGCATTAAATTGCCGCACAGTAAAGGTATTCAATTTTTTAAAGAAATAAAATATTGCATAACATTTTCATAAATTTTGCCGATTAAAGGCAAATGAGCATTTTGCTTATTTTTAGCCCACTTCCTACAGAAAACTTATGAGACAGACATTCGTGTACCAACATTCATTAATCAATCTTGCTTGAAATTTATATGCAACCCATATACTAATCTCACGTTGAACGTGGTGCATGAAACCCAGAACTTAAAACAGGGCCATAAATGAAACAATCATAAATACAAATGCAAATGAATAGAGAACATACTGTACTATATTTCATGTCAAGGTCAATTAGAATTCATAAATTTAATCATTCCCCTTATCTAATTTGTGTTTCAAATAAACAAATGATTTTAAAGAAATCGCTTCAAAGAAATAAATGACAAAAATCTATGTCAGCCCGTGCTAGCAACATCAAGAATTCGCTTTAAAAAGGTAGCATATCCAGTCAGGTATTGGCTCCAGTTTTTATGCAAAACTAGAATTTTGACTTCACAATTCTTGAAAAAATATTAAAAAAACATAGTATAACCCCACTACAAGTCTGTTTGTGCCACTTATAATAGACAAAAAAGAAAGGGAATAAAGAGTAGATGGTTGCACCGTTACACAACTCTAAAATGCAAGAATAGTTTAGTTACTAGAGGAACATAGACTCGCACAGATATCAAGCATACAAAAAACTGCAAAAATAGAGCACAGGTAATGGAGTTTAATGTAACCTAGTGAGCTCTTTAACTCTCTTCATAAGTTCATCCACAGGAACAGCCATCGCCTTTGAAATCTCCTCCATCTGATTCCTACTGAGATCGAGGAAAGATTCGATCAAATCTCCATCTATAAAGTTTTTAGCATCAACAGTTACCTTCTTTTGGCTGTGAGTTTCCTTCCTGTTGTAGAAAGATCGCCATTCCTCGTGGCTGAGCCCCCCCACGCCTTTGACCACCTTCCTCAGATTCAACTGCAGCTTCTCCAGGAACACGTACTGCTCGTGACGGAGAGAAGCAACGACTCCAATCACTCCATTAGAAGTGCCAAATATGACAGTTGGAATTTGGCCAACATCAGATGCGGGCAATCTCATGACTAGCGAACCGTGTCTGAATCGAGTGACATGTTCACCGAGGTGGTACTCGCCAACAAGCTCGAGGCGCCCACGCTCTTCATCATCTGCTTCCTCTTCATCAGTTGCCTCTTCATCAGTTGCTTCCTCGCTATTTTCACGGACAGTGAAGAGATTAAAATTACTCCCAGATGAGATATTATAATTATCCTGAGCTACGAGGTAAATATCATCATCGAGAATCTCAACAGCTGACATCCATTCTGCCTCGTAATCACGAGTTCGCTTCTCAATGGCACCCTCCTCGTGCTGTGTATTATAGCAACCAAAGAATGTCAAACAAATCAGTAAATGAAAGAAATAGGTGGAAACTTTATATCTAGCTATATTTGAGAGTTCAAAAATATTGACCTTGTATATCAGCGAAGATAGTGGCATCCGATCACCAACAACAATGAGACTGCCTCGAGTTTGTACATAATCGCAAACACTGTCGCAATGATGATGTACGCCTTCAGATTGCAACGCATGAGTGCCATCAGCTCGAGGCATCCACTTATACAACTGAATCTTTTCTTCAACGGCAGCAAGCAGCTTCCCATTAAAGGCATTGAGAGAATCAACAGAGCCTTTCGTTTCCTTCGCAGCAATTAGATGGAGTTTTCCATCTTCAACAGCAAAAACTAAAATCCGACCCTGAAACACCAAAAGAAAACTCAGTATCAATAACCCCATGGTGCAGCACATCCGGAACGGCTTCCATGAATGAAGCCCAGGAAAAATATTTTTGAAGAGAAGGGGTAAAAATGAAAAATAAAGTGGAAACACAAATAAAGTGATGAAAAGTGTAAAAACTAACTTTGAAACTTTCAGTCTCGTTTGGCATTAGGTATGAGGTCCCCACGCAGTAGTACACATAAGTGTCATCAGAGAACGAGCAGCTAAGGACAGAAGTACCAAACTCGCATTGATCTAGTTGATGTGTAGATACGAACTCGAAAGTTTGGTCATCTAAAAGGTGGACAAAGTGCTTTACAGAACCAAGTTCAGTTAACTGATTATGTTTTGAACTACAAATGGCAAAAGTTCGTGTTTGTTCCTGATGACATATACACCGTGCACGCTCCCCAAGCGGGATCGAACGTATGTGAAGCTTTTGAATATCATCAATGGTTCCAATTGTTAGTCCGCCTTCTTTAGCTATAGCAAGGCTGTTGACAGAAAAACTTTCTTTCTCAGAACTCTTAATTGATACTGACATGATATCCTAACAATGGAAGATCTTGCAATTGCAAGTCCCACCCTTTATGATGCTGATAGTATATAAGTCAACATAAAACTTAACCCAGATTTATCAAACCATAATACAAGAAGGAAAGGATATTGTTGTACCTGTCGGGGAAAGCAGCTGTATTGAAAGGACACATATAACTGACTTCTTTCAGGTTTACACTGCTGTAAAGCAACTTCTTGTTGCAGCTATAAATGAAGGTAGGTCTATCGGAAGCAACAAACACGTGTGTGGTATTCTTTGATGAGAATGTACGCAGTGTAATTGGTTGGGTCCCTAAAGAAACTTTCTTCCTGTCAGTCAGCTCACTGTTGCTTGTAGTCAGTACAAAATTAAAGAGAGATCCATCCCCCAGAGCACATAACAGATAGGATATCTGAAATTGGAAAGCAGTAGATTGCGTCATCAGTCTCATTAGGATTAATACTAGCTGATCACAATAGAGTTAAATAAGATCACAATTTCATATATCTCATTTTAACAGATAATCCACAATAAGTTATTGTTCAGTTTTCAGAGGACAATAACACTAGTCACCTATTCAAACCTAATGTGAATTATTTAAAAAGTTGATAATCCAAGAGCAACCCTAGGTATACAAGACAAAACCAGTTCTACAAGATAAATCGTCCAAACAGCAGTTGTTTATTTTGAAAAGCTGATAGCGGAAAACATTTCAGAATGTAATGAAACAGGGACATGTCTTTATGTGTGTGATATATGTTCTCACCAAGATTTGTTATTGAAGCAAAATAGAGGCAGTTGATGAGGAGGCAAAGGTTCTCAATAGAACAATATAGACAGAAGAGGAAATTAAGGTGCTGTTACTCATGAAATTAACAGAATTAAGAATGAAACTAACCCCTTCAAAAGTACACAGAAGTACAGAACGAGGAACTATATCCCCTCCCAAATGCTCCTTTGTTATAAGATTCAAGTCTGGAAGCGAGAATATCCTAACACTGATATCTGTCCACAGTCCCACGGCAGCTAGTAGACTGTAGTTTTGTTTATCATCAATTGGATTTATGTCCAGACATGAGATGGTGTACTCCAACTGGATATGTTTCAGTTCTTTCAGAACACCATCACCAATTTCTAGATAGATCAAATGTCCGCCAGAAGCCAATAGAACCTTTCAAGGAAAAAAAAACTTGCCATCAGGCCCAAAATAAGTAATTTTAGTAATTGAGAATTGAGTGGATGCGAAGGCTCATTGCTAAGTTTGTCAGACAATCGAATTCAGCCGTACATAGTAATTGATTGAAAACTACCTGGGTGACATTGGCTGTGGCAACATTGATTGAAAAACCTGCCGGAGCAAACCATTCATTACGAAGCTTCCTGGTGGTAGAACTAACTAATCTCACTGTACTTGAAGTAACCTGTGCAATACTTCTTCTAGTGAACTTTTAGACAGAGTAAAGATGGTGCCATTATACAAAAGAATTAGATAGCCTAACTGGTACAACATGGCAATTCTAGTTGCCAAGGTCAAGAAAACTTGAGGTAATTTTTTTCACTTATTATGCCTTTGATGAATTTTAAATGTCATCCATGTGTATACTATGGAAATTCTCATGCGAATCAAAGTTAACTGCTTCTTGGAAAAATTGAAAGTTGAAAAAGTAATTTCTCCAAACCTTTGGTTTCTAATTCACTCAACCAGGTTGTAGGCTACATGCATATTTTTTTTACCTTCTTTGAAAATAGCACAAACTAATGACTGTCAATAACTTTATTGTATGAGTTCTCGTCTAATATCAAGTAGCAACAAATTTAGACTCTGCTTTTAATCTCAAGTACGATTCATTTAAAGTAAGACAGTACCAATGAGCCCTATAAGAAACAAGCTGTCATAGTTTGATGTGATCAAGATATTAAAGATTTAGATACTGCACAACTGTCAAGATCTCTGTCATTGCTATGCTAGAAGGCCTATGGAAGGATTACAAATGCTCCTTCAACCATACCTGCAAAAGTTGATCATATGCAGCATTGTGACAAAACAGAGTCTTTACAGTGGAAAAAAAAACCTTCTATCTCAGTTTCCTCCATGTCAGCCTTAATATTCATTGCCAAAATACGTGTTTCATTGATAAAGCTAACGACCAAGAAATTGTCATACAGATCATCAGTAGTTGGTCGCAGTGACCACATGCCTGTGATGCCTTGAAGCTCAACAGATGCCTATGCATGACATTGGATACAAAATACATGAGAAATTAATGAAACTATATTTTTTGCAAGAGAACTTGCGACACTTACCAGTTCGTTTATTACAAAGCCATTTCTCACAATGCGTAAAGAACCATCCTTAAAGTCACCCGAGCAAGTCACAACTTGACCTTGGCCTTGCCTCTCCAAGTCAACCACACAGAAATCAAAAATTGGCCCCAAGTTGACATATCTTTCAAGAACTTCCACACAAGAACTTTTTGCATCCGGTTGAAGATTAAGCTTTATGAGCTGGATTATAAAAAGACCAAAATTTAGGACAGGTTATACAGGCTAAAAGGCATCAAAACATACGGGAAAACAATGAATCGGATCATATAAAGATGTTATATACAGAAGCAAGCACCTTGCATGCAAGAGAACTGGCCACAAGTAAGAGTTGTCTAGAAAAACATGCAGAGGATGCACTATATCAAGCCATTGAGTACAGGGAATTTAAATATGGTAATATCACATAATCTCAGCAGCTAGCAATCAGTCTCACGGTATTATACAACAAAAATGGGTCAGACATTCAGATCCAAAAGATTAGACACATTAGATAGAATGATAGATAAAAAAGAGAAGCATCATTAAACCTGTGAATCTCCAACACTTGAGCCAACAAAAACAACATCATTATTGAGGTACGATATAGATGATGCAATGGATGTTTCTCCCAATAGCTCAATTTTGAGTCCAGTTACTCTAGTACGTCAAAGAAAAAACAAACAAAAACTCAGAGCCATGTCAAAAAGTTATACATAAATGCAAAACCTGAAGAGATTAATGCCGTGCTTATCTGGGAAAATAAAATGGGGTCGAAGAAACTTACTTCTCCTTTTCGTGAGTTATGACAAGCAGATGTAAAAGCCCATTATGATCTCCCAATAAGTAGCGTGAGGCATCTACCCTTCCATAAGCCATCGTAACAGACTTTTTAAGGATAATAAACAACAGTCAGGGCATGACATAAGTGGGCTCGTATGCACCTAGTAGCATAAGATAATACAACTTACAGGTGTAATTGGGATTGGGATCCTTTTGAAAGTTGAGGCACTGCAATACACAATAGTTTTTCTACTGATAATGAGGACGCCACACAGAGGAGGTGGCACTGGGATTAACAAATACGCCCCATCAAGATTGTTTTGAGACCACGGACCTTCAACAAAATCTTTATCCTTCAAAGTAACCTCATATGTTTTCACGTGACGAGCATACTTGTTATCCTGCCAATAAAACAGCAATAAAGAAAAGGAACCAGTAGTTAGGAAAAAAAGTCAATGATTGTTATTAAGAACAAACAAATGCGAAAGAAAGACTATCAATGTAATCTGCAACTAAAAGGTTCTCTATGTTAAATACTCTTCACTTGGACACTAAGGTGAGAATTTTAACGGGCCCATTAGTTAGAAACATCAGTACCACCAATGAAGCATCTCTCAACAAAAAACAAAAAAAAAACATCAATCTTAACAGAAACAAACAACATAATCTAAAGCAGATTCTAATAAAAGATCTGAAATGTGTAAAAATACACCATATACTATAGCAACTCCCACTATTTAAGCAGATCATATTCCATAATGTAAGGAAACCATACAACAAGATATACACTATCAGTTAGTGCAAAAGTAAAATATACCTTGTAAAGTACAAGTGTACAACAATGGTCGGCTCAGGGCAACCATACAAAAATTTGATATCTAAAACTTGAAGCTCCTTAAGCCTGAAGAAGCAACAAATGAAATTGCACATACTTAAAGATGGGAATAAAAAACTTTGTACATATTAAATATGAACATGATATTGGGCTATCTTCTACCCACAAATGAAATTCAAGCAACCAAATCATATATGGAACATAAGGGCTTCACTTTTTGTCTCTGTAATAGGTAGATTACAAAATGCACCTGATATTAAATGCCTCTTTGAGTTGGCCTTTGTTATCAAATGGAATGACCTACAAAAAAGAAACAAAAAATTTTAATCCACTGAGGATCATTAAATAATTTAGTTCTAAACACTCTAGAAGATACAAAAAGAGAACTAAGACTGATGCAGCATGATGGCCAATACCTTGAACAACCCATCCTGTAGACAAAGGCTGATCAACCTACAATCTGGATCAACTATTCCAGTCTACACAGAAAGCATTAAAGAAGTCATGGGCTGGCTATAATTCAAGATGAAGACCATGGCATAACTTTTCCCAACATACAACACAGTACCTGTCCATAATCTTTGGTGCGACCAATTTGATCTGAAACATCACCCAGGGCCCTAAATCCATGAAGGAAGCCAACCCAACAAACAAAAATAATATTAGAATCGTACATGAAAGACAACAAACCAGCAGATATAGGAGTAATTGAAATGAGATCATGGAAAATCAAAAACTAGTTCTGAGGCCTCATTCTATTTCCTCAGGCATATAAACTCATTAAGGCAAGAGACCTGACTCACCCAACTGAGATATAATTTTATTGGGATAAATTACAGTTAGGATCAAAATGTTATACATATGAGTACCAGATAATTACGCTTAAAAGATTAATAAGGTCATACCTAGTAATAACCTCGCCAGTCTCAGCGTCCCACTGCAAAACACAGAATTTGCATCTTTTTGTAGATATGTAACGGAGATCTTGTGTTTCACCCTGTTGATTTGAATCATTTGATTAACATAGCAAGATAAACCTTCTCTTAAATCATGGTAAAGTATGCAAAAAAACAGTAAATATGACTGCATGGGTTTTTATCAGAAGGAGCATTAACTACTGAAAGTTTCATACATGAAAGGGCACTCACATGTGGGCGAAAAAGCTCAAGGGTGGCAATTGTCCCATATATCGGCACGTCCAACATAGGCTGCAAAACATGAGCAAAATGATTCATAACAACACGTGCTTACAGAATACCGAATGAAAAATCATCCCAATGGACTGGAATCATCTGCACCGCCCCCTTAAAAGTCTTACTGAGCTCTAGTCTCAAACCGAAGATAAAAGTTGCTTAGTATAAAGAAGCACAAGCTTGCTTCCCTCTATCCATCGTCCTTAAACCACAATTTCTCATTACAATTTCTACTCCCCCACGGCCCACCATTAAGAAAGGGATTCCCATCATATTTCAGAAATAAAAACTAAACATGTGCCTACAATCTAAGGTCTCGTGCAAGAACAACTACTTATCAAATCAAATGTAATACGAAGCACAGAAAAACATCACCCTCTAATGTGGGCTACAAATCTAAACTAAGTGTCTAATGCAACTTGACCTCTATACCTGTAAGCCTTGAGGCGAGAACAAGTGAATCTCTATTCGGGTGCATTTCCTGCAAAAATAAATTCCAATTACCAACATTTCAAACTTCAGCAAACAGGCTCAAAGCCACAATGTGGTTAGAGCGAGAGACAGAGAGAGGAGCGGAAAACTTACGCAATGATGAGATTGAGCTCCTGAGGTCCGGTGAAATTGCCGACGCGGGAATGCGTGACTTTGGTGGGCTTGTGCGCCGTCACCACGTAATTCCATATGCTCATCTTCACCTACTGTATGTTATCTGTATCTATAGCTTCCGACTTCGGTTCTACAGGCAAAACCCTTGAAACACTCCGATACTGTGATGTAGAGAGAGGGAGGGAGAAGGTTCAGTAGCCAGGAATTGAGGAGAGGGAAACTGCGCCGCCCATATGCGCTAAGCTAATCGATTTATGCGGATTGAGCGATGCGGGGAACGACGTCGTTAAGATTCAGTTTTCATGTCATTCTGTATTCTGTATTACAGTGAATCCGATGAATCGACGGTGGGCCCATCCAATTTCTGTGATCGAACGGCCAGGGCTTCTGCTTGGGGAGCACGAAACGCACTCTCAGCCATTGATCAAAGGATCAAATCTGTCTCTCTCAAAAAAAAAAAGAGAAAATATCTGCGTGAAGGCGGGAAAAATTTCTATTCGGTGTTACGGTTATAGGTGGATCAACTTGTGGGTCCATCTTCTTTTTTATCAAACGGCTGGGGCTTCTTCTTGGGGAGCACGAAACGCACTCTCAGCCGTTGATCAAAGGATCAAATCTGTATTCGCGATCTCTCTCTCAAAAAAAATAATAATAATAAAGAAACAGAGAAAATTGTTTGCAAAACTGTTTCTTCATTTCAATTTGACTATTATTGGAATATTTGGATTAAAAAAATTGATAAGCATATGTATAGGTATAGCCGTATAGGCATAGTTTTTTTAGTTTTTTTTTTGTTATCCTTATCATGCTAAATTTCTTTCACTGTTTATTTATATATACCGCTGCACCGAACATACGAATTATAAAGAGTGATAAAATAAATATAAAATTAAAATTATATTTTTTTTCTCACATCATTGTTGAACAACACAATACAATATATTATTGTTATTTTAATAAAAATTTAATTTTTATAATATTGAAAACCTAAAATAATTTTTAAAGATTATAAGTAAATATAATTTTAAAACATATGTTATACTACATGTCTACATTTATATGAAACTACTATTGATATTATGATATTTGAATTATTATATTTTTGGTATTCTATTTAAATTCTTAATAGTTATCTAAATAATTAGTAATTATTATTTTCCTTTATTAATTTGATAAATTTCTTTGAAAAAAATAATACATAAAAAAAAGCAATAAATCATTTCACAAAAGTTCATTTAATAATTAGTTTTATTTGTGACAATGTATTCAAATTTTCTATTGTTACAACAAAATTTTACACAAATTATTTATAAAAAATAGGATTGAAAAAAAATAATAATAACATATGGATATAGCAAAATAAAGAAATTAAAAAAAATGAAAAAAAAATGAAAGAAAAGTAATTATTGCAAAATGAATAGAAAAAAAAAAGGAAATAAAATTGATTACTAAAAAAAAGGAAAATAACATGGGAAAATGCAGTCAATGAGAATTGAATTCCCTACCAAAGAGTGCAGCGATCTATAGCCAATTAAACGTAATGCCATCTCCACCAAATGCTAGTGCCTCCCACCTGGTGTTTTAAGAATCGGACTGAGTCGGCCGGTTGGACCGGTTGAATCGGGAACCGGTCATGAATTCATCAAGTCCACAGCCTCTGTCAACTATTGCATGATAAAATTAATTTGCATCTTGAACTTTATAGAAATGGAATTTTCCCAATATTGGAAGTGGAAACAACGGCTGTGAACCTATTGAGAATCTCTAGTTACTACTAACTACTAAGCATTTACAAAGCAATTTTTTATTGGAACAAATTAAATGCCATTTACAATAGGAAACCTACTGATCATGAGTTGTAAAGTTGAGAGCATGCATTAACATAGGATATGAGAAGAAACATAATGCAAGAATTAAATTAGAGATGTACTCACAATGTTTCGTTCTCAAGGTAAAACATAGTAGTTCAAAAGTACTCCACACATTAACAAGGAACAAATGATTAGTTTATCCCAAGTCATTACAAATTAAACACTTATTACAATGCATGCATGCATCAATCAAACATTTGCTGGAACAAACTTAAACCACTGCACTTGTGGATTTTCAGCACAAGTAGGCAAATCTTGAAGATTTTCTCCAACACACAAGCATTTCTTCGTCACGAGTTTGGAATCCGAGCCATTCTTCTCTAAGCACAAAAACTTCCCTTTCCCATCCTGTGCAGCCACATGAAGACCAGAACTCGATACCAACTTCCACTTGCTCGAACAATCATTCGAAACAAGGGCCCCGGCCCCCTCTCCGGCTACCCCCAGGCAATGTGGGGCCCCCACCAACTTGATAGGGCCCCCTTCTACGTGCTGCTCCCATCGTCTCGCACCTTTGCAGTTAGCCAAAACGACGTCGTTTTTCACAATTTGCACGCACTGGCCACTCAAAGGATGGAACATCTTGTAGTATGTAGTATGCTTCGACTTGAAATCTAAATCAATGAAACTAGAATTCATCACAACTACGTACAATATTAAAGAATTATGTATATATACTACAGTGACGAAGCCAGAATTTTAGTTCAGTGGGATCCAATTTATAAACCAAAGAGTACAAAGATCGCCAACTGTACTAAATTATAATTGCATAAATTATATGAAATATACATGGAATTACTAATATACCCCTGCTTTTTTCTTGGACCCTAGTGAGAATTACTAATATACATGGAATTATATATATATATATAGAGTGACGAAGCCAGGGGCAATGGGGTCCATGGTCTCATTGGGGTCCAAGAAAAAAGTAAGGGTATATTAGTAATTCCATGTATATTTCATATATATATATATATATATATATATATATTAGTAAGAATTTCGTACCTTGATTAATCTGCCTAACGGTTTGCAGCCTATCAAGAAAAGTGGGATTTCTGGGACGATCCCAATTCAAATCAAGAACACCATAGTATTCCTCAAGATTAACCTTTCCTTCTCTAAGAATGTAGCTGCCTTGTAAAGTCCACAAAGCCCAGTCGACGTCGGCCTCGGCTGCAGCAGCCAATAAACAGCCTATGTATCGATTGTCAGCCTCATTATCACCTCTTTGGTTGATTCCAAACTCACTCAGGAAGAGAGGGAAAGAGTTGTTCCCTTGAGTCAAGAAAAGGTAGTTGTCACGTGCACTTCTCGTGACAGCAGCACACAAGTTGTTGGTTTGGGCAATCCATTTATCTGCAGGGATGCCGAATGTGTACCAATGGGCTTCGTACACTAATTTGTTAGTGAAAGTGAGTTGTAATGGTTTGGACTTGAGGAATCCGAGGTTCGTGTCGTAGCTTAGTCCTGAGACGATGACGAGGAAATCTGGGTTTTGTGTGTGGATGGTGTTGGCTCCTTCTTGCATGTACTTGTACCAGTCTGCTTCGTTTTGCTTGGGACCTCTTAGCTCGTTCCTCATGCTCATCCCTACTACCTTCAAAACAAGCCAAAGGTCGAGACGAAGAAGTGCAGCTCAGTCAGTATAGCGCTTCGCCCCGATTTGAAGAATTTTGAATTCAAAAGGAACATATTTATATTGAATATCCTTAGAAATACTAAGCAAACTTAAGAAATAAGGGCTCGTTTGGTAGCAATACCGGGAAAAGGGCAGATGAGAAAATGTGTGATAAGTTGAGATAAAAAAAGTATAATAAATTGGGATAAGAAATATATTGTGTGTTTGGTACAAACATAGATATCTTGGATTGTGTGTTTGGTAGAATAGTTATAAAAACATTTTTTTTTTTTTTTTGTAGTTTGCAAATAAAAATAACAAAATTGAAAATAAAAAATTGATAATTAAAATTGAAAATAAAAATTGATAATTAAAATTGAAAATAAAAATTTGATAATTAAAATTGAAAATAAAAAAATTGATAATTAAAGTTGAAAATAAAAAATGATAATTAAAATTTAAAATAAAAAATTAATAATTAAAGTTGAAAATAAAAAAATGATAATTAAAATTAAAATAAAAAATTGATAATAAAAATTGAAAATAAAAATGATAATTAAAATTGAAATAAAATTGATAATTAAATTAAATAAAATTGATAATTAAAATTTAAAATAAAAATTGATAACTAAAATAAAAAATAAAAAATTGATAATTTAAATTAAAAATAAAAAATTGATAATTAAAATTGAAAATATAAAATTGATAATTAAAATTGAAAATATAAAATTGATAATTAAAATTAAACAATACTTATCTCGACTTATGACAGGGTAGAGACGGTATAATATATGCCAGTGTAACAGTGAATTTAGTCCGGGCCCAAGCAATTTTACGGGCCGGTGAGATTATATTTTCCGGATACCAAACACTGTATAAACCGAGATAAGCATACTTATCTAACCTTTTCTCGGCTACCAAACGGGCCCTAAGAGTATTATGTAGGTAATATCATAATTTGTAAGAATGCACACTTTTATAATCTCATATATAGTTTACTTAAAGCATGCAACTATTTATACTACTTATGTATATTGTTGATTTTATGACTTCATGCATTATACATATAAGACATTTTGTTCTTCTCTCATAATTAAGTAAAAATTAATCCTCATCATATACTTGAAAATATCTATTACTCTCTCCATAACACGAGAATTGTAACACTATTTTTAGTGTTACAATTCTGATGGGACGGAGGGAATAGTATAATAAATAAAGCTCTTAGAAGAATATTGTTCATCGACTTACCCCAGGACTGCCCTTATACATCCTCGCCACCGCAGCCAGTCCTTGCAGCCATTCTGCAGGTGCAAAATTGGCATCGCCGAAGAATGCATTGCCGTCGTTGCCGCAGCACCACGTCGGCAAGCTGACGTGGTTATCCAGCACCACCATCACGTTACTCTTCCCGAGCTCATCAACCACCGCCTTATGAAGCTGAACCACCGTCATGTTCAAAATCTGAGGGTTATTTTTCGCCACGCCTGCTTTCGCAGCCGACAGTTTATACTTATCCAAAGATTCGGAAACCTTAAGGTTGCCGTAATCCGGCCTCGTGAACATGTACGTCGCCCACGTGAACCTCACGCAGTTGAAACCAGTTGCAGTTATTTTTTGTACTATGCTCTTCAATGGCTGCTTTTCTAGGCCCTCTGCTATCATTGGCTCCAGGTGTGAAGGCCAATTCACGCACGTGAGCTTCACGCGATTTCCAGATCTTTGATCCACTATCCATCTTGAATTTGTTGATAATGGGGATGAAGTGCAGAAGGTGAGGATTTGTAGAAAGAGAAATAGTGAAATGGCTCTTCCTCTTGTCATTTTTATTTTTTTTTGGTTTGAAGTGATGAGTGATTGAGTTGGTGTTGTTCTTATTTATATACGTTTTGTTAAAAATTATTTTCGATGAAATGTGGATAGTTGAGATAAATTGTGTTATTAGGTTTTGGAGTTGAGATAAATTTTTCGATCAAGGTATTGAATGTTGATGTCATTTTTTTATTAAGAAGAAATCACTACTAATTGGAAGCATAGATTTTTAGACTGACCCGGATCCTTTATTGCATCTCTTATTACATCGTCGAATGTTCGCCGTATGTTAAAAGCATTACAAACATTTCATTGCCATAGTTGAAAATTTAACGACACTCTGTATTACTAATACGGAAAATTCCGATCGTTAATTCTGTTGTTAACTATTCTAATAGTTAACTATGGAATATCTAGTTTTATCGATTGATTTTTCCGCAATTAAAACCCGTATCTAATGTAATTGAAATTTTATAATTATTGCTAATTTTGAAAATGCTTTTAACACATGATGATTATCTGATAGTGCAATAAAAAAAAAAAGCAACGTAGAAATACAATAGAGAATCTCAATCGATTTTAAACATGGACTAGGTGAATAAATTTCATTTGTTTTATTTCAATGTCTAACAGAGTTATTAGTGATATTTGAAAGTTGTTTTATTTAATGATGCATGTGATGCATGGATTGAGATCCTCTATTGCCTAACGGTGTGACATCTCCTATTGGACTGTTAGATGATTAACATGTATCCATAATATTTCCAAAACCATCAATAATTAAAAAATTTCATCATGACAAATGTATGGTTTTGGAAATATTATTAACACATGGCAATAATCTAATGGTGCAATAGGAGATGTCATATCATTAGGCAATAAATGATCCAATCCCGTGATGCATGTCTATCTATGTCTAGAGTATTCTCCCTTAATAATAAAGAGTAATAACGCTTCACTAAACATTATTGAAAAAAAATTATGGGTTTTGGAAAATAGTATTAACATGATATAAATGGTACAGTCCTTGAATAGGGGGGGAGGGGAGTATATTCAATTATTTCAAGTGACGTATAAAAGTTCTAAAAGTAGGAAAACATACTCGAGCCGTGAATTCAAACTAAATTTAACGGTTAGTATGGGATGGGTAAGATATCATTCATGAGATGCTATAAAATTAGAATGTGGCCATTATTTTTGTGTGCCTGTTCACATTATTCCAGGCTGAATCTCATATCCCAAATTTAATAAACAAACACTTCATTTCATTTAACGTATTGTTACTGTTGGAATTACAGCTATCCAGCTATAATCCATAGTGAATAATATTAGTATAAATTACTCAATACTCTCCAAACAACCCTAATTATAAGTCTAGTTCGATGAAAATTTGGACTTTTTTTTTTTTTTTTTTGAAAATAATTTAGACAATTTTTAATTGCAAAAGAATTGAAAGGTTTCGATACTTTATGAAACATTTTTTTTTGCACCAATATTTGGTAGTACGTTGATTGTATCATTATTTTTATTACTATTACTTTCTATTATGTTATTTAAGGTTTTTTTTTTTTTTTTTTTTATTATTATTTTTTTTTTACATATGTTCTTCAAATTATCACCATATATATACTCGCGGGATTATACCATATCTGATCAACTGAGAAAATACTGCATTCTATGAAGCACCACGCTTTCTTTTGTTGACGAGAGGGAGATATCACTCCTAGATAGAAATCAAACAAAAAAACTCTTCTAAATCTCGAAAATCGAAAGATTATATTGGCAGCATGGCCTTATACAGTTATGGATTCTTTTACAATCAAAGATTTCTTTTCTACCAAAAGACTAAATTTGGAATTTTTTCAACTTACTTGGATTTCTTTTGATCAGAAACCCTGGAACCCATGACCTTGACCACAGCTTCATCCTTCGATCTTAGTAGCTTGAGAGCAGGATGAACGCTAAGATTACCCGCTAAAATCTTCTCTCCAACATCGAGCTCACTTAAATCAACATCAATGAAGGGAGGAATAATATCTGCAGGGCAGAGATACTTAACAGTTCTCTTGATTATGTTTAGATTCGAACCTGCACAATAAGATGGCCAACATATGAGTAGAATTGCAGAAGTTTCTTGGTAAATGTTTGTTTCTTTAACAAGCTTTGATTCTACAATAGCAATGGCATACAAACACATTTCAGTGAATTACTTTATCATATCTTTCGCTTTTCAGTTTGTCCCTTTCAAATTTTATCAAGTTCTTCTCAACTACTTCATTTTCTCAAAAAAAGAAGAAAGTCTTCAACTACTTCTTCCATCAACTTCTTTTTAAGGTTAGATGCCGAACTTTTGCCAACACTAAAGAACTCAGATTCTTTTCTCATTGTCAAATTCAGTTCTTTCAGACAGGCATGCTTAACTAGCATGACCAAGACATTATCTATTGCTGTGTTAAATATAATTGTAAAAGATACTATGGTTCTTCTAGGACGAATCCACTTAGGTATCCATTCATCTAGAGAAAAAATATTGATTTAAACATATTCATTTAACAAGAAAGTCATGTCCAGGCTCCAGGCCAGTATGGCAAACATCTAAAGGTTAAGGGCTCGGATCAGATATGGCTGCAGGCTAGTGTATGTTTCAAAGCAAGAAACAAATCCCGAAAATTTCAACCCAAATATGATTGCAAGCCTACCAAGAATCAGGTACAACTCCATGTATTTAATGCAAGCGATCTGACCTTGACAGGATTGTCATCAGCACCTATGCTGTATAGAAGATAATGTCACTAGCACAAGTCTTCAAATTGATTCTAGCTTTTACTAATCTAATCCAAAATTATTTGATATTGCATTCGAATTTCGAACTGAATTCAATCCCAAACATAATTAGAACTTTCAGTCAGAGACCCATGTCATGGACCATAGACTCGCTTCAAGCAGCCATAAAAAATTAATCATCTGTATGGAAAAATGTAATAGCTAAACCTACTAGCCAAAGAGATATAGCTAGTCAGCAACATGATTAGCTGATTAATGAAGCACTTCTTAATATTTAAGTGGCAGTACTAAAAGATCACTAACCAATTGGAATAGTACAAGATATATGAGATTTATGTTACCCTTTTCCTAAAAAGAGCTGTCGATATTTTCGGCCAATTGGAACACAGGAATACTCCAACACACAACTACAGCTGTATTGTAAGACGGGATTTCCTATTCCACCTTAAACCTTGCAGAAAGCTATTCAACCAAAACACTTGCCAAAGAATTCGCAACTAACACTTGTGCATTTTTCTCTCAAAAGTGCATGGACAAACAAGAAGTGAAAACAGGAAGAAAGGGGATTCTCTGATTATCATCAGGACACCCAATATTGTGAGAGCTCAAGGAAAAGAGTAGCAGTTATCTTCGCTTTTACTTAAACAAAAAGCCAGCATACAGCAACTGGCATAATATTTATTCAGATAACATGAAATTCTATATCAGCAAGTAAAAGGAGATACATGAGCTTTGCATAAAATGGTTATGAATTATGATGAATCACAGGATAAGATTTTGTACGTACCCTTCTTCAGCCCAGGGGAAACATCCTCTCCTCTAAATACTAGAGGAACATCAACCTTCAACCAATCACTAGGTAGAGCTCTTATGAAAGTAACATTAAGTACTGCAGCCGAGGTATGATGAAGATGAAGCTGACAAGTATAAAAAAAGATTAGAATAAATTAGTGGACACCGCAAAATCCAACAAGTGTTGTATGAAAATTCAATAGCATAACAGAAATGATAAATCATACTCTAAATCTATACCCAACTTGAAATCCTTCCTTCACTATTTTCACTATATAGATGCAGAATGCTTTCTATTTTCAGCTCAATAAATAGCAAAACAAACATATCCATTATCTCAATATAAAACTCAGGTTGATTGTATAGCTCGAGCATTGGACAAGGGGTTCTTTAGCCATTTCAAGCCAGCACCAGCAAATCTCGCCGTAGGAACCCCAACATATCACAATATCAGACCAAATTAACACACATAAACCATGGAGAAAATCTTTGAATCCAACGTTTCAAGAGTATACCCATCTGATACTACACATTTCCTCATTTTTTTACTTTCTGCAATTACTAAAAGAAAATCAGATACGACAATAAGCATATACCTGTCTAGGCAAGACGCGGACTTTCTCCACAACTTCACCGGACCCGAACTCCGACCGAACCTCGAGATCAAAGAGCCTGGAGAGAAAGAAAGGCTGCCCTAAGTGATTCACGAGCTTCTTAATCTGATTGCTCTCTACAGAAATGAGGCGCTTGTTGCCGCCGTGCTGGCCATCCTCAGCCTCGAAAACGATGCTCGGAATGCGGCCGGCCTTCCTCTCATTGGCGGCGATGGTCTTACCGGAGGTAACGCGCGGGATCGCGTGGATCGTCACGTCGTATTTCGGGTCGGGCGTCGGGAGCCCGTCCAGATAAGTATATAGAGGAGGAGTGTCTACTTCCTGGAGAAGTGCGGCGGTGGAGAAGCGCCGGAGATGGTGGATAGTGGCGGCGCTCAGCGCCGCTGCTCGGCGAATTAGCATTGGTTCAGGGCTTGGTTGAAATGTTGGGGTTAAGGAGGGTTTTGTTGAGGGATGGAAACTGGAAAGCGCAGACTCTCCACTCAAGGAGAGAGACGGCGTTTCCGTTTGAATTATTTTGTTCAGGCTCTTTCTTTTGGGCCGAATAAACAAAGGCCCAATTCTAAATTATTTACAAAATAAATTAACAAAGTCCAAACTATTTTCTTTTTTGGAAAAATTGCCCAAAAATACGTACTAATTTTTTTATAAAATTTTAGTTTTGCACACGAGGTTTAAAATTTATTTTTTATGAAATTCTAGTTTTGGATACAACTTTCAATTGTTTATGATTTTACATACGAGGTCAATTTTTTCTTAATTTAGTCAGATTTTGTACTGATATGGAAATCTTATTTGTCGAACTATCAGTGAGAGTCTAATTTCTTTATACATACGAATAACATAATTTCCAACAGATTCAATTTCTGACTTCTATATTAGCACGGAATTTGGCAAAATTAAGAAAAAAAATCACCTCTTGGGGGCATATGTTAAAGGAACACACTTGGGTCAGCCAGAGGTACCGTGCGGACGGCTAAAATACTGACATTTTTATTTGTGTAGATTAACATTTTTCTGTATAAAGATTGACACTTTTAAAAATTGACATTTTATTCATAAAATAATTATTTTAAAGATTGACACTTTTATTCGTATAGATTAACACTTTTCTATATAAAGATTGACACTTTGACCCGGCCACACTATGTGGCCGACCTCACCCAAGTTTTAGTCTATTTTAAATTCCGACTTTCAAAACAAGGCATATTTTAAATTCCGACTTTCACGAAAGATTATGTGTCTTCGGGGCAATTATCCCTTTCTTTTTTACATAATTTTCTCAACTTTTATTCAAAAAAAAATATTTTTAATTGATTATTATTAAAAAAAAAAATAAAAAAAAAAACTAAATAATCATTTAAATTTCCTTTCTTTCTTCTTTCTATTGCATCTGTTCCTGAATTAACCCCTCATCTGAAGTCAGTCACATGGACTGTCAGCAGCACTAGATAATTACTCACCCCGCTTCGTCTTTCCCCTCTCTCTCTCTTCCTTCTCTCCCTCTCTCTCTCACACACACACACGGACACAGTCCGGAGCTCACATCGCACACGCAGTACTGGAACATAATAATCAAAAGCGAAGACTATCCGCGCCCATTCGAGCAATATCCCGAATCTCAAGCTGGCGTACAGCCCGAAGAGAGCGACGGCGGAGCTCCGCCACTCGAGCTCCCTCGGCAGCCGCACCACCCCGTCCCCCTCCGCCTCCGCTGTCGCCTCATCCCCATTGTCCTCCGACTACGACTCCGCCACCGCCGCCGCCGACGATGATAATGGACGCGATCGGCATCCCCGAGATCGCTCATTCCGCTCCTATTTCCAACAATTTCTCCCGCACTACTTTTTCCCCAACGATGATCTGTATAGGGCGCATCCTCATAGATCTAAGATCTCGATTATAATACTCGTTGCTGTAGTTTTCGCGGCCGTGATTTCAGTTTCTTCCGTCGTTCAACGATTGGTATATGCCTAATCTCCTCTTCGCGAGTTACTTTTTTAATCATGCGCCGATGTGCTTGCTTGTAAATTGGTTATTCTTTGGAGGTCTGAAACACGCCATATTCTCTTTTTGCATTGTGGTTTATTGTTCATTGCTATTTTTATGGGTTTATTCCTAGTTATATTTATGATATCATGCTTATACTTCGATTGGGTTACTTGGTATTGTCAAATGCGCTGGACCATAGACGCCTGAACATTGCCAACAAAAGTTTAAGTAAATAGTATGCTCGAATCTATTGAAACTAGTTCCAGGAATTAGGCATAATATATATTTCCGATTTCAACTTTACAGATTCCATCCTTTGACCAAGACGTTAAATTCCATGGAAAATTTTCAGAGGATGATATCAACTTTGAGCAACTGATGATTATCATTCAAGCTGTAGAGAAAGCATAAGATACATTAGTATTCTAGAAATGTGTAGGCTTCTGTTTCCTTAGCAATGTTTATGACCTGACATGGGTAAGGTTAGAAGAACTGTATTTACTTAGGATTGGAGATTAATTGAGTTTTTGGTTGGTTGGAAAAAGAAAGGAAACTTTAACTTGAATGAGTTTGGAGAAGAAGAACATGATATCCTTGACTGCACATTGATAAGAAATGATGGCCGGTGATAAATTTCTTGCTAGTTTACACTTTATGATTCCATGCTTCCTTAAGTTCTAATCATTTCACCCACCTCCACTTTGTCTCAGAATGCCCCATATTTGTGCAGAAAAGATGGTATTACTCTACAGTGCCCTCATGTAAGCTATAATAATTATCCACTTCTTCCTCATGTAATCTTCTCTTCATTTTGTGTTTTCTCAATTGCATTACTTTTTATACGTAGGTAAAGGAGCCCCCCTCACTCTGGGAAAATCCTTATTCAGCCACCACATCATGGAAACCTTGTGCTGAAAGACGTGAGGGTGTAATATCAGGTACGCAAATATGCAGATGAGTGTATGAACTAAAACCATAAAATTAGTTCACGACTCTCAAACATCAGCATCAAAGTTAAATCTGTCATAAAATTTCCTTGTTGCGCTTGGATAAAATTTTGAAACATGCCTTTGTCAGTGTTAGCCTAAGTATATAAATAACCTGTTTCTTTCCTCTTGCAGATCTTAAACCTGAGAATGAATCTAATGACTATATCTTTATTCATGCATTGTTGCGCTTGGATAATATTTTGAAACATGCCTTTGTCAGTGTTAGCCTAAGTATATAAATAACCTGTTTCTTTCCTCTTGCAGATCTTAAACCTGAGAATGAAACTAATGGCTATATCTTTATTCATGCTGAGGGCGGTCTTAACCAGCAAAGAATTGCTGTAAGCGGCTCTTGTGGAAATCTCCAAATGTTTTTCATCCTTTTATTCATTATGAAAGATATACTTTATGGGCCAATAAGTTCAGCTGCCACATCTATTAATTTTGCTTCCTCAAAGAATTTGACCATTTGATTTTTTCCCTCATTTTAGAGCAGTCACTTTTTATGTTGCATAGATTATTTTCTGGAATTGCTTTCTTTCTCTTGAGATCTTATACCAATAGTTCAAGTTGCCTTAGATCATGAGCTTGGTCATGAGTATCTATCTCTGTCTCTACAGATATGCAATGCTGTTGCTGTGGCCAAGATCATGAACGCTACTCTTATTTTGCCTGTGCTGAAGCAAGACCAGATATGGAAAGATCAAACGTAGGTGAACTTGTTTAATCTTCATAGGATTTTAGTCTATATTGCCTCAACATTCATTGCTTCTTATCTGTATTATGTGACTGTGCCTGCAAGATTACTGGAATACTTATTATGTTAGTGCCTATACAAGTGTCCTAGCTCTTTCCTTGGCTTCATTTATGGTGCCTGGCTGAAATAATAAGGAAAAAAAAAAAAAGTAAGCCCATAAGCAAGATGGTCTTCTTAACTTTAGCCTGCTTTATGTACTTCAGATTCAGCACTGGTGCGAAATGACTTTTCAGATTGAGCAAACTTGTTTAATATCCATTCTAGCCATGCTGCATTCTGGTTTTTGAATTTTTCCATGATAACTTCATCACAGTTGCTGCCAGCTGCTGTTACAACTTGAACCTTTTTTATTTGAGTCAAGTGGTCCCAGTTTGATGCTGGGTTTACCAAGTTTCATATATGAACACTCTTGGTTACGACACCATCAGTTATTTTGCTATGTGATTCAAATTCTATATTAGGATACTGAGATATAATACAAGGGTGTCCAGAAATTTCAGGGCATATTTGATGTAGATCATTTTATTTAATATAGGATCTCTTATGAGTGAGTATACCTATTGACTGCAGGAAATTTGAAGATATATTTGATGTAGATCATTTTATTGACTACTTGAAAGATGATGTTACTATCGTGAGAGATATCCCGGAATGGTTTACAGATAAAGCAGAGCTGTTTTCTAGTATAAGGTTTGGTATTCTTTTTCTTACTCACTACTCAAGTATGTTAATGTTTCTGAGCCATGATTAAAAAAAATGGGTTCTACCTAGCTCCATGTGTAGAAGAGATGCAATTAATAATTTCTCATCATAATCTGATAATTATGTGGAATGTTATTTTTTCCATATGTACAACTAATAGAGTTATTCTCATCTAGTAGTACTATTCCCTCCGTCCATGATCTGTTGGTCAAAAATAATTTATAAATGCTTTTGGAGTTTTGTGATGATGGATTTTAAATTGTATTGTTGGAGTTTAGTTTTTTTTACAGGGTACTACAACACTAGTAGTACCTTGTAAAAAAAAGTAAACTCAAAAAATACAATTTAAAATCTATCATCACAAACTTTCAAAAAAGTAAAAAAGTCAACTTGGCCAATAGATCGTAGACGGAGGGAGTATTTGTTTGTAAACTTTTTTTTTTTTTTTAATTTAAAAAAACTGCATGTTAAATAATTTACTTTGTTTATTTGTCCATTTTCTGTAAATATTCAGCTAATAGATAAATAACACTGCGATGGGATGGAAAAAAAGGAGTAAAAATGGGATACTTAGCACTGGTGTTTTGTTTCTGGGCCCAGGGTTTTTCATCGTAGCAACTAGAAAGCAGAATATTTTAGTTTTAAATGAACTTCAACATTCTTAAATATGCAAGTATTTTACTCTATGACAGACGTACCGTGAAGAACATTCCAAAGTATGCTCCTGCTCAGTTCTACATTGACAATGTTTTGCCTCGAGTCAAGGAAAAGAAGATAATGGCCTTGAAACCTTTTGTTGATCGACTGGGGTGAGTTGTTTGTTTCAATAATGTGTTTAATACCTTTTTCCACTGATGACCATGTACATCAAGGACAGTATATATGTCAGTGTTGACTCGATCTTCCTTTCTTGTTTGTAAGGTATGATAATGTTCCTCAAGAAATCAACAGGCTAAGGTGCAGAGTGAACTATCATGCTTTGAAATTTCTTCCTGAAATTGAAAATATGGCTGATTTGCTTGTATCCAGAATGAGAAATCGAACCACCATTTCTAATCCATTCATGTAAGTGATGTGCATTATCTTGTTTCTAGTTTTCCTCAATCAGATCATTCAAAATCTTTTCATATATCTATTTCTACATGTTTATCAGGGCTCTTCATCTAAGGTTTGAAAAAGGTATGGTGGGCCTCTCTTTCTGTGATTTTGTGGGGACTAGGGTGGAGAAAGCTCTGATGGCTTTATACAGGCTTAAAGAATGGCCCCGGCGGTTCAAGGTATCATTTTCCCCTATTACTATTTGATTTTTTTTTTTTTTTTCCTGTTTTGATTTAATCCGGATAGTTTGTAATAACTATCTTGGGCTTTGCATTGAAGGATGGCTCCCATCTTTGGGCACTTGCTCTTCAGAAACGAAAGGAAGGACGCTGCCCTCTTGAACCCGGTGAGGTAGCAGTGATGCTCCGTGCTATGGGCTATCCTAAAGAAACACAAATATATGTAGCTTCTGGGCAGGTTTATGGTGGACAGAACCGCATGGCACCACTAAGGAACATGTTCCCCAATCTTGTAAGTTCCATTTTTGAATCTTCTCTCTTCAATTCAATTCTGGAAGTATATCACATCTCCATTCTCATCGAAATAAACAAGATACTTTAATATCTTTGTTGGCTCTGAAAGTTATATTGTTCACCATGCACCGTAGCTCTTAGCCATTACAATCAATAGTTTCATCAAGGATCCATCACAGGTCACTAAGGAGGAATTAGCAACAAAGTCGGAGTTAGATGGGTTCAGAAAGCACGTGACGAGTTTGGCAGCTCTAGACTTCTTGGTCTGTTTGAAATCTGATGTCTTCGTGATGACACATGGTGGAAACTTCGCCAAACTAATTATTGGGAATCGAAGGTACCTAGGTCACCTCCAAAAATCCATAAAACCAGACAAGGGTCTCATGTCCAAATCTTTGGGAGACCCCTACATGGGCTGGGCCACATTTGTTGAAGACGTGATCACGACCCACCAAACTCGAACCGGGCTTCCGGAAGAAACTTTCCCCAACTATGATATCTGGGAAAACCCCTTGACACCTTGCATGTGTAGAACTTGATTGAGTGATACTTGTTATAGTGTAGGCAATACATGTTTGAATGTGCCCAAAGTCGAGTCATTTCTGGTCGGTAAAGCTAAAAGTTATACCCTATAGCGTGAAGGTGAGGAGATTTTAAAACGTCAGAGCCTGGACATAGAGATACTTACAGCAACGTCTATGAAGAAGAATCTTGTAACGAAGGAGATCTGATGTGACGAGACGTGATCAGAGATGTGATCTTCCGTAGCTGGGGGCGCGAACACTAGATATTTGTATTGGAATATTGATTAATTTTAGATGTTAACATTTTTTGTGTGTAAATTGTATATGTGCATGCTTGGAATGCAAGTATTAAATGAGTGAATTTGCATTCATAAACCAGAGTTGAGTAAGATAACATCAAAAGCCTGAGATTTTACCACATATATTTTCTAAGACAGAAATCCAAACACAAACATGATGAAATAAAGCCTGCAATTCAAACACAACCAAACCTAGTCAAGTTCTATTGCTGTCTCTGCTGTACTACCATGGGATCCAGTCTCTGCTGTCATACCATGGGGTTCGACCTCCGCCCGCAGTTGAGATGGAAAACGTTTGGTGTTCCTGAGGATCACAAGTTTGAGCTCAACAGTCGTGGGGCTCGACTCCATCACTTCGAAGATGCAAGCATCATCCCGTTTCAGATTGTTATCCTTGACAAATTTTCCCCATTCCGCCGAATACAGAAACTTCGGCTTCTTGGCACTTCCATTGTAAAAGAGATTCCACTTTCTATCCGCGTGTGTAACCACCACTCGCGCCTCGCCAGGAGGAAGATTGGTAACTGCTCGTGATGGTAGAATCTATTGGCACCAAAAATTTATGCAAATTATTAAATATTAATAGGGCATCAAGCAATATTAGATAGATGCATCACAGAACATATATTCAAAGAAAAAAGAACATGTTCTAAAGGTAACAAAGGCATTGTAAGACTTAATGTTTGCAAAAACAACAAAAATGTTTTCCATCAAGCATACCAACAAATGTTACAAGAAGAAAAAATTGAATTATATCAAGTGTCACAAAGCATCCAATTGTACGAACGAATCCAAAATTTACGATCCATACTATCAAGTTTGAAAAAGGGAAGTTATATGATAGGAAAAGAGTTAAGTAAGTACCACAGAGTAGGGGGGAGTGACATGTGATTTCGATAGAATGATATCAAAAAAAGGCTTATCCCCTGAGAGACAGTGAAGTTCATCAACTTGTGCTTCAGCTGCTGCAGAACCCGACAGAATTTCTTCATTCGTTTTGCAAACCTGAACAAATCTCAAAACTTGATCATCTCCCATCTATGGAGTATGGAAAACTATGAAGAAGAAAACTACAATATAATATCTCTTCTTGAGATTCTTAATCCAGCATGATGAATGATATCATGAAACTCAGTCCTAGAACAACTAAAGTCATAAGATCTCTCTCCTATTTAGGTACATACTACGGAGTATAACTCAACCAAGACTAATTTTTTTTCAGTTTAAAGAATGAGGAACTCTTACTTTTTCGTTCAAGCCCACCTTATAACAAATCAAGGTCTAAAAACTAGAGATTTGTATACATTGATGGTTTAAGTTTATCAAAATCTAAATTTGATTTTTTTGTTTTTTTCTCAAACCTTTTTTTGGTAAACATAACCAGTAGAGACTCTACTCCCAAATCAATGATTAATTTCCAAACTACATACTTCAGCTATACAATTCCAACATATATACATATATTCTGTGAGGAAGAAGAAAAGGAAAATAGAAAAAAATCCTCATTGATTTCAACTGTTTTTCTGATCTTGGAGCAAGCAACAGACACGTAAGAACCAACCCCGGCCTCCCCCATTTTCGACTTAAGAAGGTATAAATAAGCAGATAATCACATGAAATGCAGGATATAGTACTTATAGACATAAGATTTGAACACAATTTTCATTAAATAAAAAAAAATGAAATTATTAGAATAATGAAAGGGATAATTATCGTTTATGATGCTGCAGTATTTGGTGTGATTTACCTCCTCCGCAGCAGCAATGGAGGGAGCATCTTGCTGTTGTTTTTGTTCCATCACACAGGGGCGGACCTACGTGGGGGCAAGCGCAGGCTGAAGCCCCCACGGTGGTCGACAAAATTTCTATGTATTAGTGTATGTTTCGTAAAAAATTTATGTTCATTTCACGTCGAAGGATTTTTTTTCTATAGACTAGCCCCTTCGGTGATTTTATCCTGGGTCCGCCCCTGCCATCACATTCTCAACCAAGAAAAAAATATATATATATCAAGCTTTCTCAAAGGTGTTAAATGGTAATCTTCGATCTTCTGCAAAAACTACACGTAAAAGAGAGATACATATGCTAATAATGGCTAATGCTATGTTAAAAACTGAAAAATGATTTAAGAGTGATGGTGAAAGGATAAAAGGGTGGGAACTCGAAGTCTGTAAATTTCCAGTCCGTCTTCAATTTTCTCCCTTTCTTAGAAAAAACAAAAAAAAAACGGTAAAATTGCCCACACTCAAACGGTCAAACTTTATGGGTAATTTAAGTTTAATAATTACGTCCATTTCATTAATTTCGATGGATAATTTAGTCCGATTAATTAATGCAATACAGAGAGGTTACCGGTTAGAATTCTATATAAATTGCTTGCATGTTTGGGGATAATCTTTAACTAATTGGCGAAATACCTTCTTAAATTTGGTCTGGACACATATAATTACGTCATGACAATCTCTTATACAATACTACCTCCATCTCAACTAATTAGGCACATTTACCGTAGATCCAAAAACCAAAAGAATGTGGAATATGTGACTGTAATTAATTCTGAGGAGAGAGAGTTAATTGTAGCCAAGTATTCTTTGCCATTTTAGGAAATGTGTCTAATTATTGAGACGTACCAAGACGGAATACGTGTTTAATTAAATGAAATTGAAGGTAATACTAAAATAGAATATTGTAGTTACTTTCAAAATTCTTGATATTTAAGCTTTACTTTTTTATTAATTAAGTTATGGGGCACACTTGGGTGAGCCCGGATGTACTATGTGGTCGTTCAAAAGATTGACACTTTTATTTGTGTAGATTAACATTTTTCAATATAAAGATTGACACTTTTAAAAATTGGTAGTTTTATTCATTAAATAATTATGTTAAAGATTGACACTTTTATTCATATAGATTAGCACTTTTCTGAATAAAGATTGACACTTTGACCCGGCCACATTATGTGGCCGGCCTCATCTAAGTTTTTGCCTAAAGTTATACATATTTCAAAATATATTATGTTATTTTCATTGTAATTTTTTAAAGGGGCAAAAAATATTCTACCATAGTAGGCATAAGGAATACAAATTTTACTCCAAACTTAAAAAAACACAAATTATACCAAATTTTGGGGGAAACTACCAAAAATACCCCTGAATTAAAAAAACACCACACCCCATTTTCAAACCCCCACTCCCCTTCTCTCTCTCTCTCTCTCTCTCTCTCTCTCTCCCTCCTATTCCCGGTGAAAACCTCAAGCTACCCAGTTGCCGGCGACCACCAGCAAGAAATATCCATCGCCGCCACCCACCGCCGCCTCCTCCAACAGTGATATTTTGAAAATTAGGGTTTTGCTGCTGTTTTGGCCATTTTTCGGCCGAATCCGAAGTCATGTGGTACAATTGACCATTGGGTTTTGTTCTCCTCGGAAAGACGAAGAGATGAAGGGGTGGCTCGCTCATTTTGGTGGAGAAACGAGGGAGAAACATGCCGGAGAAGATGAAGTCGCGAAATCGCGAGCTGTACGCCGGCGGTAAGAAATCGCGAGTTTGTGCACCAGTGGTAAGAACTGTAAGAAATGATAAGAAACGCGATTTAGCGCCGCCATTGGTAAGAATTTATCAAATTCTTATCGTCTCTGAAACTTTCGATTAGAAATTATTTATTCTTACCTTTCTATAGATGCTTCCGGTAAGAAACGGTGAACATATTTTTATGTATAATTATGTAAGAAATGATTCAATTCTTGCGATAGATATATAAGAATTGATACATTTCTATCTAGATTAATATAGATGAAACGATGAGCATATTCTTTGTGTATGATTATGTAAGAAATGATCAAATTCTTGCGATTTATACGTAAGAATTGATACATTTCTATCTAGATTAAAATCGAAGAAACAAATGGGCATATTTTTTATGTATGATTAAATAAGAAATGATCCAATTCTAGCGATCTATATGTAATAATTGATACATTTATATCTAAATTAATGTGTACAAAATCGTGAAACTCTTACCAACTGATTTTCGTTGCCTCATATATGTTATTTTCCATTAAAAACAAAAACCTTCACAAGGAAACAAATACGCACTGCATATATTATCATAACTGATTTAATACATAATTTTCATTTTAAAAACTATACGTATTCCCAAAAAGACGATTAAACAGGAAAAGATTTCATCACTACAGCAAAAAAACAATGTCAATTCTTACCCCATAATATCCTGCAATAAGAATTGACATTATTCTTACATAATCTATTTGGGGGCGATTCCAAATCTACAACTTAAAATTAATGACAAAACTTACTTCATGAATTTGTGCAGTTAGAATTGACATTATTCTTACAAAATCTACTAAGGGACGATTCTATAACTAGTACTTATAAAATAATGACAAATATTACCACATAGAGAAAAATAATCTGGTAGCTATTTGACAATGTTTCTTACATCAATACAAATGTCATATTTATTTTGTTTTGATTGAGTGGTAAATTGTTAGAATAGTATCATTTCATACATATGACGGTAACAATGATATCAATTCATACATATAGGTGGGACGAATTGCATATTTTCTTACCTCAATACTATTTTTGTATGCATTAAGATTTGACATTGTTAAAGTTGTAGTTTAGTTATGTAACTATACCTATGAGTGGTATAACTTTTTATGAAAATACTTATGTATTGATATGCATTTTTTTTGTAACATTGACGGATTGAGTGGTACATGGTAAAAATAGTATCAATTCATACGTATGATATACCGCCAAAAATAATATATACGAAACGCGGTAAGAACTGTATCATTTCTTACATATAAATTGTAAAAATTGCATCATTTCTTATCTATTTATATAGCAAAATAACTTATAATTGTACGATTCATAGATACATATACTCCCTATGTTTTCCATCAAGTTGTTCAAGCCGTGGTTGAGTTGCAGGGGACATCGTGGAGACGTTTCCAACGGGGGCATCAATATCGTTGTTTTCTTCATTCCTCGATCTTCAAGTAAGGTATTGAGCACTACATTCAACGTCCCGCGCGATGCAACGGGTTGTATTTATTCGTATTCCCAAGTAATCTCTGCACACCATTTAAAAAGGATGCTAAGAATATCAAATTTTTGGAGACATTTATTATCGACAAATACAATCATAATAAAAAAAATACAGTAATCCTTTTCCATATATTGGTAAGAATAATCAATTCTTACCAACCTAATATGCTAATAATCAAAAAACATACCAACTCTTACCAACATAATGGTAAGAATTGATAATTTTGTACTAACATATTCGTAGGAATCATGAATTCTTACCAACACATTGGTTAGAAACTTAAATATTCTTACCTATATGGGTAACGATTTCTACAATCATCAATTCTTACAATATGTGTAGTTATTTCACCTAAAATTCAGAAAGGGAATCATCAATTTTTACCAAATACGCATTATTATTTCATTACAAATTAGATTTGACCCCTAATTTAAGCATTCAATCCTACAATCTAGCATATCAAGCCAAAAATCGACCAGATTCATGTATTTCTTATTAGTAAAAGAAGAGCATATGCGTAAAATCACATGATGGTAAGAAAATAATAATTCTTACAGTAAACTTATCAATAATCATCAATTCTTACCATATTAATCAACCATCCAGCACATTAATCAACCACCTAGAATTCCTACAAATTCATACCCCTCACCTTAACATTTGCAAACTTATCAACAAAATCTCTAAGACCTAGCATATTAATCAAGTAATTTCTGTAAGAATCTCCCTATTTCTAAGCCATAGCTAATATTCAACCGTCCTCAACATCACAATTGAATTATTTCTTATATATTGCAAGAATTGATTGCAGTAGGAAAACCCTAAAAAGGACTCGTATCATAAGAATTTGACAATTTCTTACCTATAACCTGATAAGAAATCGTCAATTTCTTACCTCTAATTATTTGATTTCTTCCCTATTATTTGATTCTGCCGCCGTACAACTAGCGATTTCTTACCTATCACTGTAATTGATTCTGCCGCCGTACAACTCTCGATTCTCCGACTGCTTCATCTTCTCCGGCTTGTGTCTCCCTCGTTTCTCCACCAAAATGAGCGAGCAACCCCTTCATCTCTTCGTCTTTCTGAGGAGAACAAAGCTCAGTAGTCAATTACACCACGGCATTCAGATTTGGCCGGAAAATGACAAAAACAGCCGCAAACCCTAAATTCCAAAACCCTACCTAGCCGCCACTCTTCCCCCTAGTGAACCACTGGCCGTCGTCGTCGCCTCCAGATCCAGAAATCTGGATGAAAATCGGGAGGTAGGGTAGGGGAAGGAGGGTAAGAAGCATAAGGAAAGGAAAAGAAAAAAAAAGAAAAAAAGAAAGAAAGAAAGAAAGAAAGAAGAAGACACAGAAGCCACCGTTGCCGCCGCCACCAGCAAGAATGCTACGCCGTCGCCGCTGCCAAACGCCATCGACTGGTACGCCGTCGTCTGGTCTGCTCCGTCGTCGTCGCCGTTGCTCACTGTGAATAAATGAGAGGTGAATGAATGGGAGAGAGGTGAAGAAAGAAGGCAATGAAATCTAAAAATTAGAATTTTTTCAAAATATGAAGATGGGGGTATTTTGGTCCACTTCCAAATAAATTGGGTATAATTTGTTCTTTTTAAGTTTTGGTTATAAATTGTATTCACTAAGAGTGGTATGGTATATGGAGGTATTTCCTCTTTTTATTAAAAGTATTTATTCCTATGAAATCACATTCAATAAAGTTCTACACATCAACTAAATTTCAAGCATAAATATTAATTTTGATTAACTAATTTTTTTGTTTCTTTTAATTTAATTTAATTTATTTAATGATATAACTGAGTAGTGTATCTCAGTTTTACTGCCTCAATTTCATGTGATATTTAATTTTTGTTTTTTTTGTTTATTTGACTATGAAATTCAAAATACATTAATATATAATATTTTCTTTACATGTTCATTTTTCCATTTTCACACACACAATTGATACAATAATTGATAACACATTTGGATAACTCAATTAATAATGTCAAGAATCGTATAAAATTATAAACATAAAATTTATTCATACTTGGATATTTAATCAAATACTCCCTGATGGGTTTTAAAATGATTTTTTTTAAAAAAATTAGTTTACTAGATACTAAGGAGGGAGTAATAATTTATAAAAATGGGCTATAAATCTACACAAACATATTAAATGTATAGATATATTCATAAGCTAACAAAACATACGAGTGTACACATGTATATAAGAATAATTTCTTTTGCCGATTTATAAAATAAAATAGAATTAATTAATTAAAAAAAAATCAGTATCTTTTGAACTCCTGCAACCAAAAATACAATACCATACTAGTATAAAATAATAATAATAATAATAATAATAATAATAATAATAATAATAATAATAATAATAATAATAAAGTCAAAAATCATAAGTTGCTAAAAGTGTACCCAACCCAATAAGCGTTAGTTCGGGCCTTATGAACAATTCATCCCTAAAAAGGGAAGAAGGAAAGAATAAAACCCTAAACTTCATCGGGCGATTCATCCTTGTTCATTCTACAGTAAAAACAAGAAATAGAAAAGAAAATCAGCCTGTGTAGCACGGATTTCGTATGCGTTAATAATTCTTGGATTGCAGAATCTTCACTGGCTTGAATCATCTCTGTCCTCCTATTCGCCGTTGTGCTGCTGATTTTAGAGAGTAAGTTGGATTATTCGTACTCAATAATTTCGATTTTACCGCTGAATATTTCTTGAATGTTGCATACAATGAAATACAATAGTATAATTATGTTTTCCTTAAAATAGATGATGTTATCTTTGTTTATAGCCATAGACAAAACAATTTTATGAATCTGTCTCTGCATCTGAAGGTCACCTATTTGTATTATGTGTTTCATTGCAATTGCAGTTTTAGGGAGTTTCTATGCATTTCATTTTAATTGTAATCTGCATTGGAGTAGTAGGAGTTGACAAAAAAACGAATCTTGGAAGCATAAACAACAATGGAAGAGCAAAAATATAAGAACTAACTTGAAGGAGTTCTGCATAAAAACATAATATATAGAAGCAGACTTTTGATATCTAAATTTGAATTGATGTGTTGTAAACGACATGCACCTACTCTTAGCCACGCTTGCCAACTTTTTATCATATGAAAATTGGGAATCTGAATTGGCTGTATAGACATGATGTCTGTTTTGATCTTTTTTGCAGCTATGGCAGTCAATTTTGGTGGCAAAATTGTTGCTTATATATCAAGTATAGTAGTAATAGTTGAGAAGAATTGTATTGGAAAATATTAGAGTAGCATTAACTTTTGCAGAAGAAAAAATTGAGTGGAGAGGAATATGTGTTTTAGGTTTTAGGGGGGAAACCTATTTGGCACAATGGACATGTTTTTATATGTATACTACATTCTAAAGCCTAATTTTGCGCTTTGTTCTACAGGTCTTGCTTCAGGAACAATGCCGAAGGTGAAGACAAACCGTGTAAAGATCCCAGAGGGCTGGGAGTTGATTGAACCTACTCTACTTGAGCTGCAAGCAAAGATGAGAGAAGGTTCTTCGAACTTTATTGACAATTATCTTTTTTTTTTTTTTTTTAACACGGGTCATGTTATATTCACCTTAATCCTGTTTTCTTTCTCTTCATTGATTTTCTTACTTTCTTACTTGTGTCCGTCTTTTTTGGTGGCAGCTGAGAATGACCCACATGATGGTAAAAGGAAATGCGAGGCCTTGTGGCCTATTTTCAAAATAGCCCATCAGAAGAGTAGGTATATCTTCGACCTCTATCACAGGAGGAAGGAAATCTCCAAGGAATTATATGAATTCTGCTTGGATCAGGGATATGCTGATCGTAACTTAATCGCAAAGTGGAAAAAGGTATACAGAAAATCCTCTCTGTTTCTTAATTCTTAGATTCTTTGTTGCATTCAACTGAGTACTATGACATTGGAAACAATTGTTTGAGGAAGTAACGTATTAGACAACGTAGCTTAGTACATTTTTCATAAGATATGTTGTTGCGCAGATAAATTATAACGGAGATCACTACTATTCAAGATTCTCATGATAGTTGTTTGTTTTGGCAGCCTGGTTATGAAAGGCTTTGCTGCCTGAGGTGTATCCAGCCTCGGGACCACAACTTTCAAACTACTTGCGTTTGTCGAGTTCCAAAGCATTTGCGTGAGGAGAAGGATATTGAATGCGTGCATTGTGGTTGTAATGGCTGTGCGAGTGGGGATTAAGGGCTACTGCAGTTAACTGGGCTACAAGAGTCGAAACTGAAGGTAAGCATTGCACTGTACTGATACTCGACGTCTGAGGAGCTTTCTTGTTTCAAATTCAGCATTTGTGAACTCTATTATTGTACAGAGTATAACTTGAAAACATGCTCACTTTCTCTTATTTCCTTTGATGTTACTGGATTTATGGGGTGATGTAATGAAAATAACCTTTTATCTGATGAATGCCAGCTATATTAATTAGCTCAATACCTCATTACCTAACATTGTAACTGTTCTTTTTCTTCTACCTTCGTATTGTTGTTACTAATATAATGATAATAATCAAAATTCCAGCTGGTTTTTCATTTTCTTTTTTGACGCTATTTCAGCAGTTGGTTTTGATTTTCCTTTTCCGGTTCTTGAGAATTTTCTTGTGATTTACAGTATTTTGTTAGAGTTGATTATTTGGAATTTGGAATAGCCATGATGTGATATGGGGCTATCCGTTGCCAATGTTTGATTTATATCTTCATTGTCTACCTATGATTTCGGGTTAAATATACTTTATGACCTGAACGTTGATCCCGTAGTGATTTTATGGCCTCACAATAAAATTTAATGATAGAAATTTGAACTAGGCACGGGTTTGACGATTTGTGAAGACGAGATCAAACAATCATAATTAATTTGAGATTGAAATTTGTTAGTATTAGAATACTCCGTATTATGTTTCCTTGGACATAGTTTATCGGCAACCACATTGTGGAGACTGCCAACCGTCACCGATTAAAAGGAAAGAAAAAATGAAAAATAAAAGGGGTGGTCGGTTGAATTTTAGTCGACATCCGACCTTTTTAAAAATAATTCTTCTTATCTTATCAACTACATTACATGTCAAATAGTCTCATAAATTGTATTGCTATCAATGTTAAATATAGTGACAGTTAACATTTTTTTTTTAAATCGGGTATAGTTGATGAATTATTAATTTACGATAGATATTTAAGTTGCGATGATAAAATTTTAGATTGTAGATCATATACAATTTTATATAACTTAAAAGTAAAATATAGTAGTAGTACAGTAGTAGTAATATATTTAAGACAAAGAGTATTTAAAATTACTAAAAAGGTTTTTTTAATAAATTTTTAGAGTACCATATAAATAATTTTGATCTTATTTAAACAAAATTGAAAGAATTCTTAAAGTATTAAAAAATAAATAGAAAAGCAGTGAAATAAATTAAAGTTGGAGTGTTAATAGCGGGAGAAGGGCATGCATGTTAATAATTGTCAACATTAAGGGCTTATTTGAACATACAAATATATTAAGGGTCGATTTGATTTCCGGGAGAAACATTATGGGTGTATTTGACCATTTTCCCAAATTATCACACTATTCTCTTCGTTACAATATTATTCCGTGATACTCCCTCCGACCATCCCCCATCTATGTATGGAAATTTCTTTTTGGGATATCCCCCATTCGTATTAACATCAAAAATAAAAATGATTCTCTTATACAATTTTACTTTAAAACCCTTAAACTACACTATATTTACAAGAATACCGATATGGGCTCGCCATGTTATCCATTCTCTCAACATATTTACTTCAACAATTTACATTTTATCCAATCAGAACAATTTTATCAACTACTATTATCAACTAATTTACCAAAATTTTCTTAATACCGATGCTCATGAAATTTAACACAAAAACTAAGGACAGGGAGTATAATGTAATGAACTACCAGATTTTTTATAGTGTCTGACCAATTTTTTGTACATGAAAATCAAAATAAATGAGGTACTCTAATTTATCCTTTTACAACAGAATAAAAAGCCCATTAATCTAAAACGGCGAATTGATTTAATTATATGAGCACACTATTATTGGGAAGAAAAGCTTTTGTAGACTTTAAGCGGACAAAATTTTAAAATACTACCTCCGTCCTTTTTAAATTGTTACACTGTTTTCAATAATTTTTTTAAACTCATAATCAAGACTTTCAAAAATATTTGAAAAATTTACTAAAAACAGTGTAACAATTTAAAAAATACGGAGGTAGTAATAAAATATCATTGAATGTGCTTCGCATAACACGTAGTATATCGTTCTAGTACATTCCGATATGAACGAGGACACAAACTTAACCACAAAGAAAATAAATTTATTACTCCGCGGCGAAATCTGGGCCTTACGATTGGGGCCCCTTAATGCCGACGTCTCAGATTTAATTTCCCATCTAATCCACGCCCTTGTCTCTCCCCTTTTATTATTAAAGAAAAACCGAACTAGATTCCTACATCTCTTCTCCCTTTCAAGATTCATTCTTTTTCAGCCAAGCTACTACGCCCACACACACGGAATCTGCGTGAATCTAGCGGTGGTTTTTTCGAATTTGAGCTGCGATGGCGGATCATGAACATCACAAGGAGGAGGAGAAGAAGGAGGAGTCGCTGATGGAGAAAATTGCGGACAAGATTCATAAAAGTGATTCGTCCTCTTCTTCGTCGGACTCCGACGATGAGAAGAAGAAGGCGTCGTTGAAGGACAAGGTCTACCGCCTCTTCGGCCGTGAGAAGCCTCTTCACAAGGTCCTCGGCGGAGGCAAACGTGCGTACACCCATCCTTGGATTTTTTGAAATTTGCTCTGTTAATTTGTTTAGCTTACTTTGCTTTGGATCTGTTTGAAATTTTGTAGAGGAGATAGTTTTGCGTTTAAGGGAAAAAAAAATTAGGGTTTTATCCAGTGATTTAGCTGTGTGTTTGAGCTTCTGCGGAAACCTTTTTTTGTTTTTTCCTTCCTTAAATTCTTATTATTAGTTTTTTCTTCTCGTGTGGGTGAGGGGTAGGAGGGCTGTTGCTTAAGATTTTTTATTTTTGGATTTCTTTTTTAATTTTAAAACTTTGGGCTTTTCATAATTTTTTGAGATGTGTGAACTGCGCACGGATTTCTAACTTGCCTTTTATGGTTATTGCATTTTTGGTAGTGCACCGAGAATTTTATTCTATGATCTATGGTAATATTAAGTTTAATATTTCATATTAATTCCATTTTTTTCGGGGATGTCAAGCGATGAACTTCAAATCCGTTATTTAATTTCCCTATGTTTTGCCATGTTTTTGTTTTCCTCTTCATTTTTTTGGGGGTGGCTGAAATTATATTTGATGTATCAAATATTCTGCGATCGTGGTTTTGGTTATTAGAAATCAAGAAATCAAGATTTCAAATAATTTGTGATGATGAACTCAACCATAGTAGGTTGGGTTTATAAGCTTTGATTAAAAAATCTTCTAATGGCGCAAAACTTTGTGGTGTGCATTACCTTTTTGGTTGGGTAAAAGGTAGGCAGCCTAAGAGATTCATGATTATTAAGCAATAAGCATGCATCTTGATTAATCAGATTTACTTTTCTGTTCCATGTGTATACTTTATTGCTGGCGATTACAGTTTTTGATTGGACAAAAATCCGACTTTACAGATTGTTTGCTAATTTTAAATGAGCTTGCACGATTATGATGGGGAGTGTTCAAAGATTCAATAAACTAAAGTTTCAAAAGAGAGTTACTATGATTTCTGTTAAAGATTTGCATATATAATGACATGAGTCTCATGTATGGGCAGCTGCTGATGTTTTTCTGTGGAGGGACAAGAAAGTTTCGGCTGGGGTTCTTGGTGGGGCCACTGCCGCTTGGGTGTTGTTTGATGTGTTCGAGTACAATTTGGTCACGTTGCTCTGTCATGGTTTGATCCTTGCTCTAGTGGGTCTGTTCTTGTGGTCAACTGCTAACACCTTCATAAAAAAGTGAGCTGCTGCCCATTTGGCTTGCATGTTTTGATCTTTTAGGTGAATTGATGTTACTGTGCCGGGGTCGTTTCTTACTTCTCACTGTTTGTGTAGGTCGGCACCACATATCCCACAAGTGGTTATCCCGGAGGAGCCTTTGATTAAGGCTGTTTCTGAACTTAGGGTTGCAATTAATCATGGCTTTGCAGTACTTAGGGACATTGCATCTGGAAAGGATTTGAAGAAGTTCCTTTCGGTATGTTCTATTAAAGTGTAGGAGGAAAGGGTCATTGGTTTGATCCCTATTGCATACTCTTTTTCATATTCTCATTTTGTCTATATTTTGAAATGGGAAGTCGATGTTACCATTTCTGAATGACAATATCTGATTGGCTAATTTCCGGGTACATCCCACAACTATATTAGATGCAAGATACCAAACTTAGCTTGAGAATAAACTGCAACGGAAGTATCACTTCATTAATGTTGTATATTCCTTGAAGCAATTCATTGAGTTTCGTTGACGATCTAACAGCAAGAGTTAACTTATATGTCATGCTCATTTGTTCTTGGGATTTTATATTAGTAATCTTGTTCTTATGCCATAGGTAATTGCTGGCTTGTGGGTTCTGTCCTTTGTGGGTGGTTGCTGCGACTTCTTGACACTTCTCTACACAAGTAATATCTAAATAAAGATACTGTTAATTTCCATGAAACTCGTCTTGCATATTGTGTAGTGATGCAATTTCCTTGTCAACAGTTACTATAGCGCTCTTCACCGTGCCTCTCTTTTACGAGAAATATGAGGATAAGGTGGACTTCTATGGTGAAAAGGCAATGGCTGAGCTGAAGAAACATTATGCAGTATTTGATGCTAAGGTCTTGAGCAAGATCCCAAGGGGGCCGTTGAAAGATAAAAAGAGGGAGTGATGAAGATGTTATGTGCATTTTGGATGGACGAAGCTATTAGTGTGATGGCTTTAGATTTGGATGAATGTGTTTGGTGGGGTACGCAGTATGTTTAAATTGTTTTAAGTTTCTGTTTAGTTTCTCAAATCGTCACTCGGTGGATCATTGTGGTTGGGTAATCATATGTTGATATAATTACGCCAAATACTCGGTTATTACTTGACTTTAGATCTTATGTAAAGTTTGATGTTTTACGTTGATGCATTGCCCGGAAGAAGTGATAGTTATTTATGTGTTGAGACTTGTTTTATGGGTAATAGGTTGGAGTAAAGAGCTGAATCAGCCCTGTGGCTCTGCTGCTAGTGATGTGGTGGTGAGAGTAGTGAGTTCCTTCCTCTCGTGGTCGTCTAGGTTTTTCAAGGTCTCGTGTGGGAGGAGGCGTAGAGGCGTAGGAGCTGCGTTGTAGTGATGCCACAGGTATTGTAGTATTGCCACAGATACTAGAGATGAACCTGAAGCTGTTTTAAAGAGCTTATAAGTTTAGCCAAATGCCTCCTCCTAAATAACATGATATATTACTAAAATTGCTTACAATAAAATTTGTCTCCATGGCGTGGTCTTAAAAGTTGTCTTATTTAAAAAAAATGCTTGTAATAATGAATCATGTATAATAATCGGAACAATACCTCAATCAAAGAATAATTTAGAAATGAAAAAATAAACCAACACAACTTTATGTTAATCTTTTGAGTACAAAGTACAAACAGAAACACGTAGTAGGTGGGACATTTTCAATGGGGTAGAGGGAAGTATAAATAATAGTAACACATGTCGGCAACCAACAGAAAATGAAAACGAGCTAGGTAGTCGATTTTTATTACATAAAAACTGCAACCCATCATAAAATGTTGCATCTTATGTCATTATAAAATGTTGTATGTTATACACAAAAGTGTTGTATTTTTATGCATAAAATGTTGCATTTTCATGATGATGCGTTATATGCATAAAAATAATATATTTTATTATGCAACATTTTATATACAAAAATGCATAAAATGCATGGGTTGCAGTTTTCACGTAATAATTAGTTTCATATGATCTACTATATATATATATATATATTGAGTTGAGTAAGACGAATTTGATAGTAGACTATATAACATGGACATGTGTGGTTGTTGGCTTAATACTACTTGGGGAAAAGTTTGCGAACAATTTTATTGTGAATCATTAATCTTGACCACCCAATAATCAAATAATGTGAAATAGCCCCCATTAAATTTAGCCTCCCCTCTACTTCTATAGCCCACCGAAAATATTGGGGGAAACTTTGACTACATTAGTTGCATGAATAAGATATATCGAGTGAAACTTCCTAATTTATTGATATTATGCATAATCAATCCATTGCAAGAAGCTAGATATATTTTTTAACTATCTTTTAATGTTTGTCATGTCTTGACAGCTTCTTCATGACATCTAACTCTCATTGATGACATCAAAAGAAAAAAAACATAAGCACCATTTACAACATTAAAACATCAATAAATAATAACTTAATACAATCAAACCACCTATTCCCTATCTCAACTTCTTTCAATTCATTAATTTCAATGAGTTTATAAAGTTCAGAATTTGGTAGAATATTGATACAATTCTAGGTCCAATGTTGTTGTAGAAATTAACAACCTTTATTCATAGCCTCCTCCTAAGTCCTATGTATTATATATATTGATTCTATTCCCACAAATATTTTGAGGAAAAAATATGAGGAAAATCCTCGGACTGTGGCTGATCCTCTCTCTATCCAATCTTTGCTTCTCACTTCCTCTCTCAACAAGGTCAAGATGGATCGTGGACGAGTCGAGCCGGGCCCGGGTGAAGCTCGCGTGCACAAACTGGGCGGCTCACCTCGAGCCCATGTTGGCCGAGGGGCTCGATAAGAAGCCCGTGGTCCACATTGCGGCCCACGTAAAAGATATGGGATTTAATTGTGTGCGCCTCACGTGGGCCACCTACATGTTCACCCGATACGCCAACACCACGGTGGCCCGGTCTTTTCGTAGACTCGGGCTCCATGATGCGTTGCACGGGATAGCCCGGAACAATCCGGGCTTCCTTAATCTGACGGTGGTCGACGCGCAACAGGCCGTGGTGGAAGAGCTTGTACGTAAGGGTGTAATGGTTGTACTTGATAACCATGTGAGCCAGCCCATGTGGTGCTGTGGTGATGAAGATGGAAATGGCTTCTTTGGAGATCAGAATTTTGATGCCAAAGAGTGGTTACATGGCTTGGATATTGTGGCCAATCGTTACAAAAATACACCAATGGTATACTTCTACTTTTTTTTTTATGTTATTTTTTTTTTAAAATGTGCACATTTTTCATTTTATTTTCAATTTCAGTTTCTATTTAGTTTGATTTTTATATATCTAATTAGGGAGAAATGATATGCTACTCACCTCCCGGTGGGCACCTTCGTGGGCACCTCGTCGTTCTATCACGTTTGCATTGCTTATTTTTAATTTTTATTTTTATTCTATATTCTAGTACCTTATAAATTAATTTACAAATCATAAAATCTAAAAAATACATAAAAATCAAAGCTCGATTTATTTTATTACTCATTTTTTGAAGTTAAAAAAAAAAAAAAAAAAACAAATTGAACATTAATTGTTTAGATTTTATGATTTGTAAATTAATTTCTAGGATACTAGAATATATAATAAAAATTAAAATTAAAAAAAAACAATGCAAACGTGATAAAACGACGAGGTGCACACGAAGGTGCCCACGGGGAGGTGAGTAGCATATCATTTCTCTCTAATTAGGTATATAACTTTATGCAAACTTTTCAATTTAATTTTCAACTTATAATCTCTTGTAGCCAGGGACGGATCTATGCATAGACAAAGGGGAGCATAGGTGCCTACACTAATATACATATCAATTAGAATCCATAGACTGAATTTATAAATATATAATGTATGAATTATATATATGGTTATATACATTATTATTTAAATCTTTAATATTATTATTTTACACATTTATTTGAGATTACAAAAAATATAAAGAACACTGGAGCTCCCGCAATATTATTTCTCTAGATCTTGCCTTGCTTAGAGCTCAATTTTTTTAGTTTACTAGCTTATTTTGCCAAATATATTTTCAGAGCTTATGAGCTCTTAAGCAGTTTGTAAACTGTTATAATAAGCTTATAAATTTAGCCAAAAATGTTATCCTGAGACAGGTGGTGGGTATGAGTCTACGAAACGAGTTCCGAGGCGCGCTCCAGAATTCGAGCATATGGCACAAGTACGTAGAGAGAGGGGCAACAACAATCCACAAAGCCAATCCAAAGCTCCTAGTGATCGTCTCAGGATTGCACTACGATCTTAGTTTCGAGTTCCTAAAGAAAACACCATTGAAGAGGAACTTCAAGAACAAGTTAGTGTACGAATTCCATCGATACGCCTTCTCCACGGGGCAGAGAAACTTGTGGTTGAACCAACCATTTCACAAAGCGTGTGATAGGGTTACACGTGAAATCGAGAAAGAGGCTGGATTTTTGAGAGAGGGAGAGAACGCAGCTCCATTATTTGCAAGTGAATTCGGAATAAAGCAGGTGGAAATGGGCCGGGCCGAGAATATGTTCTTGGGCTGTTTCTTGGGCTATTTGGCGGAAATGGACTTGGATTGGAGTGTGTGGGCTTTGCAAGGAGACTATTATCTGAGGAGTGGGGTCCGCGGCTTTGATGAGACGTACGGTTTGTTGAATTCGGATTGGAGCTCGGTTAGGAATCCGGATTTTCATCGCCAGCTTCAGCTTATTCAACACAAAATCCAAGGTAAACTTCTTTTTAATATCTCTTCTTACTTAAGAAAAAAGACGGTTCTCTTATTGCAACGACGGATCGTTCCTAAATGTCATAAACATATGGCGACAACATGTCGTTGCAATACGAAATTATAATAGATAATCAGAATCATAAGCCCATCATAATGAGAGAAGTAAGGAATGGGACCCTAATTTAGTAAGAACGTATACGGTATACGCATAAAATTAAAATTGTCGAAAAAAATTAATGTCTCTACAAAAAATAGAATAAAGAATATTCTTTTTCACTGTTGGATTAATTATCATGATTGAAATTAATTGAGATAAAAAAAATATTTATTATTATTATTATTATTATTTTTTTTTGAATTTTTTACCATGTTTGGTAGGAGGAATGCTCAAATACCAATTGAGATCCTCTACACCCATTTTGGTGTTCCATTTGTATACCAAATTTTAATTTCTACTAGTTTTATATATTTTTATTCAATAATTTTAATTTATAATAATTTAGTTTAATTTTATAATTATTTTGTAGGGTTCACTCATCCAAATTAGGGAATATAATTATAATTTAGCATTTAAGTTCAATTTTATTAGCTAAAATAGGGTTGATAAATCTAAAATTAGGTATATTATTTTTAAAAATTCCATTTTTTAGTTAAAATGTTTATTACTATGATTTATTATAATATAACAATTTTTTATTTTTATAAAAAATATTATAAAACTAATAAATTTTAATATTTGGTACACAATTGGAACACAATAGTTGGTACTATTGATTGGTGTGACAATATCATATATTAAGAATTTTATCATTAATATATACCTTAAAAATTAAATCTTATTATAAAATATAAACACTAATAAAAAGTTGGAGCCGTTTCTATGTTTGATATATTTATCAATCTCGCAATCTCAAAGATATATATACAAAGAGTAACGTCATGTTTTACAGATCCTAACTCAAAGGGTCCGACATACCACATATTGTACCATCCACTAAGCGGCCGGTGCATTCAAGTCGGTAATTCGGAAGTATATGTGGGTGACTGTCGTGGTTTTAGTCAATGGATCCACGACGGAAATGGGAATCCCATCAAGCTGTGGGGCACTGGAATGTGCCTCTCAGCTAGCGGACATGGGAATCCCGTGACACTTTCTAGAGACTGCAATAGTCGACAGAGTAGGTGGGAATTGCTTTCCAATGCCAAGTTTCAGGTGGCAAATAGGGATGAGCATGGCAATTATTTGTGCTTGGAATTGGATCCTAATAATTTGTCAAGAGTTTTAACCAACAATTGCTTCTGCGCGGAACGAGTTGCTTCCATGAATTGCCTAGAGAGCCCCCACACACAATGGTTTAAGCTTATCTCAGGAAATGTCGTCCGATGAAAAATGGCTAGGGTCGAGAATAGTTAATTACATTATTATTTGATAGGAGTATATTATATATCTTGTATCTTATTTTATCATCGATCACAAATGATCGATATCATCTCAAATTATACATAGATAGTTGAAAGATAATATAGTGGGAATTGTGATGCATGATAGGTCACCAATCATTATAAGCATTAACTGATTTAAGATCAATTTTCCGTGTTTCTCCATTAATTCTTTTTGTAGTACTAGCAATGATCAATTACGTACGTACGTGTATTGTACATATAACCGGCTTCTTATTTATTGATTGTTGATTATTTAACTTCAACAAATTTTTAGCAATAAGATGTAAAGAGTAGCGAGAACATGAACAATATTTTCTAAATTCTATCTTTTGCGAAATCGTCATCATTTGTTATAATAACGACTTTAAAAGAAACAAACTACATATTGTTTATAGGATGGAAAAGTTGATCAATTAAACTATTTTTAAATCACCTTTTTTTTTTTTTTTTTTTTTCACTCTAACTATCGTCTCTATTCATAATAGAACCATAGAGAATTATCGTTGGCGTGCAAGCATCACGAATTGGGTGACTGTTAGCAGATTACATCGAAGTTTAGACCACCAAAATCACAAGATAAGAAAATGTACTCAAGTTTTTTAATCAATTTTTGGATATCACTCGCGGAAAAGGATATTAAAGTAGAGCAAGGAATATATTGTAAAGATTATGCTGCTCCGACCTTATGCTTGTCCTCTTCTTCCTCATCTATCTTTTCATCTTTTCGCTCCTCATCACGCAAGAATCTTAGAATCGTGAGTTCAAGGAGGAGATTATCAGTTTTCAGCCTCCTGCCACTATTTGTTTCAACCATTTCTTCTACAAGTTCGACAAGTTTCTTTAACTGTCCATCTTTTTGGGCTTGATCCATCCGCTAGCATTTGGAATCCTTACAACTTCACTGCTCTCACTGACGTGATTGTCGCTGTGTCATGGAAGTCGTTCAACGCAAAGAACTCGGCAACGATGGTGGTGTTGTAGACCACTTGTTGGACGACATTGCCCTAATTTTATGGGCGTGTGCTTGCATTGAGAGATTGTTTGGACAATCACGCGCTAGAGGTACTCATTTCGGATGTCGAAGAGGGCGAGGAATCACCAAACTATCATCTATTAATACAAAGTACTCCCGATTTGTTTGAATTGCAATGATGAGAATAAATAGAAATATTATACAAATAAAAATAAAAATTTGTGAATAATAAATCTAAATCACTCTCTCAAGGTGAGGACATCAAGTCCCTAGAGCAAAAGGTTTAATCACCATTAATCTAATAAGTTTGATTTAGCACATGAGAAGCCTGGGTTTCACATACTTACATACTAAAATTGGATACCTTCAAACCAAATGCAGTTGTTCCCTCTTATTTATTAAATACTTCACATAAATAATCAAATTTTTGTAAATAATGTAGAAAAAGTTAATAGGATTATTTATTAATGTGCCATTGTTTTTTCTTGTTCTTCCCTACTTGTTACACAATAAGACATTGAACCTATTTATAGTGAAGCATAGTTACCTGATCATTCTATACTTCCCGTGCATGTGTGGTGAGAGATTTTCATTCCAGACTATTTGTTCACCAATCCACAATTGACTTTTTTTTCTTCTAAAATGTTTGATGTTTTTTTCTTTTCACCTTTTGTTGTTATAACTGTAAAATATTTTGTATCTAGGATTTTTAATGTATACATGACTGGCGATCATCGTTAATTTACCATCAAAAAATTCCTACAAACTGCAAAGATTCAAATGAGTACAACAATAATCACGGCCGGACCACAAAGAACATATTACTCACTTACACCAATGTTTTTAAACCCGAACCGGACCGGCCGGTTTGACCGGTTTAACTGCAAACCGGTCGGCTACCCGGTCCGGTTCTCACATTTTCGGGTCTTTAAGTTGACCCGGTGCGGACCGGTCAAACCCGGTCAGACCCAGAAAAACCGGCGAACCGGAAACTAGTTTTTTTATACATTTTTTTATCACTACCTCCTCATCTTTAGACTAAAGTCATTACCACTAGGCCACTCATTATTGATGTTCATTACAATGATAATTAAATATAACTATTACCGAAATTATTGAAATAATCAATGATAACTTAACATTTATTATTTATTAAATTATTCAAAGGCAAAATTTATTTAAATATTTTTATGACTATTACTTTTATATTGACAATGATTATTATATTACAAATAAGATTTAACAATTTATACACATTATTTATGCTTGTTCGAATTTTATTTTTCTTATTACTATTTTCATATACATAATAATTTCATGGTTTTGAACATATATTGGTTAACAAATTTACATAAACATTTGATTATTTTTTTTATTATGTCAATATTTATTTAAGTATTTGTGTATTTTAATCAATACATTCATACATATAAAAAAACTAAGTATGCACGGGTCATTCAATTTTTTTAAAACGGTTCAACCGGTCAGACCAGTGACCCGGTGACCCAATTAAGAGGCCGGTTCGATGCCCGGGCCGGTTTTTAAAACATTGACTTACACTTTCCTAAAAACTGAATTCTATGTAGCCACCATTTTCCTATAAACTTAAGAAAATAAAAGGTTAACTAAATGCAAGAAAAATATAAATAAATGATAAAAAAAATTTGGCTTTAAATAAATGCTCACTAGTTTAGTGGCTCTGATCATTGATGTAAAAAATAAATAAACTCGTATATATGGACCAATCAGTTATATGATATCGTGAATTCAATGGACATACTTCAATTCCTACTTGCTTTTCGATAGCTAGAAAGAGACACTTAAACTAACTATTTTTCTTACCATAATGACCTAACACAATCTAGTTGGTAATGCTTGTTCTAAATTTAATGTTGCAACATATTAAGATTTGAAGGAACTTAATATTAAAATTATCCAAAAATGCAAGTAATAATTCGCCTATTATATTATTCTCACTATTGGTACGATAGCTTTGCCACTAATTAGCCATATCAAATAATCACGGATTGGAAGAACTAATCGACTGTAATCTAATAATTTATAAGTTGATCAAGGCTTAAATAAATTCAGGATTAAACACGAAACAAAAGGATAAATCAGAACCCACAAAAATAAATTATCAACCAATTAGGTCAGATAAAGTTAATACTCCCTCCGTCCTCCATTTAGTGACCCTTTTTTTTTCAGCATGTGTGGCACGCGTTTCCACGCTTATCGTTGATGAGTTTTAAAATGAATTTTTGAAGTATTCTTTCTTTTAGGGGATACTACAAGTGTTGTAATATCATGTAAAAGAAAGAATACTTCAAAAATTCATTTTAAAACTCATCAACTATAAGCGTGGAAACGCGTGCCACACATGCTGAAAAAAGAAGGTCACTAAATGGAGGACGGAGGTAGTAGTATATTGATTCTTTATTTTTGCGGAATAAAAGAATCAACTACTCATGCTTGTAAAACTAAATAAAAATATGAAAATATTTATATGGAAGGACAGAACAAGAAAAAAACCGATACAAACAAATTTAACTCTAACTATGAATTAACGAAATAAGCAACTTTCATTCTAAATTCTAATTTATCTAAAACTAACTTTCATCCCTTCGTCAATTAAAGGAAAAAAATAAAATAAAATAATGGCTGCGTCTTTTCGATTGAGAAAAAAAAAAAAAAAAAAGTCTAGCGGTATTAAATATGGCTATATATAGCCACAGTCCAAAAAAACTGAATAAAATAATAAAAGTAATCCAAATTCTAAGCAAACTGAAATTAATAATTAATTCTTCTACCTCAAAAAAAATATATTAATTCTTCCACCTCTCAAAAAAAAAATTAATTCTTCTAATAATTTTTCTCTCTTAAGTTTCTCCATGTTTGCACAGTAAGTTCAGAATTTCACAATTTCTCATCAAATTACTCACTAATAAAAATATTGCAGTTTCATGCATAAAATCACACTATGTAAATTATTTCTAATAAAAATTATCAAAATACCGAAAATATCAACGACAAATACTACAAATCAACAAATTCATATAACAAATGGATTACTTATGAAATTTCGGATATTTTTTTATATTTTTCACATTTAATAATGGGGCAACCCTTAAAATAGTCACTTTGATATAATAAACCAAAATACTAGCCACTCATATAAAAAATACAAAAATTAGCCACTCTTACCAAATACACGAATACATGATACGCGACTCATGTATTCGTGAAATTACCTGAATACATGATACACGACTCATGTATCGGAAATTAACCTTGAATACATGAATACATATGAATACACGAATACACGACTCATGTATTCGTGAAAATTAACCTTGAATACATGAATACATATGAATACACGAATACATGACTCATGTATTCGTGAAAATTAACCTTGAATATATGAATACATGACTCATGTATTCGTGAAAATTAACCTTGAATACACGAATACATGAATACACGACTTATGTATTCGTGAAAATTAACCTTGAATACACGAATACAGGACTCATGTATTCGTGAAAATAACCTTGAATACACGAATACACAACTCATGTATTCATGAAAATTACCTTGAATACACGAATACACAACTCATGTATTCGTGAAAATAACCTTGAATACACGAATACACAACTCATGTATTCGTGAAAATTTACATTGAATACACGAATACATGAATACACGACTCATGTATTCGTGAAAATTAACCTTGAATACATGAGTGACTAATATTTGTGTTTTTTATATGAGTGGCTAGTATTTTGGTTTACTATATCAAAGTGGCTACTTTTACGAATTAACTCTTTAATAATTATAATTTTTATTTATTTAATTAAACGGTTCAACCACTGTTCAACCAATTGAATTATGACCCAAAAGTCTTGTCAGTTCGATCTTCGATCTGGTCCGATTTTTAAAACATTGATTTCAATAGAAGAGCCGAAATCCTTAATAGAGTAGAAACCTTGGTATTAAAAATTATTATTTCTTCCTCTTATAATTGTATTCGAAAATATATACTACTATAAAATCTCTAGCTTTACGGTGGACTAGTGCTATCGTGAAGAACTGCATAAACAAGAAAAATAAATAGCTAACTCAAAAATTTGTATCGATGAACTTTCTAATCTTAGCTATATCGATACAAGCGATGGGTACTTGGAACAGAAATGTAAAATAACCAAAATGGAAAAGCAGATATCAAGTAAATCCTAGCCAGTCTCTAAAAAAAAAAAAAAAAAAAAAAAAAAAAGATGCATCTTCATCCTTCACTTCCTTCAAAAATCAAACATTTGCAGGAACAAACTTGAACCATTGCGCCTCAGGATTATCAGCACAAGTAGGTAAATCATCAAGATTTTCCCCAACACACAAACATTTCTTGGTCACAAGTTTAGAATCTAAAGCATTCATTTCCAAGCACAAGTAATACTCCCCTTTCCCATCTTGAGCGCCTAAATGAAGACCAGAATTTGATACAAACTTCCACTTGCTCGAACAATCCTCCGAAACACGCGCCGCCGCCGCATCTCCGGCCAGACCCAGGCACCGTGGACTCCCCTCCAACTTGATATTACCACTATCTGAGAACTCTTCCCATCGGCTTGCATTCTTGCAGTTGGTCAAAACGACGTCGTTCTCCACAATTTGCACGCATTTCCCACTCAAAGGATGGAACATTTTGTAGTACGTCGAAAGCGCCGGCTTATAATCTGAATCATATACAAGACTACATGATTGAGTTTCATCATAATTGAACTAACTATATACTCCCCCGTGCCATAAATAACGTTATGTTTTATTTTTATGTTCCAACCAAATTTTAGTTTATAAACCGTAATATAACTAATAAATGTGAAATTAAATTAAAAAATAATTATAAACTCTAATTGGATAGGTGAATCCTAAAAAATATTTATAAAATTAAACTAAATCATTATAAATTAAAATTATTTAAGAAAAATAAATAAAATTAATAAAAAAATACGATTTGACACACGATTGAAACACAATTTCTATTAAAGGAGATCCCAAGTGGCCAAAAATTAATGAGAAGTATAAAATATAAAAAAAATGGTAGGGTCCACACTTTCTGATCGGAAAAGCATGACATTACCCATGGGACTGAGAGTATTTAGTGAGAATTTCATACCTTGATTGATTTCCTTAACAAACCGCAACCTATCAAGAAAAGTGGGATTTCTGGGGTGATCCCAATTCAAATCAAGAACTCCATAGATTTCTTCAAGATTAACCGTCCCCTCTCTAAGTATATAGCTGCCTTGCAAAGCCCACAAAGCCCAGTCCACGTCGGTCTCAGCTACAGTAGCCAAGAAACAACTAATATACCTATTATCAGCCTCATTATCACCTCTTAAATTCATGCCAAATTCACTCAGAAAGAGAGGGAAAGAGCTGTTCCCTTCGATCAAGAAGAAGTAATTGTCTCGCACACTTCTCGTTACTCGAGCGCATAGCTGGTTAGTCTGTGCAGCCCATTGTTCAGCTGAAATGCCGAAGGTGTACCAATGGGCTTCGTACACCAATTTGTTGGTGAAGTTTAGAAGCAAAGGTTGGGATCGGAGGAATCCGAGGTTGGTGGCGGTGTTGAGGCCGGAGACGATGACGAGGAAATCTGGGTTCTGGGAGTGGATGGTGTTGGCTCCTTCTTGCATGTATTTGTACCAGTCTGCTACGTTTTGTCGGCTACCGCGTAACTCATTCCTCATGCTCATACCTACGACCTGCGATTATAATTTATGGTGAAACTCTTGATACAAGTCAAAGTGAAGTAATTCTTCCCTATATCATAGTAGTGTTTTCTGTATCCCACTATTAAATGTACTACATCCGTCCCATTTAAAGTTTTATTTAATAATGAATCTATAGTTCAAGTTTACAAAAATTGGTATGCGTCCACAAAAAATGTTCTCTATTCGTCCCATTTATATAGAGCTGATTTTTTATTTTTTTTTGGTATGTCCCATTCATATTGAGTCATTACCAAAAATAGAATTTTTCACCACAATTATTTCAAAAAATAAGGGATCTAATTCAATTAAATAACACACTAATAAATCTCCAAATTAAATAAAAACAAAATAAAAATAAAGTACAAATGAATAATAAAAAAAATGAATTTGACCTCTACGTACATCTTTAAATCACTACTAATCACTCACATCTTAATTTCCGTATCACAAAAAAATGATTCTATAGATGAAACAGAAAAAGTAATATTTTTGCCATTTTTATACGTTCACAAAACGTGTGGTATGTTTATTTTAGTCCATAAGCTTTATACTTCATTTTTTTGATCCACGACAAGAAATTAAAACATTAGGCAACATAAAATAGATAGCGGCTTTTGAGTATTCGTGTTGTCTGTGAAGTTATAAATGGAGGATGCATTGTCTCTAATATTCCATTTAGCTATATTTTGAATTCTCTTCGGACCAAAATCATGTTGTCTATAATTACAAAAAACTAATACTTTATAATTTAATTTTTAATGGGTGGAATCCCTACTTAAGAAAATCCACTAACCATCTCCATTTTTATTTATCTAAAATTTATATGTTTGACATGCTTACGTGGCATCACATACGGCTTCCATTTTTATTTATCTAAAATCTATATATTTATACGTATTAATTAATATTTACATATATTAATATTAATAATAATAATAATAATGATAATAATAATAATAATAATAATTATTATTATTATTATTATTATTTATCTATATTATATAACCTCAAATTTAAAATTTTAATTATGAGAATGGGAGGATTCGAACCTATGACCACCCACATGATAGGCTATGTCTTAAACCACTATACCGCATCACTAATTAATATTGGCTTACAATACGTATATCCATTATGTTGCAAATTCGGAGTACTACAACAATCAACGTGCTTACGTGGTGTCTCCTACATCCTCCATTATCTTTTTTTATCTAAACTTAATATATTTATACATATTAATTATTATTTAAACATATTTTAATATTGCTTAATCTATCTACATATACATCTAATTATATTCGGTATCTACTTGTGTTAATCTTATATTTGGTTTTATATGTTATATGTACATCTATATCCAACAATAGCTTATAAACATTACAATTATCCACCAAAATAATAATTTAACAAAGCTAATACTATAGCATACGCTACTCCACTCCAAATTACATTAATTGAATAAATATTTGGACATCTTATTTATTCATGTAGCAATAGAATTACGATAATATTAAGATCAACGCAAACAACCAAGTATTACTAAAATTCATCATCTTAGTAAATATGTGATTTTTATAATATTAGCAATGAACATCTTATTTTTATTTTAATGGAAGAATAATCGATTTAATTATTAGGATATTACTAATCCAAGTAACACTACTCTTATTTTTCTATTCTTTAATCCCACATCGAATTTTTATCAAAATTTGTTGGTGGAGAACCTATATAAATAGATGCATCTTTCTAATCCAAATTCTTATTTATTTTGCAAATTAGTTGATATTTCACATTAATTCGCATGCCTATGTGGAATGTTCTAAATTTAGTATTCTAAAATTTCAAAATTCTTCAATCTCACATTAAATTTGTGGAGAACCTATATAAATAGATATATCTTTCTAATTCAAAATTCATTGGCTTTTCATTTTTTTTCTTTATTATTTCTTAGGGTTAGAGTTTTTTTTTTGTGTGTTTTTTTTTTTTTTTTTAGGATTTAGTATTTTTTTAGTAGGGTTTAGTATTTTTTTGTAGTGTTTAGTTTTTTTTTTTTTGGCAGGGTTTGGTATTTTGGGTATATATTTTAAATTAGTTCTGTTCCGGACTCGGAGCACAAGGTCGATCGGTATGATTATGGGGAAACTCAAATATTTATGTTGGCTTTTTATTTATTTTTTCTTTATTATTCTCAGTGTTTTTAATAGAGTTTAGTATTTTTTTTGTAGGGTTTAGTATTTTTTTTGTTTAGTTTTTTTAGTAGGGTTTAGTATTTAAGGTATATCTTTTAAATTAGTTCCGTTGCGGATTCGGAGCACCACGTCGATCGGCATGCTTACGTGTAGATAACTATGATTGTCAAATTTATTGATACAAAATGAGCACTATGAGGTGGCCCATTGACCAATTAGTATTTGAAATATATTTGTCAAATTTTTGTAACAAAGAATATATTTTTTTGATTTAAGACACTTGATAATATATTAGCTAGACACAAAATCGATTTTGAGGTGGTCATTGACCAATAAAGTTTTTTAATTTTTTTTACTATGTGTAGATAACTATGATTGTCAAATTTTTATTGACACAAAATGAGCATTTTGAGGTAGCCCGTTGACCAATTAGTATTTGGAATATATTTGTCAAATTTTTGTAACAATGAAATATATATTTTTTGATTTAAGACACTTGACAATATATTAGTTAGACACAAAATCGATTTTGAGATGACCATTAGCAATAAGGTTAAGATACTTACAATATATTAACACAAAACCAATTTTGAGGTAATTCGTTGCCCAATAAATTTTTAAAATTATTTTAGTATGTATCAATACTTATTATTGTCAAATTTTTGTAAAGAAAAATATATTATTTAATATTTTATTTATAAAAAATACCCGTCGAATTTTGACGGAATACAAATTAGTTTATTTTATACAAACACATGCACTTAAGAGCACAATGCACTCTTTATAGACAACTTTAAAAGTCAATCTCTAACCGAAAAAAATTAAAATATTAAAATACTTACGGCCTAATCGGATATAATGTTCAGTAACAAAATTAAAATAAAATACAAGAAAATGAGATTATCCTTATGCAGGAATCAAAAGTGGTACGCAAAAATATGAGATAAAATAGCACAATAAAATTTAAAAAAAAATGAAAATGTAATAAAAGCCACTCACCGCAGGATTACCCTTATACGCCGTCGCCACCGTGGCCAGGCCTTGCAACCATTCTTCAGGGCTAAAATTGGCATCGCCGAAGAACCCATTGCCGTCGTTGTCGCCGCAGCACCACGTGGGCATGCTGACGTGGTTATCCAGCACCACCATTACCTTATTCTTCCCGAGCTCATCAACCACCGCCTTATGAAGTTGAACCACCGTCATGCTCAAAATCTGAGGGTTATTTTTCGCCACGCCTTCTTTCGCCGCCGACAAATTAAACTTATCCAAAGATTCGGAAACCTTAAGGTTGCCGTAATCAGGCCTCGTGAACATATACGTCGCCCACGTGAACCTCACGCAGTTGAATCCATTTGCAGTAATTTTTTGAACTATATTCTTCAATGGCTGCTTTTCTAGGCCTTCTGCTATCATTGGCTCCAAATGTGAAGGCCAATTCACGCACGTGAGCTTCACGCGTTTTCCGGTCTCCGCTTCGACTATCCATCTTGAATTTGTTGATAATGGGGATGAACTGCAGAAGGTGAGCATTTGCAGAAACAGAAATAGTAAAATGGTTGCCATTTTTTTTTTTATTTTTTTTCAAGTGATGGATGTGTGAATTGCTTGGTGTTTATTCATATTTAGGCACGTCTTTTGAAGTTCAGTTTTTTTTTTTTTTTTTAGTGTGGAGTCAAGATTTTTTAAGGTACTCATCATTGATGGCATCTAACTCTCATTGATGACATGAAAGGAAAAACTGTGGGAATTCATATGACATAAATTCATGAATGAATACTAACTTAAATCTCAAACCACCTAACCCCTGCCCTGATTTGTCTTCTTCCTTGGACATTAAAATTTACGTCTAGTGTTTCGATTGACAAATGTTGTATTAATCGCACATGCACCACAATTTAGTGCTAGTGTTTCCATCGCATTACTTTAATTCAAAAGTATTCTGAAATGACGTGTTGGATTTGCTATTTCCCCAAGTCTGAAACATTTTCCAACAATATTTTAAAATTTGGTAGTAAAAAAAAAAAAGTTGCTAAAAACGTGCCCGTCAACAAAAATTTGATCTACACGTTCCCGAAAAATTTGTGGATTTTAATATTCGTATCAAGGTGTTACAAAGGATATAAAGTGGGAGGCAACACATTCGATCAAGCTAACTAAATTGCATCATAGAATTAAGGCGGTGATGTTTAGACTATAGGGTGTTAAATGAGTTTGGTAATTGAGGAGAGTAGTGAATTAGGATTATAATTAATGTTATATTTTATTAAAATTAAAAAAACTGAAATTTTAATAAATGTTTTTTTTTTCAGTTATCAATTTATATTTTATTTAATTATTATTTTTATTTTTTTCTATTATTTTTTTGTTTTGTTTATTTTCTTTTCCATATAATTAGGGTTAACTAATTGGGCCCTTATTACACTATAAGTGCTAAAAAGGTAAAAAATGGATATAATAACACCTCATGTGCTGAAAAGGTGTAAGTGGGATTACTCAATTACTACATTGATTAATCTATCTATTGGGAACTCACTACAGTTGTTTTGATGATGTTCTTCAAAATCACACTTAGATCTAACTTACTCCTTATTAGAGTATAGGTGATAGGAGCCATCTGTGTTTGTTAGGACATATGTAATTTAGAATAAGCTGATCAATCCAGCTTGTAAGGGATGAGATCGTTTTGTCGAGCTCTCCTATAAGGGATCGATCTAGTATCCCGCTCCTGCCTCACCAGGCGCAGAAGGCCAGCTGGTCTACTAAATATCTTATCCAGCTGGTAGCCGCATGCCTCAAGAATCAGCTGGTCTCTCTTCGACCAGCTAGTCTCTCGGTCCACTGGTGCCACTTATGTAATACCCTCAATTTTTCCAAATAGAACTTAATAAAATTAAGAAAGTCTTAATAAAAACCAATGAGTCTATTAAGAGAATTTGTACCTTAGAAAGTATACTTTTAAGTTATTATGAGTAAATACTAGTTATATTCCTAGTTATAATATATATATATATATATATATATATATATATATGCATAAACAGTTATGTAATTAATAATATACTTATATAAATATATAGGTGCAAAATTTAATATATACTAACGTGTGTGTGTGCATTATTTAACTAATAGATATGTATGTATATGTGTATATGTATAAAGATATATATTAATTTGGAATATATATATATATATATATATTACGTATACATATTTATATATATAGATGGATATGCATGACTTTGATTAATGTACATATTAGTATATTAACTCTAAATGTATAGGGTGTAAGAACTCAAGTGCATTAAGATAGATATATATATATGCTAATATATATATACGTGCATGTGTGCAAAAGCATACATGAATCAAAGATAAGGGTATATATTTATATTACTTAACCTTAGAATACGTGTATGTACAAAGTAGTCGATAACTATAGGAAACAAAACCTTTTTAACATGACAGCTCTTGCTATAATATACATACATGGAGCTATAGTAAGAGGTGTAGCTTGAATAGCTTTGCACTGTAATAGACATAGGTTGATGACTACCAGCTTTCTACGCCTATAAATATGATACCCTTACATTCCTTCTTTACTCACCAAGTTTCAGATGCAATAAAATGAGCCGTACTAATTTCCTAAAATTTATATCGAGCCACTTCAGTTAGCAAAATAATCTTCAAATACAGTCTTTACGACTAGCTCCATAGAAGAAGGTTATAATACAAGTTAGAGCTATTATCCAGGTTACTTCAAGTTATAGGTGGGTACAAAATGTTTTCGTGTGGATCTAAAATATTTTCAAAATAATTTTTAAATGTGCGCTGTATTTATGTTATAAAGTGCAATTATCCATAAAAATATTTTGTGTGTATGTTCTAAGAAATGACTCTATGGATCGATCGAGATTCATCGTTAGTATCAGATATACTAACTTTGAATTGTGCGCACCCCGGTTACATACGGTGCCTTGATCACCATTGTATGTTAACTATTGGCAAATTCCTTGAGTTTCGACTCGGGTTTTCTGCAAGTACTGGGATTATTTAGGGTTTCGACCATGAACCTGGTCTAGATGAACTAAAGGTGATTTGTAGCCTTGGTTGAGTTCAAGAATGAACATCACACACCCTAAAATGATATTTGTATTTTCAAGAGTTGTTTTCTGCAAGCCTCTTGATATACTATGTATAGATAAATTGTCAGTTTTCAAAATGCTTGCCAAAGGGGCATGACCACTGAGTACATCAAGTATTTAGCCTAAAACTTTTTCAAATGTTTTCAGGTCTGGAAGCAGGTGATGTGCAACAAGGTTGAGGCTGGGGTTGTTGCAGGGCCTTATAAAGTTTCCGCTGTGTTATTTTGCTTATAACTCTGATAACAAGACTACTAGTTTTTTTTTTATAATTAATAAGTCGTGTGCGTCATCTTCCAACCCTCTAATTATATAATATGGTTTCTTTATTTTCTAAACTTATTTCTCTCTTCCCATTTTACTTATTGTTGGATGGAGAGTGCCGTATATCAGTTCCTTTTGGAAGCTCGAATTCCCACTCAATTATGGTTATCCCATTTTTCGAAGTGGATGTCGACTCCTCTAGCTTACTGAAAGCCGGTTTACCCCATCTTTTACTTTATGCAAGGTGGAGAGTGCCATGCAATGGTTCCACTTGGACGCTCGATTTCCTACTCACTCTTGGTAATTCCAATGTGTCGTAGTAGATGGTCGACTCCACTAGGCAACTTGACGCTAGTTTACCCACCATTTTCTTAATCGTCTCATTTTACATTTTAAGATGCTCGTAAAATGGTCATAAATTAATATTATCCCCTTTCTTCCCCGCTTCTTTAATCCAACCCCATCACACCCTGGTTCACAGGAATCGGGGCGTGACAAGGTGGTATCAGAGCGGAAGACTCTGAGACCATAGTCTATGTCTAGTCTAGAATCTTAATTCTAGCTATGTTAGTTAAGCAACAATCACCCTCAACTTGCCATCATCTGCTCCAGCTAAGGTACATTTAATTATGTATATTTAATGAAGCAAGTTGCATGAAAATGTTTGTAATTTGTCAAGCATTCTAAGGAATGATTGTGTTTTACGAAACACCAGATATGATGAAACTCCCCGAGTTTCCATGACTTGATTTTTCAAGTACTATGAAATTATGTGGAACCTTGTTTCCAAAGAATGAGAAAGCATGCAAATAGTCAAGTATGAATCAAATAATATTTGAATATTTTGTTATTTTTATCAAAATAGCATGAGTGTTACTTATGGGTGTGATTCCTCTAGTTAAAGTTGAGAATCTATGATATGGTCATTAGGGAAATAAGAACCTTACTTGGCTTAGTGAACAATAACCCTTAAAGAAGACAATGGTTTAAGTCGATTTACTTAAACCTAGAAGTGGTGATTTTAAGTTAAGCATTTACTTAGAAGCTTTATTATGATTTAAGTTTAGATATTCATATAGAATATCTTTGTAGTATGAGGCTGCCATTTAGATGTAATGTTAAGTTATGAGAGTGAAAGAGATGGGGAAACACTTAGGAAACTCATGTAGATTCCCTTACAACTATGACTCCACAAGTAATAGCACCAGTGCCGATACGGCCAATAGAAGTGCCAATGGTAATAAACATATCGTCCGATGAGGATGAACCTGAGGAGATAAACCTCGATCAAGAATGGGAACAATTGATGAGGCATTATTATATGTAGAGTTTTTATTATCTATATAGTTGGCAAGGATGATTCTTGTTTAAGACCCATGATCTCTAGAGAAATTATTAGAAACCAGAATCTCAAGATTGAAGATTTATCTTTTAAAGAAAATCTATTTATTATTGACACAATATGTTTCGATATCATCTTAGGAATAGACTGGTTAGGAAAAAATGATGCGACGATAAACTGTAAGGTAAGTGAGGTTGTTTTCCAAATAAAAAACAGTGATGTGATTGGCATCCGAGGAAGGGAAATAGGAAATAAAATACCAATACCCTCGACCATGACAACTGCTAGGATGGTAAGAAAACAAAATTATCGTACACCAGGGACGAAATTAGGAGCAATTTTTGCCTCAAGTTGAATTTGCTTACAACAATAGGTCAATCTCATCTGATAGAGAATTAAAGAAGCCCAAGATGGACAAAACTCCTATGTTGGCAAACACCGATCAGATTTAAAGTTTAGAATTTGAGATCATTTTTCCTCAAATTTTTCCTACCAAAGGAGTTATACGTTTCGGCAAGCGGGACCTAGATAAAATAAGCCATGTAGTCTATGAGTTAACTTTACCGCCAAGTATTGGAGATGTACACAATGTCTTCCACGTATCACAACTTAGAAAGTATGTATTTGACCCAAAGCACGTAATTAATTATGATAAAGTGTTCTTAGCCCGACCTATGTTATGACGAAAAACCATTCCAGATTCATGACCGAAAGGTCCAAGTGTTGAGGAAAAAGCAAATACCTCTAGTATATGTCATATGGAATCACCATGGGCAAGAAGAAGCAATATAGGAACTATAAAATAAGATAAAGAATCAGTTTCTTGAGCTACAGTTTCCAAGTACGGAAATTTTGAGGACGAAATTTTTATAAGGAGGGAGGGATGTAATACCCTCAATTTTTCCAAGTAGAACTTAATAAAATTAAGGAAGTCTTAATAAAACCAACGAGTCTATTAAGAGAATTTGTACCTTAGAAAGTATACCTTTAAGTTATTATGAGTAAATACTAGTTATATTCCTAGTTATAATATATATATATATATGCATAAACAGTTATGTAATTAATAATATACTTATATAAATATATAGGTGCAAGATTTAATATATACTAACGTGTGTGTGTGCATTATTTAACTAATACATATGTATGTATATGTGTGTATACGTATATAGATATATATTAATTTTGAATATATATATATATTACGTATATACATATTTATATATATAGATGGATATGCATGACTTTTGATTAATGTATATATTAGTATATTAACTATAAATGTATAGGGTGTAAGAACTCAAGTGCATTAAGATATATATATATATATATATATATATGTGTGCGCGCTAATATATATATACGTGCATATGTGCAAAAGTATACATGAATCAAAGATAAGAGTATATATTTATATTACTTAACCTTAGAATACGTGTATGTACAAAGTAGTCGATAACTATAGGAAACAAAACCTTTTTAACATCACAGTTCTTGCTATAATATACATACGTGGAGCTATAGTCAGAGGTGTAGCTTGAATAGCTTTGCACTGTAATAGACATAGGTTGATGACTACCAGCTTTCTACGCCTATAAATATGATACCCTTACATTCCTTTTTACTCACCAAGTTTCAGATGCAATAAAATGAGCCGTACTAATTTCCTAAAATTTCTATCGAGCCATAGAAGAAGGTTATAATACAAGTCTTTACGACTAGCTCCATAGAAGAAGGTTATGATACAAGTTAGAGCTATTATCCAGGTTACTTCAAGTTACAGGTGGGTCCAAAATGTTTTCATGTGGGTCTAAAATATTTTCAAAATAATTTTTAAATGTGCGCTGTATTTATGTTATAAAGTGCAATTATCCATAAAAATATTTTGTGTGTATATTCCAAGAAATGATTCTATGGATCGATCGAGATTCATCGTTAGTATCAGATATACTAACTTTGAATTGTGCGCACCCCGGTTATATACGGTGCCTTGATCACCGTCATATGTTAACTAATGGCGAATTCCTTGAGTTTCAACTCGGGTTTTTTGCAAGTACTGGGATTATTTAGGGTTTCGACCATGAACCCGGTCTAGATAAACCAAAGGTGATTTGTAGCCTTGGTGAGTCCAAGAATGAACATCACACACCCTAAAATGATATTTGTATTTTCAAGAGTTATTTTCTGCAAGCCTCTTGATATACTATGTATGGATAAATTGTCAGTTTTCAAAATGCTTGCCAAAGGGGCATGAACACTGAGTACATCAAGTACTTAGCCCAAAACTTTTTCAAATGTTTTCAGGTCTGGAAGCAGGTGATGTGCAGCAATGCTGAGGCTGGGGTTGTTGCAGGGCCTTATAAAGTTTCCGCTATGTTATTTTGCTTATAACTCTGATAACAAGACTACTAGTTTTTTTTATTTTTATAATTAATAAGTCGTGGGTGTCATCTTCCAACCCTCTAGTTATATAATATAGTTTCTTTGTTTTCTAAACTTATTTCTCTCTTCCCATTTTACTTATTGTTGGATGGAGAGTGCCGTATATCACTTCCTTTTGGAAGTTCGAATTCCCACTCAATTATGGTTATCCAATTTTTCGAAGTGGATGTCGACTCCTCTAGCTTACTGAAAGCCGGTTTACCCCATCTTTTACTTTATGCAAGGTGGAGAGTGTCATGCAATGGTTCCACTTGGACGCTCGATTTCCTACTCACTCTTGGTAATTCCAATGTGTCATAGTAGATGGTTGACTCCACTTGGCAACTTGACGCTGGTCATAAATTAATATTATCCCCTTTCTTCCCCAGTTCTTTAATCCAACCCCCGTCACACCCTAGTTCACAGGAATCGGGGCGTGACAACTTCAGTTGCCAACCTAGACCAATCCCAACTGATGAAGTTGACTCAACTCCAACAGCTCCCTGCCACTTGTCAGAGTTCCAACTGCTAGAATTTGAATTCTATGCCTATATATATCTTCATCTTCAAAGGAGTTTAGAACGAGAATCTCAATTAACAAGCCGAAACTCTACAGAAATCTCAAGCATTCAAGCAAACTCAACACTCGAAATACCTAGAGAATTCCCAAGTGTTGAGACCTCTCGAGATTTCACCATTGTTACTCAATCTGAGTTCTTAAGTGTTCACTGCTACTCAAGAGCTTGTCAAAAACCACTCCTTCAAGTCAAGAAGTTGATCCATTGAAGAAGGAAATAATTCTGCTGGTTCACCATTTTCAGAGAAGTTCAAGCTCTGGAAATTAGGAAGCTTGTTGGTCTTATGTCTAGTCTAGCTGTTGTATATTGTAAGGGTCACGACCCAGGAATCGTGCTTAGATCTCGAAAAGTGAGTCGAGGTCTAGGAATGGTCCTCAGCCAGTAAAAATAAGAGATGAGTAGGATCCAAAAGTTAAAGGGATTCTCAAGTTCGACGGAACTTGACGTGGATGTATGAGGGTTTCTCCGAACCATGATAAAATTGACTGTCTCGCTCTCTCTCTCTCTTTATCTTTTCAGTTGATTTAATCCTACTGTTACTAACCATCATGCATCATACCTTCATCCAACTGATATCATAAAGGATTTTTATTTAGAAAAGTACTTCAACAAAACCCCCAACTTCCGCATCCAGCTCGCTCCCTTCTTCATAAGCAGCCAGCCTGCTGAAAAAGAAGGAGTTCGATCTTATCTCTGAGCTCGCTCATTTTCATAGATAGAGCCTGATGTTAGTTCAAAGCTGTATTTTCGCAAAATTGTTGGAGATTGGTGTATTCCCCCCCCCCTATACACCAATTATACTCTTTTCAGGACCAACAACTAATCCTAAGTGTTGAGACCTCTCGATATTTCACCATTGTTACTCAATCTGAGTTCTTGAGTGTTCACTGCTGCTCAAGAGCTTGTCAGAAACCACTCTTCAAGTCAAGAAGCCGATCCATTGAAGAATGAAGTAATTCTGCTGGTTCACCATTTTCAGAGAAATTCAAGCTCTGGAAATCAGGAAGCTTGTTGGTCTAATAGTCTTTAGTCTAGCTGTTGTATGTTGTAAGGGTCACGACCTAGGAATTGTGCTTAGATCTCGACAAGTGAGTCGAGGTCTAGGACTAGTCCTCGGCCAGTAAAAATAAGAGATGAGTAGGATCCAAAAGTTAAAGGGATTCTCAAGTTCGACGGAACTTGACGTGGATGTATGAGGGTTTCTCCGAACCACGATAAAATCAACTGTCTCGTTCTCTCTCTCTCTCTCTCTCTCTCTCTCTTTATTTTTTCAGTTGATTTAATCCACTGTTACTAACCATCATGCATCATACATTCATCCAACTGATATCATAAAGGATTATCATTTAGAAGGTACTTCAACAAAACCCCCAACTTCCACATCCAGCTCGCTCCCCTTTTTCATTAGCTACAAGTCTACTGAAAAGGAAGGAGTTCGATCTGATCTTTGAGCTCGCTCCTTTTCATAGAGCTTGATGTTAGTTCAAAGCTGTATTTTCGCAAAACTGTTGGAGATTGGTGTATTCCCCCCCCCCCCCCCTTAATACACCAATTATACTCTTTTTGGGACCAACAACATAAGAGCGGTGGTTCTTTGACCATCGCTTCTGAATACTAAAATTTTTTCTTTCTTTAAACTTTTGGTCAATAGAACTTGATCCTAGAAATTTTTTTCAGAAAAATCCTTTATTTTCATCCTACTCATTTCTGCATCATGGAAGCATCTCTTTTTCGTAATGCGAAGAATTTTCAGTTCAGGGATATGAAGATATGTCTTAAAGCCTACCATTATCGAATGTGGGAAGTTGTTGAGAAAGGCCCCCTCATCATCTATGAGCAGGTACCTACTGCTTCTGAAGATCTCTCTGTCGTCGTCTACTAGCAGAAGCCGAAGGACCCTCAAAACTACAATACTGAAGATAGAAAGGTAGCTGGTCTTGATGACTTTGCTAAAAGGGTCATCTCAAGCACAGTTAAAGGAGTCCATCTTGCAAAAATTCGAAGTCTTGAGACTGCAAAAGAGATGTGGGATACTCTTAAAGCAGTCAGTCAAGGTTCCGAGGAAATGATTGAAAACAAGCTCTCTATGGCATGCAATAAACTTGATGATTTCAAAATGTTGCAGGGAGAAATCATTGAGCAAATGAAAAACCGGTTTATCGAAATCACCTTAGAAATTTTTGCAATCAAAGCAGACAAGTTCACTCAATGTGAACTTAACCAAAAGGTGATTCGTGCTCTTCCAACTAGCTGGCATGTGTATGCTGCTCTCCATCCAAATCGACTTGACTTCAACAAGCTCATAACCGAAGAGCTCTTCGATCTACTAATTGGGAATGAGTACGAGATGATTCGTATTCATGGAGCTGCTCATACATTTAGCAGCGGGAAGAAACCGGAGCAAATATAGAGAATGATATAACCTTCAAAGCAGTCGAAGAAAGGGCAACTCCTTCATTGACTCAAGTTCAACCATCTACTGTAGAAAAGTTGCTGGAAGACTTCGCCCTCCTTGCAAAAAGGAATGAACATTTGAAATCTTGAATGACGAGATATAAAAGATTTTATAAAGACTCTAAACAAGCTGGAAATAACAATCACATGCATCCGGCTGGAAATTCCTACAAGGATGGTGAAGGTAAAACTACCCCCTCTAAATATAATACTTCTAACGCACCTGAGGGTAGTTGCTTTCATTGTAACAGACCAGATCACTACAAATCGGAGTGCCCTGATCTAACTCAAGCAGAACGTGACATTCTTCGTGCCAAGCGCGATCGCAAGCTGAAGGAACAACGCGATGCATTCCTTACTGAAGAAGCGTCCAAGAAGAAAGCCCACTTCTCAGACACGTCATGTGATGAAGGAATCTACACTGACGAGGAGCTGAATGATGAAGAAGAAGAAGAAGAAGAATATTGCATGGGCTTAGAAAACCCTAATCCGAACTCCAAGTTAGTTTCTCCACATACCTCTCTATTTCCTTCTGACATTAATAGTGCAGGCGAGAAACCAACTGAGACGGTATCTTGGGAGGAATTCAGCCAGCAAATAGATGACTACAAGAAGCTCTCAACAATGTTCAAAGAGCTAGTTGTAGTCGGGAAGAGGTTGGAGGAAGAGGTAGAAAAGTATAAGCTCGCACTAAATGATCAGTTTACTCCTTATGATGCTAATAAGGAGAATGAAATCAAAAATTTCAAAGTGCAAGCTGAAGAGTCTACCTTGAGAGAAGAACATTTGAAAGAAATGCTGGAGGACATAGACAGAGAAATTCATTCACTTTCTGTTAAGCTGATGGATCTGACAGCTCGACATGGAATCCTGGTTGAGAAAGAATCAAATCTTCAACATAAACTCAACAGGATGATTAAAGGAAAAGACAAGTTGGATGAGATCCACTTTGTACAGAGAAGTCCAGTAATCAAGACTGGAATTGGATTCAAAACCAGGAGAATAATTGTCGCATTACCTTTGTCAAATCAAAGGAAAAGTCAAAGGATGATAAGTCAACTCATCGATCACTACCTGACAAAACTGTACGACTCAAGAATCCAGCTCGTCAACCTCAAGCCATTCTGATCAAAGAGCACAAGGCATCAAGCTCTAGCAGTCAGTCTGTTGAAGTTTCTCAAAAGAAGAATGATTGTCCATCTGCTTCATCAGGACGATCTGGAACTAAGAAGAAGCAGCCCGCTTCCAAACCACAAAGGAAGCATCCTGCTATTATCACTATGAGAAATGGCCACAACAACAGCAGTTTGAGTATCAAGGGCCTTGGACTCACTATCATCAGTACTATCAGCCCGACTACCCAACGTATCAATATCAACAGACATGGTACCCCAATCAGTGGTATCAATCTGGGTACCACGAGTTGCCCCATCATTTCAAATATCATGCTGCCCATTCCGAATACTGTGAGGAACCCTACTGGCAAGTTAAAGGATACCAGCCCACTCTGCGTCGCTCCAGGAAGAAGAAGTCCCACAAGAAGAAGACTTCATCTCATTCCAAAGAATCCGTAACTACTAACAAGGCACCCATTTATAAGTGGGTTGCTAAGTTTGTTTAATTGCAGGATAGGAAGAAATGGGCCAGCTTGTTGATGGCAAGATCGTCTGGATCATTAAAAAGCAGTTGCTCCAAACGTATGAACCGCGACAAAAGGCTCTATTCGAACCGATCGAGGAAAAGGAGAAATCGCTGATCAACAGAGTCTCACAGCAAGGGGGAACTGGGGCATCATCATCGAGCTGCATCGGGAACGCAGATGCAGTACAACACAAATCCATTCAGCTCGCTGCAAAAATGATATTCCAAAAATCAACCAACTCCTTATTTAGGCTTTGGAGGGGACGACAAAGGTTACACAAGAGGATGTGGTAACTTGCAAGTTGCAAGGAAGGAGAAATACTCACAGAAATACTCAAGGATATAGTGGCGGAGAAGGTGCCCACTGAAATTCCAGCGTGCTGACATTCTCACGAAACCTCTTCAAGAAGAGAGGTTCAAAATGCTATGTGGAAGCTGGGTATGCTAAATAAAATTTAGCAGCTGGTTGCTCACAGCAGCTGGTTGTCACACCAGTTGGCTGTTCCCTTGGTATCAGCTCACTGCTCTCACCAGTTGGCTGCTATCTCTAGTTAGTTGCTCTCACCAGTTCGCTGAACCCTTTCTCCAGCTGACTGCTCTCTTTCAGCCAACTCGATCTATTTTTTTTAACCAGCTCCCTCTTATCCAACTCATTGTTGGGAACCTAGATCTTGGAGTAATAAAGAGAAGGGAAATTGGAGAAAGCTGGCACTTCTATTCATATCCTAGCAACTCGACTTCCCAGCTCGATCACTATTGTGCCACTGACTTCTATCCAGCTCATTATCAGCTAAAATAGAGAAGCTTACTGCGATTGTCAAGCCCGCCATTAGCAACAACTCGTGATTGCTGACCAGCTGGCTACCCAGTATCCAACATGCTCAAGATCAGATAATCATTAATTAAGGGGGAATCTGGGAATGTGTATCAATCCCAGTCTAAGTGTTTAGCCTCTTTTCTCTTGTCCTTACTGCATTTATTATTTGTTAATTCTAACAACTTTATTCTAGGGTATGAGGAAAGTTAATGTAGATGAAGGGAATATCTAGCTTAAAGCTTTATCCTTCAAGATTTCTTTTTTTTGTTTGCATGTATCTTATCTATTCATAATTACACTCTAACATATCTATAGTTTTACCTAGATTTTATAGCTAGGCATTTGAAAGGATTCTCCAGGATCGAGGGGATTAAAACTTAAATTCTGACGGTTCGAGTGAAAAGCGACGTGCGTGTGCCCCACTCGTTCAACCACTCGCAACCGCCACTTACACACGAACCCATGATTGCACGCTTGCACATACCCCAACCGTCCAGATTTGCTCAAACAATCTCGACTGTTGCATTTCATTCTTTTTTATTATCTGCAGTGTGAAGGAGAAAAATCACTTTAATTATTGCATCCTTTCAAATTCTCGCTCTCAGATCTCTCTCTTGCACCCAGCTGCTCCCGACCCTACTGTCTCTCCTCTCCCGGCTGACAAGCTTGAAGCCGGTCAATGTGCTTCCCCTCCTCCTCCGCAAGTCAAAACCGAAGTCGGACCATCTGTACATGCATCTCCTCCATCAGCTCGTGATCGAGCTGGAGCTAAAGATCGGCTCATGACCTTTGTCAAGGCCAAACTGAGGACGATGAAAATGAAGCTCAATCTGCTCCAACTTGCGGCTTTGCAAAAGCATAAGTTCATCAATGAGACGATTGACAAGGTCGACTCAATCCTCACTGATTAGCTCAATGAACTCAATGCCAAAGTCGACAAGAGCCTTGATAAGCTGCAATATGATATAACTTCCCTCACCAGGACCATAGCAATGGAGACAATGCAATCTAATGTGCCTTCGTTCATCGAAGCATACAGGCTTGCCCGATCAGCTGACATTTCCGCCCTCGAACTTTATCTCAAGGAGTACGTAGATCAGAAGGTCCAAGCTCTCCAAGCTAAAAACGCCAAACTTTGGGAGTTCATCATAACCCATTTTGATGATATCGAAAAGGGGGAATATGGTACCTCAAAGCACGTCGAGGTGAAGAAGAACCCGTGAAACTCGTAACGAGGAAGGCACGATCTTGGTCAGACAATCTCAAGATCGGTACCATAAGTGGGAAGTTCCTCAAGAGGCACTTCAAGTTCATGGAGTAGCTTGTTACAGGAAGGAAGATAATCGACGCCTCTTATAACAAGTAGATAGCACTTGGATTTGCTTCTACTCTATGAAATGCTTCTACTTTACCTCTGCAAGAAATGAAGCAGGAAGTAAGATACTGATGTCGATGATTGAGGATGAAGAAGTTTGCTTAAAAAGGGAGAACTAACATGTTCTCTTCTAGAAAGCAAGCAGGTTGAAGATGGAGGAAGACTGTTAGATTAGATTAAAGTTTAGCAGTAGAAGTTAGTAGGGGTGAACACTATTATCCGAAAATCAAAAACCGAACCGAAATAAAATTTCGGTTCAGGTTATTCGGGTTTTTTAATAATTTCGGTTTTTTTCTTAGTGCAATTCGGGTTTCAGGTTTGGGTTCGGGTTTTTTTTTACCACCCAAAAACCGAAAATCCGAAATATTATTTAATTTAATTATTATTAATATTTATATATTCATATATTATTATTATTTATATACTTTGGCAATTCATCTTTGGTGATTGTAATATTTAGTTTATACTATTTGATATGAAATTAGTTAATATTTGTTTTTATGGTTTAATTGCATTAGTAAAAATATTATTAGTATTGATTTTTGATGAAAATTAGGTGTGTTAATTAAAGGTAGAATTGAATAAAGCAAAAAATATATATTTTTTAATATTTAAAAAATAATTCGGGGAAAAACCGAAATAAACTGAAATTAATTTCGGTTTTTCGGGTTCGGGTTTTTTGAAATTCAGGTTCGGGTTTATTTTTCAAAACCCGATTTTTTTTCGATTTTTCCGATTTTACGAAAAACCCGAACCGAAACCCGAATGCTCACCCCTAGAAGTTAGAATCCTTGTAATCCAGTTTATTGTAAACTGAGTTGCATAATGAAATTCTTTTAAAGCCTTGATGACAATCTCTCTTTGTCCAAGCTGCTAAATCCTCTATCTGCCTTAGTTCAGTGTTGGTTTCGACATCATCGAAAAGGGAGAAATTGTTGGGAACCCACTGCAGTAGTTTTGATGATGTTTTTCGAAACCACACTTAGATCTAGCTTACTCCTTATTAGAGTATAGTGATATGATCGATCCAGCTTGTAAGGGAGGAGATCGTTTTGTCAAGCTCTCCTATAGGGGATCGATCTAGTATCCCGCTCCTGCCTCACCAACTGCAGAAGGCCAGCTGGCCTACTGAATATCTTATCTAGCTGGTAGCCGCCTGCGTCAAGAATCATTTGGTCTCTCTTCGACCAGCTGGTCTCTCGGTCCATTGGTGCCACATCGGTTGCCAACCTAGACCAATCCCAACTGATGAAGTTGACTCAGCACCAACGGCTCCCTGCCACTGGTCAGAGTTCCAACGGCTAGAATTCGAATTATATGCCTATATATATCTTCATCTTCAAAGGAGTTTAGAACGGGAATCTCAATTAACAAGCCGAAACTCTGCAGAAATCTCAAGCATTCAAGCAAACTCAACACTTGAAATACCTAGAGAATTCCCAAGTGTTGAGACCTCTCAAGATTTCACCATTGTTACTCAATCTGAGTTCTTGAGTGTTCACTGCTGCTCAAGAGCTTGTCAGAAACCACTCCTTCAAGTCAAGAAGTTGATCCATTGAAGAAGGAAGTAGTTCTGCTGGTTCACATTTTCAGAGAAGTTCAAGCTCTGGAAATTAGGAAGCTTGCTGGTCTAATAGTCTTTAGTCTAGCTGTTGTATGTTGTAAGGGTCACGACCCAGGAATCGTGCTTAGATCTCGACAAGTGAGTCGAGCTCTAAGACTGGTCCTCAGCCAGTAAAAATAAGAGGTGAGTATGATCCAAAAGTTAAAGGGATTCTCAAGTTCGACGGAACTTGACGTGGATGTATGAGGGTTTCTCCGAACCACGATAAAATCGACTGTCTCGCTCTCTCTCTCTCTCTCTTTATCTTTTCAGTTAATTTAATCCTACTGTTACTAACCATCTTGTATCATGCATTCATCCAACTGATATCATTAAGGATTTTCATTTAGAAGAGTACTTCAACAAAACCACCAACTTCCGCATCTAGCTGGCTCCCCTTTTTCATTAGCTGCAAGTCTACTGAAAAGGAAGGAGTTCGATCTGATCTTTGAGCTCGCTCCTTTTCATAGAGCTTGATGTTAGTTCAAAGCTGTATTTTCGCAAAATTGTTGGAGATTGGTGTATCCCCCATACACCAATTATACTCTTTTCGGAACCAACACTATCTTTTCTTAATTCTTGTGCCAAAAATAAATATATACTAGAATTATGATTGTATTATTTTTTTTAAGTACAATGAATTATGATGCCATAATATGCATTAATATATTATATTTACTAATATAATTTCAAATTACCGACAAATGAAGTAAAAAAGTGGAAATAGGGAAGAGGAGAGATGAGTGATGCATGAAGCGACAAAATTTTGTGCAAAAGAATTTATTATATTGATACATATTTAGTGAACAATTTTGTTCTAATCTACTCACAAGATAGTTTAGGCGGGAAAATGATATTCTTGTTAAAAAAAAGTAAAAACTCAGCTTTTACTTTTATACATAGTATAGATTCCGTTTCTTCTTTTCTTTTCTCTTTTTCTTTTGCGTTATATATCTTTTATTTTAATCTTGATAGAATTGAATATTTTATTACAGTTACGACTCATTCGAAATTTTGAGCAATTATTAATTTTTTACATGGGGATAGCTTTTTTAATTTAGAGGTGATAATTCTATTATTTTCCTCACACTTTGAAATGAATACTATGTGTATATCTATATATAGAGCAACAACTCGCCTCTAATTTGTGGTTGAGATTTATTAATCTGCGCAATTCTTTTTAGATATTTCTTACTAGTTATTTATCCATTATTCTTTTTATTTTCTAGATCTTTGACTTTACGGTAATTGCAAAATCAAAATTATTATTCCAATAAATATGAGATATTTGACATGTGAATAAAAAAAGTACTCTATATATTATACTTTTTGAAAAAAAAAATATGTCCTAATTTTAAACAGTTTTGCTGGTTTTAAAGAAGAAAAAGAATTCCACCCAAATCTTTTCTTCTTCTTTTTTCTTTTTCTTTGTTTCGTTTAATGAGATCCAACAATTTTGATCCCAAGTTGACTAACATCTTTTCTTGGCGCGAATTCGAACTCCAGCTGTTCTGTGCGTCAATAGAGGTAGAGCGAGAAAAAAAAAATGGGAGAACATGTTGAGGGAGAAACAATGGCCGAAACAGTTGCGAGAGCAGAAGAATTGATGAAATCCGCCATGAAAGGCAACGATGCCTCCCACGACGCTGCCCATGCGTTTAGAGTGAGAGACCTCGCACTCTCCCTTGCCCGTGAAGAGGGTTTATCCGCTTCTCCCGATTCCATGCTCATCGTAAGCTGCTTGTACTATAATTTGGAATTTATTTGCTTATAATATTGTGTGTGATTGGATTCAAAGGGGGGCGATTATGATTGTGATTCAAGTGAAGTGAAAAGTTGTAAACCCTAGTCAATTTGAACTCACAGAGGAGGTCTGCATAATTTTCTTTGATTTCGCGGCTGTTAATCATCTGGTGATAATTGTTTGAAAAAGAAAATGCGTTTTGTTGACAGTTAAGGTTCATCTGAATTCCACTATGTACATGTAGTTTTTGAGCACCATCTTCATCCCGACTTCATTTTTCCACAAACCCTAGTTGTGAGGTGATTGAATAATTAGCTTATGCTTTGGAAAATTCCTTCTTGCTGCTGCGCGTGGGAGTTCATACTGCTATATTCCTATTATGTATTCGTACTACTTAGTGAAACATGTATGTTGAGATTTTATCTTCTTCCTGTTCAGGTGGAATTAGCTGCGCTCCTACACGATATAGGTAATGATCATAACAGGATCCAAAAATGTTAAGCAATGTAAACTGCTGCCATGCTTTTCTTTCTTGTCATTTAATTGGCTAAATTGAATGAGCGGTTCACGTTTCCCTGGTTTTCTATTGCTTCCAGTTTCTTTCTTTCCTGGTATTTGTATTTCTGTTTGACATCATTGAATCATTGTCACCTGTCATGCCATGACTCTTGATAGATGTTCAGTTTTAGCTTGTTAACATAGGTATGGAACTAGACATGAAGGCACCGTAAGACTAATTTCCTGATACACGAACCATGAGGAATGGAATTCGGAAAACAGCATGTTATACTCTAAGATATACTGTTCTACTCTTTTAAATAGTATTGCTCATAGAATATATATGGTAAGATTTTAAGAGCTTATATACTTGTTCTTGCCGAACCTCTGTATCAAGGAGACTTTGGTAGTATCTAGTATGACCATGTTTAGTTGCTTAAATTATTAAGGTTACTCTTTACATCTGCATTTGGAGTACATAACTATAATTTCTGGCATCTTTAGTATGTGATCTTGCTGTATCTCTAGACTTTTCTTTGACTTACACTTTCCCTTTCTTTCTTTTTCTGATGACTGCAGGGGACTATAAGTATATGAGGTTAGTTTTCTCCTTGTTAAATAACTTCGTTCTTCCTACTCTGCCTGTTTTACTTGCACACTACCATGACAAACTATGGTTTAGAACTTTTTTTCTAAATCTTCTTTCACTATAAGACCTGTAACTTATTGGAAAAAATTCCCTTACTTTTAAACTTCAAACTATCTTCACACAGATTATACATTGCTTAAAATCAGATGGATTTTAAATTAGTGCAATTACAATAACATTGTATCTCTTAATCTTTTTACCTTTTTGACATTGTGATTCTAGAGACCCAACGGAAGGAAAAATTGTTGAGAACTTTCTTGTTGAGGAAGGGCTAGATGAATGTGTGAAGACCAGTATATTAAGCATAATAAAGGGAATGGGTAAGTAACCTTGTTCCTTTTTTGTTTTGTTTATTAATGGCGTTATTATTGCATATAGGAAGTCCTATAATGCATCCATATACTGAAGTTTTGGTGATCCTCTCCCTTCCTTGTGCTGTATTGCTTCTATATTGAATGCATGAAGATATTCTTATGGTATATGCATGCTTCTGTTGTTGGGTAATTTTTATATCATTTCTTATGGTATATCAAGAACTTGGTGTACCAGCTTACAGCCTAGCATAATTGGATATGCTAATATTTTTCAGGCTTCAAAGAGGAGATTGGTGGGCTCACTGGGGGTACTCATTGTCCAGAATTTGGAGTGGTACAAGATGCCGATCGCCTTGATGCAATCGGCGCTATAGGTAAAGTTACTTCAAGCATTGGCTGTGAGGAATATTATGTTATAATTATACTCCCTCCATCCCATTGATATAGGGCCATTTATCAACGGCCCTATATCAACTTGACTCAACTTTTATAAAATGGCCCTTTATCAACGGGATGGAGGAAGTAATATTTATTTCATGTGTATGCATTAGAGATTTCTTATTTCTTACTTCGGGGTGTTGCAAGCTCAGCAGCTTGAGATGAAATGCAGAATTATAGATGTAATGAAATTCATTAAGTGGAAGCATTGGCATATAAAATAACCTTGCATATATTCATTAGGAATTTGGACAAAATGTGTTCTGAGGTACGGGGAACTTGGGGTTTGATCTATATCTCACTCCCTCAGTGAACTTTTGTTGATACTCTGTTCATTTTGTCTTCAATTTTAGAAGAATAATGGCAGGGTTGTGCTGTCCTTCAGCAAAGCAACAGTTGTAGTTGAATCTAACTTCTTGTTTTTGAGAATTGTAAAATCGAGATTCTTAAAGACAAATAAATTGGAAGTGTAATTCATTTGCAACCACTAGGTTTAAATTACTCTGCAGAGTTATTTGATCAAAACCCAAGATGCACCTAACTGGAAAATAAAGAGTCAAGAAGGACTGAAGATAGTACCTCACCCCCTCCCATCCACAAGAAACGTGTCGTACAGACTGAGGAGTCAATTGGTCTATATCATAAGTATGAATAATTCTCAATTCGTTATCGCTGATAAGTATTGCTTTTAGGAATTGCCCGATGTTTTACGTTTGGGGGAAGCAGGAATAGGGTGCTCCATGATCCCCAACTGAAGCCCCGGTCAGATTTGTCAAAGGATACATACATGAATAAAGATGACCAGACAACGGTGAACCATTTTCACGAGAAGCTTCTCAAATTGAAGAAGTTGATGAAAACTAAGGTTCGTCCAATTAAGCAGAAATAAGTTGATGCTCTTTATACTACTGAATTGGATACTATTTCCTCCGCCACAAAGTTTGCGGTGTTTTTGCCATTTTTGTTCGTCCACAAAGAGTGTGATGTTTCTATTTTAGTCTATGACCCTACACAATCATTTATACTTTATATCCCTCTTTTCTCATTATTTACAAAAAACTAACACTTTATAACTCAACTTTTTCTCTAGTGTGCCTAACCCCTGCATAAATAAATTCACCAACCATCTACCTAAGTTTTTATTAAAATCGTGTCACCAAGAACACACCACACTCTTGGTGGATGGAGGGAGTATATGATAGTGAAAAGAAACTCTGCTTGAATATAATCGTTTGAATTTAGTAGTAATGTGCGCAATTTCAAGGCTTAAACAGCAATGGTAAAAAAACTGCAGGCTGGTCAGAAAAGGGCGGAAAGAAGGCACAAGTTCATGGAGGAGTTTCTGGAAGAGTTTTATGAAGAATGGGATGGAAGGGCTTGAAGATGGGGTACTTTCTCTTCCCAAACCTCCACATTTTCATCATAATTTGTTCTCGAATTCAATTCTGCTTCTCAAAATGCAACAAACTGTTTTCAACTCTATATTTTTGATGCCTAATTTGATATGCATACTGATAGGATATGGCCCAACAGGCCCAGATCAGCTCGGCCCATTCCTAATTCCCCCGGTCCAATCAAGGATAAAGCCCAGCGGAAGTCAAGAAAGTCAACCAACTGCTCCCAACCACTCCACAGTGCAGACTTGCAGACAGGAGCACCCACGACCCCCAACCACTCCTGGAACACCCGTGACCTCCATCCTCTATAAAAAGGAATCATTTGTAAAGAAAGAGGCAGGTTGTAATAGCGGTTAGAACACGAAAAATAAAACATTCTCTCCTTCGTGGACGTAAATCTAATCAAAGATCGAACCACGTAAAAAACCTCTCGTGTTCTTCACTCTCTCTCTCTCGTATAATCACCCTAAAATACACGATCGATCACTGGCGCCGTCTGTGGGAAACGAAAGAATTTTGTGAAACCGATCAGCGTATTTCAAGTGAAAACACGATGGTAAGACCAACCCGCTCCGCCACCACCGCCGCTGCCGCCGCTGCTGCCAAGGAAAAACAGAAACGAGCTGACCTCTTTTCCAACCCACCTTACATGCCGGCCAACGAGGAAGAAGGTGATGTTAGTCAAGCTCAAAAAACTGCTTCCCAGATCCAGCGTGACCAACAGCCCATCCGCCGAACTCTTGAAGGCCACCCGGAGGAGGTCCCATCTGGGGGTTCAGCTAGCGACGATGGACCAGATCAAAGTGGCAGCCGACGCGGGAATGCCGAACTCCAACCCGAGCTGGGAGACGTACTGAAAGCGTACCTGAGCATCCATGAGCAGGATTTTCGCAGGTTCGCCGATCAACACCGACAAAGTCAAAGCAAGGAAGACGAAGTCGAACCGTCACAAAGACCATCCCCAAGTCTTCGGATCGTTGGAGGCAGGGAGGCCGAAGTTCCACGTAGGCGACAAAACAATCGCCGTGGGAACGGTCGCGCTTCACCTCGGCGCGGTTCAACGTCACCTCGTCAAAACGCCGTTCCTCATTGGCGTGACGAACGGAACGTCTATCAAAGAAGATTCGACGTTGAGCCCGAAGTTCCCCGAAGGCGACAGAGCAATCGCCGCGGGAACGATCACGTTTCACCTCAGCGCGGTCCGATGCCACCGCGTCAAAACGATGTTCCACCTCGGCACGACGAGGAGAACGCCTACCAAGGAAGGTTCGCCGTCTACGGTCGAATCTCGACTCCGTTCACTAATAGGATACTCTATACTCCCCTCCCGTCGACGTATAGAGTACCTCCTATCCCGCCTTACAACGGAACCCAAGATCCCAACAACTTTTTATCCCGGTTCCAATACAACATGATGAACCAGGGGTTGGCCGAAGACGTTTACATGTGTAAAGTCTTCCCCGAGCTACTAGTAGACAACGCTAGAAGCTGGTTCGATAGCCTCCCTAATTGCAGCGTAGGATCGTATGCCGACCTACTGGACGCCTTTGAACGTCGTTTTCTTCCAAAAAGCCGAGGCAAAAATCAGCCCAGCCCAGCTCCTCACCTTAAAGCAAGGGCGGGGAGAAACGATCAGTGATTTTCTGGCCCGTTTTTATAACGAGAGCCTAAAAGTTGATCGTCTCTCCGACGACGTGCTTATCTCGGCATTCCAAAATGGCATCCAGTCCGGGACTCTCTTCAGAGAGCTCGTAAAGGCACGTCCTACGACCTCCAAGCAGCTATGGAAGATCGCCGACACATTCGCCGAAGCGGACGAGGCCGATCGGAAGAAACGGGCTGCAGATCGGCCCGAAAACAACGATAAGAAAAAGAAAGAGGAGCGCACCGACCTTGGGCAAGGCCGCCGAAGTGCCCTCGAAAGGTTACAACGAGGACCCCTCGAGTCCCGATTAGGACCTCGGTCCAACCAAGACCGAAGTCAGTATACACCACTGACAAAGTCAAGGGCCGAAATATACGAGCTCCATGCGAACTTGTTCGAGAAGCCGCCGCCCTTATCTCGAGGTGGGTCGAAACATCGATCCAAGAAGAAATACTGCAAACTCCATAATGACTACGGTCATGAAACTGAAGATTGCAGAGATCTCGCCTCGGATATAGAGCACATGATGCGCGACGGTACCCTCAAACTGTACCGAAGTCGCAATCAGAAAGAGGCCCGACCTCAAGGGAAGGGCAAGAGAAAGAAAAATAAGGGAGGCTATAACTGCGCCCCCCAAAATGACAAAAGGCCAAGGCACGACGACGAGGATGAGGACGAAGATCAGCCCCAATATGACGCAGTCATCACGGCCATCACCGGACTGCCCGAAGGCACGACGAGGTCATCATTGAAAGCCGAAGCCCGGAATCCACAGCGAGAAGAACCCACTCAAAAAAGGTTCAGGAGAGACGAGGTCGTCACCTTTTCCGGTGATGACCCGGTTCCCCATGCGGTACCTCATCAAGATGCCACCATAATCGAGGCGGTGGTGGCCAACAAACTGGTCCACCGCGTATTTGTTGATAGTGGAGCATCGGTGAGTGTGCTCTTTAAAGACTGCTTCGATAAGCTAGATATCGAAGAAGCACGTCTAAAGCCAGCACCCATGCCATTAAAGAACTTCACACAACAAGAGACGACGACGGAAGGCATAATTTCACTGCCCGTGACAGTTGGAAAAAGCCCGTTGTCTACTACGAAGATAATCCACTTCTTCGTCGTAAAAGCCAGCTCCCCCTATAACATCATCTTAGGAAGGGATTGGCTAATATCGACAAAGGCAATCTGCTCGGCCTACCACCTGACGATTAAGATTCCATCTAGAAACGGAGTGATCACGCTTCGGGGAAACCAGCAACAGGCAAAGGAGTGCATGCAGGTCGCACTCCGAGGTGATAGGAATCAACACCCCCAGGCATAGCAACTACAGAAACCCGAAGAGGAGGAGCCGACGTCGTCTCCATCCATCGAGCCGGTAGAAGACATCGCATTATACGAAGATGACCCTGCCAAGGTCGTCAAAGTAGGGTTCGTCGGCGAAAACGAGCTCCGAAGTCAACTTATCCGGCTACTTCGGGAGTATAGAGATGTCTTCGCCTGGTCGCCGCTTGACATGACCGGGGTGGCACCAAACATCATCACTCATCACCTCAACATCGACCCTGCAATAAAACCAGTTCGGCAGAAACAACGAGCCTTCGCAGCCGAAAGGAGTCAAGTAATTCACGACGAGGTTCGGCAACTGCAAAAGGCCGATATTTTATTCGAAGTAAAGTATCCGACCTGGTTGGCCAACCCCGTGATGGTGAAAAAGCAAGGAGGTGGGTGGCGGATGTGCATTGATTACACGGACCTTAATAAGCACTGCCCAAAGGACTGCTACCCCCCTCCCCAACATTGACAAGAAGGTCGAAGCTCTTGTTGGCCACAAGGTGTTCAGCTTCTTGGACCTATACAAGGGATACCACCAAGTCCTCATGAATGCCGAAGACGCGCCGAAGACCGCCTTCGTCACGGACTTCGGCATCTATGCATACAAAAAAATGCCCTTCGGACTAAAGAACGCCGGAGCCACATACCAGAGGATGGTCGATAAAATTTTTGAAGCCCACGTCGGTAGCATTGTCGAAGTATATGTAGACGATATAGTCGTAAAGAGCAAGGAGATCGCCACTTGTGTAAACGACCTTAAAGTTGTCTTTAGCCTACTTCGTAAAGTGAACCTAAAATTAAACCCGGAAAAGTGTACTTTTATGGTCCGATCTGAAAAATTTCTAGGGTGTTGGGTTTCACGCGAGGGGTTAAAAGCCAACCCTTCGAAAGTCCGGGCTATCCAAGAAATGCAAGTGCCGAAGTCGATCCACGACGTGCACAAACTGACGGGCTGCCTAGCCGCCCTGAGTCGCTTTCTATCTAAGGCCGCCGAAAAACAACTCCCATTCTTCAAGATACTAAAGAAGGCTCCGAACTTCGAGTGGAACGATGAGCACAGAGGAGCTTTCGATGGTTTGAAGAAGTATCTCACAAATCTCCCAACCTTATCTGCGCCAAAGAAGGACGAAACCCTCTCTTTATACCTCGCCGCTTCGAACGAGGCAATCAGTGCAGTCCTGGTACGAGAAGAAAGACGTCATCAGCTACCCGTCTATTTCATAAGCCGAGCCCTAAAAGGGCCGGAGACGAGGTATCAGCCTTTGGAAAAGGTCGCGCTTGCGCTGGTAAATGCAGCAAGGAGACTTCGGCCATACTTCCATGCACACCACATACAAGTACTGACCGACCTACCGCTTCGGCAAGTACTTACGAAGCCGGAAGCGTCTGGGCGAATCGCTAAATGGGCTGTAGAACTCGGCGAGCACACAATTTCCTTTATACCTCGCCAAGCAATCAAAGGACAAGCCCTGGCCGATTTTCTGGTGGAAGCCAAGTTCACGGAAGCACAGCAATCCGTTGAACCTACTGAAGATAAACCAAAGGCCGAGGCACCTAATCCACAACCGCGAGACTGTTGGAAGGTCTACGTGGACGGGGCATCAGGTAACAAAGGAAGCGGAGCCGGGGTTTTACTCATCAGCCCGGAAGGAAAGGAGATCACCCACGCACTCCGGTTCAATTTTCCGACCACAAACAACGAAGTTGAGTATGAAGCTCTAATAGCTGGACTTCGCCTAGCCGAGGCTCTCCGGGTAAGGGCCATTCAAATTCACAGCGATTCCCAAGTCATAGTGAATCATATACTGGGTAAATACGAGGCCAAAGGAGAACGAATGAAGAAGTACCTTCATAAGGCTAAGATCCTACAACAAGGCTTCTCGTACTTCGAGTTAGTGCGAATCCCAAGAGAGGATAACGGGCGAGCTGACGCACTAAGCAAGCTCGCGTCATCATCAACAATCTCTCCAGTGGAAGAAGTACAGCTCCGAAGTATCGATGAAGCCGAAGTTAACATAGTAACCGAAGATGGACCAAACTGGATGACTCCACTTCGCAGCTATCTAGAGATAGGCGAACTCCCCACCGATAAGGTTGAAGCTAGAAAGCTCCTGGCCAAGTCCGCCAAGTATGTCTTTGAACAGGGAGTGTTGTATAGAAGATCCTACCTCCAACCTCTCCTAAGATGTGCGGGGCCCAACCAAGCGAACTACACACTGCGCGAAGTCCATGAAGGCTCCTGTGGCAGTCACATTGGAGCCCGCGCCCTCTCCAAAGAGATCATGAGGTGTGGGTACTACTGGCCCACCATGTTCCAAGACGCTACCAACCTCGTCAAAAGGTGTCCGAAGTGCCAAATCCATGCGACGGTTCCGAGGTTGCCTCAGACCGAGCTGACCAGCATACAAAGCCCTTGGCCGTTCATGCAGTGGGGAATTGACATCGTCGGCCCATTTGAAAAAGCCCCCGGCCAATTACAATTCCTCATTGTAGCCATCGACTACTTTACGAAATGGGTCGAAGCCGAACCATTGGCCCGGATCACAAGTAAAAACGCCCTGAACTTCGTTTGGAAGAACATAGTTTGTCGTTTCGGCATACCTCACGTCCTCGTATCAGATAATGGAACCCAGTTCACAGACAGGACGTTCAGAGAATGGTGTGACGAACTCCACATCCAGCAAAAGTTCACCTCGGTAGCCCATCCTCAAGCGAATGGCCAAACCGAGGTTACGAACCGAACGATAGTCAAAGGGTTAAAAACCCGGCTCGACAAGGCCAAAAGAGACTGGGCTGCGAACTTATCCCAAGTCCTATGGTCGTACCGAACCACCCCGAGGACATCACACGGCGAAACACCATATAGCTTGGTGTACGGAACCGAGGCGGTGATCCCAGTAGAGATCGGTCTGCCGAGCCCCCGAACGCTTAACTTCGCAGCCCAAGACAACGAAGATGGACTTCGAACTAACTTGGATTTGCTAGAAGAGAGACGGGAACAAGCCTACATACAAGAAGCTCGATACAAACAGCAAGTAGCTCGGTATTATAACAGCCGGGTGAAGCATCAGCAGCTCCAAATAGGCGACTTCGTACTCCGGAATAACGAGGTCAGTAAGGCGGAAAAACTCGGCAAATTAGAAGCCACCTGGGAAGGACCATACCGAGTTCAAGAAGTTCTCGGAAAAGGGTCGTACAAGCTCGCCCACCTATCTGGTGAGCCCATACCCCGTACATGGCACATTACTCACTTGAAAAGGTACTTTGTATAAACAGAGAGCAGTGTCCGAGTCCATTTAGGTCCTAGGAGCCGGGTCGTCTTGGTAAATTCTGTCTTTTTTTAACTTCATTCAATTAAAGTTTTTTTTTTAGTACACTTAAATAATTTGCATACATGGTACACCTCTCTCGTTTTATACCAAGTATCTTAATTTTAAAATCCTGACGAGGATACAAATAAACTCCACGTCGGAGTAACACCTAAACGCGCGTAAGGGGACCACCCTTATCGATAAACTCGACAAATAAGGTACTTGAAAGCCTAAACTTCGTCTTCGGACGAAGTGGCTACTTGAAAGCCTAAACTTCGTCTTCGGACGAAGTGGCTACTTGAAAGCCTAAACTTCGTCTTCGGACGAAGTGGCTACTCGAAAGCCTAAACTTCGTCTTCGGACGAAGTGGCTACTCGAAAGCCTAAACTTCGTCTTCGGACGAAGTGGCTACTCGAAAGCCTAAACTTCGTCTTCGGACGAAGTGGCTACTTGAAAGCCTAAACTTCGTCTTAGGACGAAGTGGCCACTTGAAAGCCTAAACTTCGTCTTCGGACAAAGTGGCTACTTGAAAGCCTAAACTTCGTCTTCGGACAAAGTGGCTACTTGAAAGCCTAAACTTCGTCTTCGGACGAAGTGGCTGGTTAACAGCCTAAGTGACTGAGAAAGTTGGTAAACGCAAATGCAAAAATTTATGTTTTATTTGAATAGAAATAAATATACATTGTTACATTAAGAAGGCGAGGAACCCGGAGGCTTTGGCTTACTAAAGCTAAGCCAATCTCTAGCAAAATCCCTGCCAGAGTTGAAGTTCAAAACATCGTCTATACTAAACCTGCCCCGACCGCGTCCAGAAGCCGAACTTCGGCCTCTACCTCGGACATGCTGGCTCGCCCGACCCCGACCCCGACCCCGTCCAGACGCCGATCGCCGCTCTTGACTATAAATTTCTTGAGAATGGCGTGTCACAATCTTCGGGTCCGGGTCAGCAGACCTCGAAGATTCACCTCCCAAAAAGTCTCTAGTAGTACGGTCGAGCAACTTCGGATCCGGATCGGAAGAAACTGAAGTCGCAGAACCAGCTTGTAAAGACAGACGCCGCTTCAGCTTCGGAAATCGATCAAGGACTGTCTCGTAAATGCTCGCCACACGAACGAGCTCTTCAAACTCACCTCTAACCTGCCAGGATTCACTCCCAAATTCCCCCCTGTAACTTCGGCATCGGGCCTGGAGCTCCTTGACCTTATCGTAAGTCTCGGAAATCGTGGATCCCCCAGCTCGGTGAATTATGGTCTCATATTCCATATGCTCTTCGACGATCTCTTTGCAAGCCTTGATGTCATCTCGAGCTCGCTGATACTGGTCTTCGAGCTCCATGTATCTGGCATGCATCTCATCGAGTTTTTCTAAAGAAGCCCGAAGTTTCACCTCGGCCTCGATCTCTATATTATTAGCCCGCTTCTTCCAGTTCGAAACATCGAGCTCGGCCACCTCTACGGCTCGGCGAAGCTCGGATATTTCTCGAACAAGGTGGGAGGCATCATAAAACTCGGGAGCAGACTACAGAACAAACACAAGCAAGGTTCAAAAAGAAATCCTTTTATTTATGTATAGCCGAACACGGCAAATAAAACGCCACCCTAATGGCGACGAAGTACAAAGCTACACAAAAAAAAAAGAGAAAAGGGGGAAAGAAGCCAAAAATCGTGAAAGGAGTCAATTGACTCCACCACGATTTTTTCCTTCTAGGCCGACCTCTGGATCGACCTCGGGTTCCTCGGGGTCGTCCCGAGCTGGCTCCTCGGCATCCTCTTCCCTAGCCGGCGTCTTCAGTAAGTCGGCAATGACCGCCTCCAAGAGATCGTACCTGTCGACGGGGCATCGCCGAATGACATCCTCAGTTAGCAGACTCTTCTGTGCGGAGAGCCGCTCGACAACCGGGATGGAAGAGGTGTACTTCAGAAGCACCTCGGCGAAGTCTCGCAGTGTCTCCTCCTCCGTCATGGCAGCATACCCGTACTTGGCCTTGTCCAAGTCCGGGATGTCCTTGGCGATGTCGTCAATCACCGCGGAGACAACCGGGGTGCTCATGGCGGTCACCAGCTGGACAGCCATCTGGGAGAAGTGGGTAGACCGGACGAATCGTTCCACCAACGCGCGGAACACCCCCCCCTGTCCGGCCACCACTCCGGCAGCTTGGGTCCTCAGCCGACTCACCTCGGCCTCGAGCTCGGCGACCTTCCTCTTCTCCTCTTCGGCCGCAGACGAAGCCGCTGCCTCCCTCTCCGCCGCCGCCTGCACCGCAACCTCGGCGGCAGAGATCCGGGCCATTAGCCGGTCCTCTACCGCCGCAACTTCGGCAGCCTTGGTCTGGAACTTGGCAACCCCACTTCTAATGAAGTTCGCCAAGCCCTGCAGCCCATCTAAAGCCGCCTCGGCTCCCTAAAACACAAAACCAGGGACAAGATTTTAGTAGAAAGTACAAATCACCATGTACAAATACTTCTAGTTTAATGCTTACCTCGGGAAATGACATCTCCCGTGCATACACTTGGCCCGAGATTGGGCCACTCTCGACGACCGTCACTTCGTCGTCCAACGGAAGCAAGGTCCGTCGAGGTTGTTGGCCCACCAGCTGCAGGGGAGAGGAGCTTTGGACGGGAGCGTCCAACTGTGAGTCCACGGATACCGACCATGGAAGGTCGGTTGTCCTCTCCGACGACGCCGAAGTCTTCTCCTTCGCCGAAGAGGAGGGCATCTGCCTCTTCCTTTTGTTTTTGTTCTGAAGAGCAGCCTGTATAGCTTGAGCATCCACTACAAAAAAAAAAAACCAAAAGATTCATCAATAAAAATGAAAGAAACCACAGGACAAATCAGTGAAGCAGAGCCTCACCCAAGTCCACATCGGACACAGAGTTATACGGGCTTAACCCGTGATTTGCGAGCTCGGCCTCGGCATAATCCCTTTTGACGAGGCCGAGATTCACCAAGCTCATTTCAAGCTCACTGGTTGGTTTCCCAGTATCTCGAAGTACGAACTTGGCCGTGGCCCAGGGAAACAATGGCACGCCCTCACACCGGCAAAAGAAGAATTTCTTCTGCCAGTTCGTCATCTTAGTGGGAGTCCCTAACTTGAACCTACTAATCGGGGAGAGGTAAGCCCACCCCGTCGGACCAAGCTTAGGTCTAAAAAACCTAAGGAATAAATCCACAGTAGGCGTACCGCCACGTCGGCTGACCTCAAAACAAAAACCGACGACCTGCTTGATGGAAGGAGGTTGTAACTGCCCTAACGGCAGTTGGAGCTCTTTTAGGAGTTCGGCAAAAAAACGATTTAATGGAAACCGGAGACCAAAATGAAGATAATCTTCATAAACGGTAAAAAAACCTACGGGAGGCGAACTACCCCTGTCAATATCACGAGGCAGGAGCAGCTCGACTGACTCAGGAAACAAAAAATGACGAGCCAAGTCCTGCATATGCGACACAGACATGGTCGAGGCACATGCCAGTGAGGAAGTGGACCCGACCAGCGGCAAAAATTCGATTTCTCGAAACGCCGGTGGAACTAGCATGCGTGTGTATACATTTAGCCAGACCCTCGCCGGAAAACCCCTGGACGGCGAGGGCGAAATCTGTACGCCGGCTCTACCAGTATCTACTTGAGAAAAAGAGGAGGAATCCATTACGGGAAAAGTACTTACTTGTCAAAGTCTTTTTCCGACTATAAATCACCGGGAAATTGAACTGGACGACGGCGGCGGTCGCAGAATTTGAGGTCTAGGGTTTTCCCTCTCGCTCGCGATTGGAAGATGATTGAGGGAAAAATATTTGTTAGCGTACATTGGAAGCTTTTATAAGCGAAGGCACGCCTTTTCAAATCCCGCCTCTTCGCCTACTCCAACAGAAAATTGACGCGTGTCCTACTTACTCTGACACCAACAGTCGTGCCTTTTCATGTCACGACTATTGAAGCTCGACCTCGTCAAAACGAGGCGGTATACATTTCGACTTCGTCAAGATCTCATTTCCGACGAAGCAATGCAATTGAAGCTCGACCTCGTCAAAACGAGGCGGTATACATTTCGACTTCGTCAAGATCTCATTTCCGACGAAGCAATGCAATTGAAGCTCGACCTCGTCAAAACGAGGCGGTATACATTTCGACTTCGTCAATATCTCATTTCCGACGAAGCAATGAAATTCAAGCTCGACCTCGTTAAAACGAGGCGGTATACATTTCGACTTCGTCAAGAGCTCATTTCCTACGAAGCAATGAAGTTCAAGCTCGACCTCGTCAAAACGAGGCGGTATACATTTCGACTTCGTCAACACCACATTTCCGACGAAGCAAATACAATTCAACCTCGACCTCGGCCAGTTTACACCTCCCCACAATGACCTCGCTGCTCCGGTCTTTTGGGGGGGGATGTGATAGGATATGGCCCAACAGGCCCAGATCAGCTCGGCCCATTCCTAATTCCCCCGGTCCAATCAAGGATAAAGCCCAGCGGAAGTCAAGAAAGTCAACCAACTGCTCCCAACCACTCCACAGTGCAGACTTGCAGACAGGAGCACCCACGACCCCCAACCACTCCTGGAACACCCGTGACCTCCATCCTCTATAAAAAGGAATCATTTGTAAAGAAAGAGGCAGGTTGTAATAGCGGTTAGAACACGAAAAATAAAATATTCTCTCCTTCGTGGACGTAGATCTAATCAAAGATCGAACCACGTAAAAAACCTCTCGTGTTCTTCACTCTCTCTCTCTCGTATAATCACCCTAAAATACACGATCGATCACATACGTATTTATTTTCTACTATCATTCAAGTCCCAGTTGAACATGTAGGTGTTTTTTTTAGTTTAGTACTTTAGTTGAAAATTTACTTAGGACACAGATATTCATAATTCAGTTGCATTATTCAACAAAAAACATTTAAGTAGTAAGTACTCTCCCCTCCGTCCCATTTAAATTGTCATGTTGTTTATCAAATGGGTGGTATAAATAATCAAACAGGACAGTTTAAATGGACGGAAGGAGCAGTACTTTCTTCATTTACGCACACAACCAACAATGGTGGTATCCTGTAGGTAGGATAATTTGAGAGCTTTAAATAAAAGAGTTGTCCCGGTAAGTTCTATGGTGCACTTAAGTGTAGTGCACCAAGTATGTAGGCAAAATTTTAAATTAATGTAGGCAATCAATTTTTTCAACAAATTTTATAGGCAAAGTAATTTTACATACATTTATACTTGATGAATTGAATTATCTCAAAAAATATAAATATACATATGCATAGTATAAGTTTTACGATAATATTATTATTTTAACTATTCAATTTTTAACAAAAAATTGAATAACGATAATTTTTAAATTCACATATATATTTATGTTTTTTTGAGATAATTCAACTCATCAAGTATAAATGTATGTAAAAATTACTTTGCCTATATAAATTTGTTGAAAAAATAATTGCCTACATACTTGGTGCACTACACTTAAGTGCACCATAGAACTTACCAGTTGTCCCTCTTTTAGTACATTCGTGCATAGTATGTTGCAATAAATAAAATCAAAATGGTACGTTTCGATTGCAGCTGCTGCTGTCGCACACTGACAGACTGCTACAGCACATGACTTCCTGCAATAAATAATTACCTATATACGTACACAGACAAATAAATGTTATCATATTTGCTCTTCCCATCTTTACCCCTCCCTCTCCTTTTCTGGAAATAGAAGTGTAAATGCTTTTACTCATACTCTCACTGTTTACTATCCCATTATTTTGGTGTAAGAAGAGAGCTTTTGCGGAGATGAAGTTTGAAAGGGCAAATTCCATTTGTTAATTCTAGATTTATGTAATGGGTTCTCTATTTAAACTTATTTACATTTCAGGATCAAGAAAATCCATTTTGTCAGCAGGGCATATGTATTTGAAAATGGCCATGGTTCTTTCTTTTTACTTTTATTTTAACATCAGCCAAGGTAACTGGACTATCATGGAAGATGTCACTTTCATTTGGTGGACTTTTTGAGAGTTTTGTTGGTCTTTTTTTTGGTTCCTTTTCACCCAAGGAAAACTGGTTTTCCTTTCCAATATATTTTTCGAGTCTGAATTGTTTGTATTGAAATCTTTCAACTTGTTACGTGCGAACAACTTTGATTATCAATGTCTAAACTACCTTGGATGCTGCACACAGATTATTATTATTTTTATTTTTTTATTTTTTATTTTTTTATTTTTTTATTTTTTTATCGTGGGAATTCGTAGCTGCTACATTTGGTGCATACTAGGTAAACTTATTCCCATGTGCAGAGGTTTGCAAACCACACATGAGGGGTAAACAACACTTGAGTGGACATGTGTAACTATTTCTATAGTTAGGATTTGAATTCATAACTATTTAGTCACAGGCGCTACTATTGGGCCACTCTTTAGGGCGCTGTACACAGAAATTCTTAGATGAACGAATGATGATAATCTTGATTAAGAGCATGTTATATGTCTACATTAGAGTAGAATGGTAGGATAGCATAGCAGACATCGCTTTGTCACTTCTGCCTTTGTAGTATAAAATTCAAGCATTAAGATACTCAAATCGGATCCTCTATGGTATTTTCGTATTGCATATTCTATTGCAACCACAGATAATTGACATGTGTTAAAAATATTTCAAAACCAACATTTTTGTTTATGGAATTTTTTAATTATTTTTGATTTTGGAAATATTTTTAACACGAGGTAATCATTCTTAGTGGCAACACGGAAATGCCATCGAGAACTTCTCTTGTCAAATACTCACACTACCTTTTCATTCCCTTTTTTTTTTTTTTTTTCGAAAATGATCTCTTAGAAAAGAGAAAATTTGAAGAAAAACCTACGTTCCTCATTTTTTTTAATTTTTTTTCCTTTTCTTTCTGCGAAAATATCTTATTGGAAAAGATGAATAGCGGAAAGACAAATCGGAAAACAAAAATCTTCAAAATTCCATGGAAAGAACAAAAGGCAACGGCAATGTACTGCAAAAAAATGAAAGAGAAAAATTCTAATCGTTTCACATACAAAAATTGAAGAACAAAAATCAAAATTGCCCAAATCAAAAGAAAGAAAAAGAAAAGAGATTGTGTGATGATGGGTCACTTATCCATCTCTCATCTATTCGGTTTGGAGTGCTTGAAACAACCAGATCTTCTGCAATATCGCTCCTAATCAATAGCACATTCCCAATAAGATCAAAGTCAATGTCTATAGGTGCCTCCTCGATCTATTTCCGATTGACTTGTCAATGACACGATTGGAATAACTCACTTTGGCATTTGGTTCTTTTTGATCGTCCACTCGTCGTCTCTACGCTGTTTAACTGTCGTTCCAATGACTCTGTTCTTTTCAGTTGCTCGCTCATCGTCTTTCCGTAGTGTAGTTGTCGCCGTCATCTTTGCGTTACTTAGTTGCCGTTCACTATTGCAGACTGCCATGCTCGATCCTTTCTCTGATGTTTGTGTTGTTGTTGTCTTTGCATTAGTTCGAGCCTTAGCTTTTTTCGGATCACCAAGGTATCAACTTTCTATGCTGGTTAGCAATTCGAATTTTGGCTCGACAATAGCAAGCTATTTTAATAAAACTTGTAAATTATAATAATAATAATAAAGATACTACTTGTCTCATTAGCTCGTGAGCATGCCATTAAGCGAGCTAGTTGAAATTATAAAATTATTTTGATGTAATTTTTCTTATTTTAATCAATAATAAGTTTATTAGTTAAAAATAATAATAACTTTAACTGTTTTGAGAAAATTTAATGATTTTATTTTGGTTATAGTTCGTTTCTTTAGATTTTTTTTTTTTTTTTTAAGAGAACTGATTAATCTTCAACTAATATTCAACTTTAATCTTCAACTAATATTCATCTATATTAAGAGCATGCATATGCTCAATTAAGCTTGAATAATCTCATGGGACTCAATTGCATCGACAATTTAAGCCCGAGTTTGACCCCTACATTAATACACAAGTCAAGCTTAATTAAGCTTAGGAACATTGGGCTCCACTTAATTATATTCTTAGTTGGATGTACCATAGTCAACCAACCAATCTTCAATATCATAAATGCTAATGTTTAATTTTCAATTCTTCTCTAAGTGGTCTACTAATAAGGTTAACAAATACAAATAAAATCAATATCTTATTGATTACATTTCAAGAGTTTGAATTGTATTATCTTAGACAATCTTTGTATGTGAAATACACAAGAAAGGCATTTTGGGTAATATTTTCTTAGCCATCATTATAAAAATTAAAAAAAAATTTAGCTACTTTTCATATTTAAAAATTATAAATATATCCACATTTGAAAACAAATGTGTCCCAACATTTACTCAAATTGAATTTAGTTTAAATTTATAAGCCCTAATCAGTTGCTTAAATGAAATTCATTGAATATGGAAAAATATAACTATAAGTCCTTATCAGTTATCAGTTTTAAGAAAATTTCATCCCATTTTTATAAACTCATTCCATTAAAGAGAACACACAAGGGCGGAGGGAGAAGCTGAAGGGGACACCAACAGCCCCCGCTATTTTATTCTCTTTTTTTTTTGAAAGTATTTTTTCCGTCCACGAAAATTGCAATATTTTTTCCGTTTTGGGCATTCACGAAAGTGTGATTCTTTCCACTTTGATAAATGAGTCCCCACCTCTTTATATTCTAAACTTCTATCTTCTCATTATTTTTTTTCTTAAAAAAAAGATTAGTACCATTTTATTACTTATTTTATCTCTAGTGCGCCTCATATCTCATTTTTTTTAAAAAAATTATAGACCATTTTATTAAAAATTTAGTCACAAAAAATGCATCGAACTTTTCGAGTGCGTAACTTATAATTTTATTTAAAAATCTTCTTTCACTTTAACACCCTTACTGCTATATGAAATTTGATTTTAGCATATAACATCCTTCATTACATTTCTGGCTCCACCACAGAGAACATGCCCTAAGAATAAATAAATTGCACATTCAAGTTAGAGGGGTCGTACTTTGCATCTCATTAATCGTAAGTTTTACACAAGAAGAGTATGCATAAATTTCAACACGTCATTGATATCAATTAATTGCACTTATTTGTCAAACGTAGGATAATAGTCCGCCACGATAGCCTCTACCAACTTTCTTAATTTTGATACATACCAATTTACATGTCAGCATTTGTTTACTGCCTTAACTGTGCCCTATTAAATTAAATGAAGTTGACATCCCCCTTCCCTTCATTCACACTAGCCACTAGAATTGCTAGCTGAGAATCCTTGTGCTTTGAAGATTCGATCTTTGTTGGCCGTTGATGGAATAGTTGATCGTGCGGCAGAGATTCATCGTCAGTAAGAGTAAGCGTTAAAGCAGAAATCGTGTTTCAGCCTTGCACGTTTTTAGTTCTTTTCTTCGGTAATTAAGTTGGGATCGGGACAGGACGGGAGTGAAGAAACTTTTTTTATCCAAAACTGCAGCGAATTAAATTTTCAGTCAAAAAGGATATAATTAGTGTTTTATCACATTAATTAATTATTATCCAGAAATTTATTTTTATGTATTTATTTAATTTAAATATGAAAGTCATATTATACTTCATCTGATTCAAGATTCGTGACTCCTTTCTTTTCCTTCTTTTCGGTAAGTATTTTCACGCTCCTCGACAATGAGTTTCAAAATAAATTTTTAAAATATTGTTTCTTTTACGGGATACTACGAGTGTTATGGTATCCTGTAAAAGAAATAATACTTCAAAAATTTATTTTGAAACTCATCATCAAGAAGCGTTAAAATGCTTGTCGAAAAAAAGAAAAAAAGGGGTCACGAATTACAAATGTTAAGTACTACCTCCATCCCATTACATTAGTCCTCTTTGCTTTTTGATTGTTCGGCACGTTTTTCCACCGAAACCTAGTACGAGTTTTAAAATATAATTTTGACGTATTCATTTTTTCACGGGGTACTATGAGTGTCATAGTACCCCGTGAAAAAATGAATACGTCAAAATTATATTTTAAAACTCGTACTAGGTTTCGGTGGAAAAACATGCCGAACAATCAAAAAGCAAAGAGGACTAATGTAATGGGATGGAGGTAGTACTATGATTCAACAAATTCGTCGATATTGCTGAAAAGCCCCCAATTCCTCCACTTTTAACTTTACTAGCAACTCCTGCTACTCTTTCTCCTCTCCTCTGTTTCCACTTTCCTCCCTCCATTAAATCTCTCTCTCTCTCTCTCTACTGGCTCTACCGACCATGGAGGCCTTCAGTTTACTCAAGTATTGGCGCAACGGTGGTGGCGGCGGTTCCAATGGGGCCACCACCACCACCACCACCGCCTTCACCCCGGCCTCTACCACTAAGGCCACTACTAAAACCATCGTCGCCGCCGCCGCCGTCAGCCCCTACTCCTCCGACGGCGAAGACGGTCCGTTCTTCGACCTCGAATTTGGCGTTCCCGACCACGATACCGACACCGACGAACAAACCTCCGATGAATCGCATGAAAATGAGGTCAAGCTCCTCCATTCCGAAGATGGCGACGAAACTGAAAGCGAAGAAGAATCGGTCGACGACGACGAGGAGGAAGAAGAAGAAACGGAGCTCAAGTTTTCTGTCACTAGCAACGAATGTACGGATCAGAACGCTGCGATCTCTCCTTCCGACGACCTCTTCTTCAAGGGGGATTTGGTCACCATTGAGCCCTCCAGCATTCTGCTCAACGCCGGAGAAGAGAACTCCAAATTCCCAGTTTTTTTGGTTAAATCCGCCACGAAATTCCGCGTTCTTCTTCTCAAAAAACTGAAGAAATCCAAATCCGTCAATGGCGAGAATCCGGAGGCGGCCGAAATTTCCGGGAAAGACGAAGCCGGCGTCCCGGCGCCGTCTACGCCGCCGGAGATTGTAGAGAGAGAAAATGAGGGGAAAATGAGTGGGAAACTCTTCGTGAAGCTTAAGGTAGAAGAAGAAGCGCCGCTCGCAAATCTGTTCGGTAGAGAAATCAGTTCGAAGGCGGCGAAACAGATCGCTCAAGATTCCGACGAGAGGAAGGTGTCGAAGGAAGTGATGAACAAGTACCTCAAAATGGTGAAGCCATTCTACGTCCGCGTTTCCAAGCGCTACGTCGAGAAGCTGAAGTTCTCCGGCCACTCAGGCGGAGTCCCAAAGGCCTACGCCGCCTCTCCGCCGCCCGAGTCGGCCGCGGCCAATGTGAAGAATCCTCAGCAGAAACAAGGAAACAATCTTCAAGCAGGTTTAAAAGTCGTGCGGAAGCACTTGGGCAAGAGCCGGTCGGCATCCGCCGCCGCCGCTGCGGCGGCCCCGCCCGCGAAGGCAGTCTCCGACCGCCGCGATGACTCGCTGCTGCAGCTACAGGACGGGATTCAAGGCGCCATTTTGCACTGCAAGAAATCATTCAACGCCTCTAGAGGTACTATTTTTTTTTTCTTTCTTTTTTGTTTCTTGATAATTGAAAATTGATTTTAATTTTTTTTTATAAATAATTATATTGAAAATGAAATAATTAGAAAAGAAAATTAATTGTGCAGAAGTTGATTCATCGTCGATATTAAGCCGATCGGTGAGTGATCCATCGTACGAGAAGAGTGTGATGATGCCAAAGTTCTTGAGAGTTTCATCGTCAACTTCCGCAGAAGCTAATAAAAAAGAGATTATTAGATAAATGTTTAGAATAAAATTAAATAATTAATGTAAGTATTTTTATGTAGTTTTATTTTATTTTAATTTTATTGATAAAGAGAGAAAGTAATGTAGGTCAAAGTGCTATGGCCGAAAAAAGTGGACTTAGGTGGGATGGTTTTTTTTGATTTTTAGGTTGCTTCGATTTGGGTGCTTCAAATTGGAGGCATGGCAAATGACTGAGGAATGAGTACTGCATTATTACTTGTGCTTTGTTCTTTGTAAAGTTACCCCTCCTCCTTGCAACATTAAAAATTGCAACTACTTTACTCCGTTTTTCAGCTTTATACAAAGTTATGCAAGTTTCCCAGAACAAGAAAAAAAAAAGTAACAGTTTGAAAATCACAGAAATACTACCAAACTTTTTAGTCATAGTCTTGATTATTGAAATTTATTGGGAAAATCGTTAGTAGTATACAAACTTTCGTTGGCTATAAGTACTTTAAATTATGTGTGATTGCATTTGATGTCAATTTTTCTCAAATTTCGTTATATTTCGTACTGATATTGAAGTTTGATTTGTCGAACAATTATTGAGTTTCTAATTTCTTCACATATATGAATGTCATGTTTTTCCAACAGATCAAATTTTTGTATCAGCATGAAATATGACAAAATTGTGAAAAAAAATTGACATTGTGTACAAAACCAAACACAATTGAAAGATTATAAAATTATAGACAACTTTTAAAGTTTTCGGTTCAAAGTCAAATTTGACGAAAGGTTATGTCTTTAGGGGAAATTTTCCCAAATTTATCATCCCTTGTTCTTGAATATAAGATCTTAATTACGTGTAACTCACCTAGATTATCTACTCATCTATTTTGAGAAAATGGTTGGAGACTTGGAATTATAATGGGATGTGTTGAAAATTGATGAACTCTAATGTGAAAGAAGATAAAATAACATTAGTATTTGAGAAAATCTAATTAAAACAAAAAACAAAAAAAAGCAATTTTAAGAATGTAGAAAATATTATAAACAAGAACATGGTGATTAGCAAATTAGACAGATTATGAGGATACAAAAGAATAGGAGAAGGCAAAACAATAGTTGATTGACACAAACAAGGTGTAAATGCAAAAGAAATATTGTACATTTGGACATATACTAGTAATATAATTACTATCCTCCATCCCATTATATTAAGATTTATTTGACTTTCATAGAAACCAATGAATGAAATGATACGTGGCTATAATCAATTATAAGGAGATAGAGTTAATTGTAGTCAAGTATTTTTTGTCATTTTAGGAAATAGCTCTAATATAATGAGATGGACCAAAATAGAAATAAACTCTAATATAACGGGGTGGAAGTAGGATATATTATGAGAATGAAGAAAATTTGTATGAAAGAATGAAAGAAAGAGAAAAGTGAAAGGGGGGCGGTGAAATGGCTAGTATGGCTTTTAGGGGGTGGGGAAAAGTGGAGACAGGGATTTGAAGAACAGTAGTAAAGTTTATAGCTTTCTTGGCCACTTTGATTTACAATGTGACTATTTTTATGGAAGGAAGGGATTATTTTACGATAAAGTTGAGTTTGTGTGAAGAGTTGATGTTGGATAGAGATGTGGTGATAATTGAAATTGTTTGTTTGTTATAATTTGGTTGAAAGATATGGTAACTGGACTGGAGAGATTCTTGCTTTCTTGTACCTCGGCATATGTGTCATTTCGGTCCAATTCTATGTTTTGTCGCATCTAATCATCTAATCAAGTTATTACTCCGTATTATTATTATTATTATTAACTGACACAGTTTTTTATTTTTAGCCACTAGTAAAAAAACAGTCACATTTATTCACTCTATATACTCCCTCCATTTAATTTAAAAAGTTTTAAGTTTTTTCATACTTACTGATGATGAGTTTTAAAATAGATTTTTGAATTTTTTTTACGGAGTTGTAGTATCCCGTAAAAAAATATTTTTTATTTTTAAACCCATCATCAAGAAGCGTGAAAAAGCGTGCTAGAAATACCAAAAAAAAAATGAAGACTTTTGGATGAAATGGAATAGTAAAATACTAGTACGATTACTTTTCTATCAAATTTATTTAAGAGCATTCCCAATAGGAGAGTATCAACGTCAGGATTTCCTATGCTATTTAAGGCATCTACAATGCACCGAAAATGTGAGTAGTGCCGTCACAACTCATCACATGAGCTACCGCTATTCAGCATTGGAGGTTGCTTGAGCTTGAGTAGCGCACCCGGGGTGCGGAAGTACGATACCGGGCGCGCACCCCTATTTTTGAATTTTTACTTTTTTTTATTAGCTTAAAAATTAATAAAAATTAAAAAAAAAAAAAAAAAATTTCCCACGCGGAGTTACATGATAGAGCGCTCAAGCCTGACTTCAAAACAATTTGATCGAAGATCTTTGGGCACGTTACATTCAAATGTCCTAATTTAAGTAATTTTAGTATATTTGTAATATTTAGTTTTTGTAATGATTCATTTTATGTATTTTTCCATTTTTTAGTAATGAACTAAAAATTTTATTTAAATTATTATTTTTAAGTCTCAAAAAACAAAAATAAAAATAATATAATATAATCGAAATAAAATCAGAGAGCTCGCCACCACTGCAGCTAATTTTTGGATGGGAAGTTCTCTCCATGGGTCTCACCAAAAATGGGTAGAGATCTCTAGCGTTACTCAACATCGGGGATGCTCTTAGTGGAACCCATAGCTAGAGATTTCAACTAGTGGTGGGCTCTCTTTGATTTTTTTTATTTTTATTTTTAATTTATTTAATTTTAATTGTATTTTATATATTTTAATTATATTTTATCGTACGTTACACAAGAAACACTCGAGCTTAAGCTTAAAAAAACTCGTCCATATTATACGAGTAGGCGTGCGAGGTATATATTTTTTAAATAACATTCATTTTAATTCTTAAATGTACAATATCTCCAACTTTTATCTCATAGTTCTGTAATTTTTCGCTAGAGTTATTATTCTATACCAATATTCTTCATTATTAAGCTTGTTTTTATTCTCAACTATAGATTTACTGTAGTTTCATTTAATGCTTCTAAGGTTTTTTGTGTGGTTGATATACGCATTTAACGTATAGTAGTTCTCTACGTATAATGTTAGATGTTCTATGGACACTTTCAAACTATTGCCATTGATTTGATTGAACTTTTCTTTTTGAGTTTTTAAATTGACCGGCCACAATGTGGCTGATCACACAGTGACATTCTTTTTAAACACATAATTTAAAAATAATAAATAATAAGTTATAATTAATATTTAAATATTTTAAGTGATTATTTTTTATAATTTAAATATAAAAATATATTTTCTAAATTAAACAACATTCGTTGCTTTTCTAGCACCGGGGATTTCTCTTCTTACCATACGCACCTGAAAAGGCAAGATTTTTCATGTCCTCTTTATCTTTTATCGATTTTTTTTACTTTTATTTTAGTGGCGATAATATCTATCACCAAATTATTTGTTTGTCATTTATGATATGATTATCATCATCTCGAAGCCGCATAATGGCATACTGTATGTGACGTTGATTTTAATGGTAAAACAAACAGGAATATGAAAACTATAGTCCACATTTGTGGGTGATGGGAATTCGATTTGTCTGGTTTCCCTTACAAAAGCAATGTCCTTTTTCTCGCATGCATTATGTTTAATACTACAATCATCTATTTAATTATCTACAATCATCTATTTAATTATTATTATTATTATTATTATTATTTTTTTAAAAAATTAACTTGTCAAAAAATATGGTCTCTACAACCATTCTCCTTAACTATCATCTAGAAGAAGAAGAAAAAAAGATGATACTCCCTCCGTCCCGCTTAATTAGTTACGTTTGTTTTATTGACTTTTTCGGCACGTGTAAAAGCTAATTAAGCGGGACGGATGGAGTATATATTTTGAATGAGAGGATGGAATATCTTTTCTTTTTTGATATTGTGGAAACCTGAAACCGCTACTTTCGATGCGCACTAGATAAACTACCGTCTCTGTATGATAGCCTGCAAACCACACAAGATAGGTAAACTACGTTTGAGATAACATGTATGACAAACTCAAACTTATAAAAACAATAAGTGATAATTAAACATGTGACCTCAAAGGCCACATACGGACCACTCAACCACTAGGTCGCCCTGAAAGAGAATCTTAAATATATTGAAAGGTGTGGACTATGTTGATCCTCTTTTTTTTTTCCCACCATATTCCAACTATACATAAAAGTGGAGAAATAATATGGAGAAATAATATGCTAGCTAGTCACCTCCCGTTGGCGTATTTTGTGAGCACCACTTATGTTTGACCATTATATCATAATTTTTTACTTGTTTTTTTTTTCTTTCATTAAACTTCATTCTAATACCTAAAAGGCGTATTTTGTGAGCACCACTTATGTTTGACCATTATATCATAATTTTTTACTTGTTTTTTTTTTTCTTTCATTAAACTTCATTCTAATACCTAAAAGGCGTATTTTGTGAGCACCTGATACGATCATGGAAGATGAAGTTTAGTAATAGATTAGATTTTAATTAATTGAATAATTAGTTAGTTATTGGTTTGAGTGGGCTAACTTTTAAGCCCATAGTAATTGTTATTTAGGTACTATTTTCATTAGGCCAAAGCCCATAGTAATAGTAATGCTTTCTTAGTTAAAAGGGGCAAATGATGTATTTAGACATTATGAACGAAATAGAATCTGAATTAGAAACCCTCACGGTTTGGCTTCTCGTGATCGAGAAGATTTGGGAGTCCTTACGCACTCGAAGCGTAATCCTCGATACATTTCGTGATCGAAGTGTATCATTGGTGCTTTTACTGAGAGATTTCGGAGCGAGATCGATCTTTAAGGTATCAAATCTATCTTTTTCTTTGTGTTGAAAAAAAAGAGGAGGTCGTGAGTTTGTGTTTTTATAATTCGCTGGATTTGATAGCTTGGAGTTCATATTGTGGAGAGTTGGTGCGTTGGAGTGTGGAATTAGTGATATTTTGTAGGTCTTTTTGGATTGAGATTGTGTTGCTTGAATTCCTTTGTCGTTTATTGTCGTTAATTTGGGATTGAATTAGTTTCATGAATTGGAGTCGGGATTATTTTGGTACCTGTTGTTAATTTGGGATAGGGGCGGTAGGCTTGAGAAAGTGGAAAAAAAAGAAAGAAAGAAAGGGAAAGATAGAGGGGTGCTTGGCTTGTTTATTGCATAGAGAAATCTCAAGAAACATAATGGAAACTTTCTTGTTGGATGATTAGTTGCAGAGGTGTGAGTATACATAAGTGAAATAATTAGAGAATTTAACATGTCACTCAAGTTTTCGGAGGAGGGGGCAGTACTTTCAATGATACGCAATAGGCTTAGGTTCGGTGGAGAAGATGAAGATCCTTATGAATGGACATGTCGTATAGAAAAGTTTTTCACATCCAGAAATGTTCCTGAAGACCAACGAATTGCAATGGTGTTCTATCACCTAGATGGAGAGGCATTGGCGTGGTTTAAGTGGCTTGAGATGAACTCCTTGTTAATGACTTGGAGCAGCTTCTTGCAGATGGTTAAGTTTCGTTTTGGATCAAAATTTGAAGATCCCGAAGCAAGGTTGCTTAAGTTGTCTCGAGTTGGATCAATTGCAGAATATCAGTCTGAATTTGACGAGATAAGAAGCAAGGTGACAGGAATGAGTGAGGCGATCCTGATTTCTTTATATATTTCAGGATTAAAACTCCATATCCGCAAAGCACTGCAGCTCAATCGACCATTTACATTGAAAGAAGCTTTTGTCTTTGCTCGATATCACGAATCTAGATTAGAAGTTTTGAAGCTTGTGATGAATAAAGTTTGATAATGAGGCAACAAGTTTTGAATAAGGAGAAGAAACTAAAGAGGTTGGCGATGAGTTGATTAGCCCTACTGTAGAAACAAAAACTAATGAAAATATTGATGATGTTGCGACAAATACTAATATGGCAGCAGAAATTGTTGGGAAGTTTGTTGATTTTCCTCGATTTGTCACACTAGTACTTAATGGAAGAGTTGGGAGGATTATGAGGTGCATTAAACACAAATTCGGGTTTCTAGCCATTTTTCGCAGAAGGACTCTGTATGCTCGAAGAATGGTTGTTTTCAAGCTCTACGCACTCAAGAAAGTCTATGTTGAATCTTTGAATCTCCATCTTGAGGACAAGGTGATTTTGAAGGGGTGAAGAGTTGATACGATCATGGAAGATGAAATTTAATAATAGATTAGATTTTAATTAATTGAATAATTAGTTAGTTATTGGTTTGAGTGGGCTAACTTTTAAGCCCATAGTAATTGTTATTTAGGTACTATTTTCATTAGGCCAAAGCCCATAGTAATAGTAATGCTTTCTTAGTTAAAAGGGGCAAACGATGTATTCAGACATTATGAACGAAATAAAATCTGAATTGGAAACCCTCGCGGTTTGGCTTCTCGTAATCGAGAAGATTTGGGAGTCCTTACGCACTCGAAGCGTAATCCTCGATACATTTTGTGATCGAGGTGTATCAGCACCACTTATGTTTTACCATTATATCATACTTTTTTACTTGTTTGTTTTTTTTTTTCCTTTCGTTAAACTTCATTCTAATACCTAAAAGATGACTAATAACGTCATTACATTTACAAATTACATAAAAATCAAACGACACAAAAAGTATCATTTCTCTATAAAAACATTATGTTATAAATCGATCTCTAATGTACTCAAACCAACCACCGAGTACTCAATTAGAATAGAAATCACCGAGTACTCAATTAGAATAGTTTAGATTTTTTTTTTTTTTTTTTTTTTTTTTTTTTTTTTGACGATTCAAACTCGAAAGTATATACTCTATTTTCATAACATCTTATATGGTAGGAACAACGGAGATCAAAAACTCGTTCAACTGTTTAATAAATAAATTAATAAAAATATTTATTATATATACTACAGTATCAAGAAAAAAGTATATATATATATATAATGATAGAATATGAAAAAATATAAATATTTATATATATGTTTTTTCAATATAATAAAAACAGAGACACACTTAGGTCAGTCGGAGGCACCGTGCGGCCGGGCTAAAACAATGACACTTTTATTCATATAGATTGACATTTTTCTGTATAAAAATTGACATTTTTAAAAATTATCATTTTATTCGTAAAATAATTATGTTAAAGATTGACACTTTTATTCATATAGATTGATACTTTTTTGTATAAAGATTGACACTTTGTGCCCGGCCGCACAGTGGCTCCGGCTGACACAAGTTTTTGTCATAAAAACGTAGGAAAGATATCAATATCGCCATCTAACCAAATCTATTTAATTTATATTATTTATTCAGGTATTATCAATCCATCTATATCCTATCTTCTCTCCAAATCACAACCTTATTACTAGTAGTTTAGAATCTACAATACCTCTACAAACTAATTTTAATGCAAGATGTATATTGACTCATTAAAATGAAGCATGTGCTTATATGAAATTTCTGAACATTACGAACAAATTCATAAAACTACAAAAAAGATCATTCAGAAATGTAATATTACTAAAAAAAAACTACATAGATAAAAAGATAAGATACACTCATAGTCATAAGGAAAGAAAGTATAATATATAATATTTTCTTCCAACGTGAGAATGGGCTTTACTTTCGCTTGTACTATTAATAAATAAGAGCAACTCTAAATCCTTTCACAAAAAGTGACTGAAAATTAAACACATAAAAACATAATAGGCTACATGCATATATTAACTTCCTTCTCGCTCGTGCTTCGCTTGAAATCAATCTACCTTATTATTTTTGGTTTCGAGCTTTCTCCTTCTCCTTAACGTGGCTACCTTGATCATGTCCAAATTCTTGCACCAAAATTTAAAATAAAAATCATCAACCACTCAATCTAACATTTGTAATTCATAATATGCATACATCCATACCATCAACTTTTTTGTCTTCTTCGTCTTTAGAAAGGGACTGGTTTCCTCCGTAAATTCCACCAAACCCCTCCTCATCGCATCTCGTCGCGTATGCTTCCCCGAAGGAAGACATTGTGTCCCTTTATCACATCATCAACATTAAGTTAGCTTTTCTTTTATATTTAAAAAAAAATAAAAAAATAAACATAATATTTAAAGACCAACATCAGGACACTCGAACTCGAGACTTTTGGTTCTAAACATTAATCCTTATTCCTTACCGTTAGGCCAACACACACGCACCTAACCGCCAAAGTAATTGTGCCCGAATAACTATCTAATCTCATATTCCATGCAAAAAAACAACGCCAAGCTATTATATCTATCTTTGTTGTGATGACAAGTTTTTGACTTTTTTTTATTTTATTTTATGTAATAGTAATTAAAAATAACGGAAGTAAAATTCAGAAAAATAATCTTACACGGATTCTTGAGGGTGGGTCTGTTTCTTGGATTGAGGCTGTTTGTTGGAATCCATTTCAGCAGGAGTGCCTGAGGCTGCTTGCACGAACCGTACAAGAGAAGGCGGTGGTGATTTTGGTTTAATGTGATTGGCGTTAGAGAGAGAAAATGGAGTGAGAGTGAGAGATGATTGCTGCACTGTTCTTCCAAATTTGAGCATACTATCGGTGTTGAGTTTGAGAGAGAGAAGAAGAAGACTAGATATTCTATCTATTTTTTAATAAAATATAAGTATGAATGAAGAGATCGGGTGGGTGCGTGCGTGGCGTTTAGTCCGTAGTTAGATTCTGGTAGCTTCACGCGTGTCTCTTGGGATGGGACACGTCACTTGTTTATTGCGCCAACGGCCAATATAGAATTAATTATCTGTACCGACTATATATTGTGTACCTAATTGTATATCAAAATTATAATTTTTTAATTTTTATATATATTTTTTTACAATATAAGTCTATAATTATACTATTAGTCTAATATTATACTAATTAATAATAGTTCATTAATTTAATTAGGGTATATAATTATTTTATAGCATTTTTTCTTATTTTTTAATTTATAAAATTGCAATTAAGTATTAAAAACTAAATAATAAACCTAATTGGATGGGTGAACTCTAGTCAATTAGTGTAAAGTTAGATTCAATCATAATATTAAACAGTAATGGTATCCTCTATACCAACTATTGTGTTCCAATTGCGTACCAAATATTAAAATTTATTAATTTTATAATATTTTTTATAAAAATAAAAAATTGTTATATTATAATAAATCATAATAAACATTTATAAATAAAAAAATAGAATTTTTAAAAATAATATACCCTAATTTTGGGTTTATCAACCCTATTTTAGCTAATAAAATTGAAATTAAATACTAAAAAATAATTATAAACTCTAATTAGGATGAGTGAACCCTAGAAAATAACTACTCCGCATAAAATTAAACTAAATCACTATTAATTAAAATTATTGAATGAAAATATATAAAACTAGTAGAAATTAAAATTTAGTACTCAATTGGAACACCAAAATGGGTGTAGAGGATCCCAATTATATCAAGTAATTAAAAAAAAATCAAGATAAATCAATTTTGATACATGATTAGTACACTAACATGAGATTAGAGACCGGATCCCAAATGCCAATAACCTGCTTTCACTTATTCCTTTTTTATTCTAATAGTAGTAATTTACTTTGCTCCCTATCGGTGGCATGAATTTGAACCTATAAACTTGATTCAACAATATTTTCTTTTTCCAATAACTATCTCTCACTACTATATTTCTTTTTTGGCATTTCTGATTAAGGGGACTTGCGAGATCATAAGAATAAAACTATAGTCCACATTCATGAATTTAATTATGATCGCATGCATATGGAGATCGGTGAGTAATAGACTAATTAATTCAAAGAGACGCTCTTCATCCAACTATTGATGTTTTAATTAATACTCCTACAAGAGTCAACACTATACATTTCGAAACAACCTTATAAACGTAGCCTGTTTATGAAGTAAATATATAGTTCAAATTCTTATCATGTAGCTAGTACTTGTCAAACATGCATATATATCAGATTAAGATCTTATCTTGAGGAATATATTAGTTCAAATAATTTATACATGGCCATGTGAAATGATCCTCCTAGGTTTTGGTCTACGGGGGTTAATTTTATGTTCTTGGAAAGCCTAGTTGACGCCATATTCAATTCGCGTTTCACATGGCTTTTGTGTGTTAGTATCTTCTTTATAGTGTTGTAGTTTTCAATAAGACACTCTATGTTGCATTTGTATATATGAGTGTGAGAGAAGTATTTTGGATTTTATGTTTTATACTTGTAGTATGATGCCAGTATCACGTGACATCTTAAATGGGATGGAATTGAGTACCCTCGCCTCTGTGCAGTGGCTTGTAAACCAGACAGAGGATGTAAACTACACTTGAGAGGACAAGTGTGACAAACTCAGACCCATGGAGTCATGAGTGAGATTTGAACGCGTGACTATATAGACCACAAGCGAACCCCTCTAACACTAGGTCCATGGTACTAGTTTAATTAGGATCCACAGTTCATCCCCATCGTAATAAATATTACTCACGTTAGCCATATACACATTAATTGTCCTCATATTAGGTAGGAAAGCTATTCTCTTAGTTAAGTTTTTTTTTTTAATTATTATTATTATTTTATTTTATTTTTAGAATTACAAATCATATCTATTATAAATTAGGGGAAATACCCTAGCTTACCTAAGATCATATAAGGAAATCAATATATATGACAAGTTTAAGATTGGATGAATGATACCCACATTTTCAAATTTGTCCCCAAATTACCCTTATTTCTTCTCTCTCCTACTCATACCTTATCTCCTTCTCTCCATAACATTCACGCATCTCCCCAATTTTTTCTCTCACTATCTTGCTCTCTCTCTCTCTCTTTCTAGAGTTCCATGGCTATGGAATCCAAGCGGCTGGGTTGTGGTGGTTGACAGCGAAGGCGAGAAGAAGCTCGTCTCCGGCGTGGGGGGGGGGGGGAACGTCGGCGTTCGTCTCTGGCGAGTGGAGGTGGACGTGCATTTCAGAGATGGAGCTTCGATGGGATTCCAGAAAGTGATACGCCATTGATGGAGCTTCCTCGATGGGATTCGGACGGAGCTTCCTTGAGAGAGAGTCCAAGCTCAGTTGACCCATGTCGAGGAAGAAGCCAAGCTCCTCCAGCAATTTCATGGAGTAATTTTTTTTTTTTGGGTGAGTGCCGATTTCTAGGTTTTGGCCTTTAATTATTAGTTGTATACAATTCATTGTTCCCCCTTTTGCTATTTCTTATTCATTGAATTGGAATTGTTTGTTTCTTTATTCTTGATTTGTTGTTTTGGATTTTCAATTTTTCTTTCCTTTTTTTCTTGGAATATAATTATTGGTGATTATAAGTTTATTGTTATAGCGTTTTGTTTCACTTGTTAGCTTTCTATTTAATTTTCATTTTTTAAAAAAAATTCATTTGGTATGCATTAGGTGGAAAATGAGGCAATAATAAATGATGAATTTAGAATGTAAAATAATTGGCAAGAGAATTTATTTGTTGTTTTGTGGCGAATTTAGAATGTGAAACAATTGGTAAAAAAATTGAATTTATTATGTTGAAATCGAATTAATTTAAGAAATTGCCACATTTCTTGTCTTCTGCGGGCAAGTAACTAAGGATTTATTATCATCATTAGGTAATAAATGATATAATTTCTTGCCTCATCTTTTCGGCAATTAATGGTTATATTACCCAATTTCTTGCCTCGTCTTTTCAAGATTTAATCGATATCTTACCAACTATGTAACATATGATGGTATGGATGTCTTAATTAATTACCTTTCTTGTATTGTCTTTTACAAGAATGTCACATGACCTTATGTTCTTGCATTCTTTGGGTTATTCTTTATTACATATCATTTATTTTGATAAGAACTCATTATAAGTTGGCTGTAATGTGACTTTTAAATAATTTTTTAATTAATCTAAGAAATCGATCACCCAATTTCTTGCCTTCTGTGGGCAAGTAACTAACGATTTATTACCATCAATAGGGAAGAAATGGTGTAATTTTTTTGCTTCGTCTTTACCGCAGTTAATGATAGTTACATTACCCCATTTCTTGTTTTATCAAGGTAAGAAGTTAACTATATCTTGCCATCAATAAGTAAGAATTTCATAATTTGGCAAGACGTTATTGACATCTTGCCAATTAGTTTATCATGAATGACAAGATTTCATCAATATCTGACCAATTATTCAAAACCTGATAGTTTCATTCCCACTTACAATAAATTCGAAACCTCCATTAAAAAAAATTAAAAAAATAATTAAAACCGAAAAAAAGAAATGAAAAAAGGAAAAAACAAAAACTGAAAAAAATAATAATATACATAGTACAAAAAATAAAAAAGAACAAATAAGAAAGAAGCTAGCAAAAATACTAAATGAAAAAGAAGAAATAATAGAAAAAATAAGAAGAAATAGTGTGTGTGAGAGAGAGAGAGAAGTGAGAGGAGGGGGGGGGGGGGGGGGGGGGGATCACGTGGTGTGTAAGGGTGGGGTGGAGGAGAAAGGAGGGAAAGTAAGGGTAAAATAGGAAGAAAGTTGAAAATATGGGTAAAATTTGTACAAAATTAAAAGTGTCTTAAAATTTGAGTTTCTTATATTAGAATAGTACAAATTATATATAGAACAATTCTACTTGTATGAATGATAAATTTACTTCACACATAGGTGAAAATCTTATGCCACACAAAAGTGAGAAAACTACTCCACACGCCACAAGTTGGCGATAAGATTTGAACCGTCTCTTACTAAAGAGAAATTTTGAGTGCCTCCACCTTGCCACTAAACCAAGACCTCATCGGCCCTCTTAGTTTGTTGTTGACAATCGAATGTAGATCTCGAAGTCAAATTTTTCATATTAATTGATTTCTTCAAAAGAGCAATATGTAATATGAATATTTTATATATTGCAACTTAGACCGATACAAAACCTCAAGAAAGTGATGCTAATCGTGGATGCACATCAGCCAGAAAATAGAAAAATCTATAGCAACAAAAAGAAAATCCAAAACCACTAAAGAACCGATGCCACATGTATGGGTATATTATGGGCATTGAAGACCAGATTCATGTATTCAGTTTCAGATATGATTGATTTATAGAGGGAAAATAACTTAATATTAGGGTCAATGATAGCAACATTTTGATATTATTTATGAGTGGATAATATATTTGTGAAGGTGGACACATGTTTTTAGGAGATGGTAATATAAATAATAAAATAATTATTATAATTATAATTAATTATTTAATTTAATTTTTAATAGTTTCTTTATAAATTCAGATTTATTATTTATGAAAAAAAACAAAAAATAAAATAAAATTAGGGCCTAATTAAGTTACTAATTTGAGCCCTTATCTTTCTATATTAGGAAATAGCTCAATATGAACTGGACATTCCAAAATAGAAATTAGTTCATTATAAGCTGGACAGAAGGAGTACTACATATTGATATTGTGTCTATCCATCATCCATGCTTTAGGGAAGATATATGAAATAAAAATGTAAAAATAAGAAAAAAGAAATGGAGCAGTGATCATGAATATCGGAGGGATGTTATTGTTTTTTTTTTTTTTTTTTTGGGTTAAAGTTATCGAATTGGAATACTCATAGAATCAATTAGGTATGTATATAATTTTGAAATTAATTTCTTACTTTTCGAGTTAGTCAATTATTTTGTAATATAGTTAGAAAAGCAAATGAAAATACATACCACCAACTAGGGATGTCAATTTAGCCCGGAATCCGCGGGTTGGCCCGAATAACCCGAGCCAAAAGCGGGCTAGAGTCGAATATTTCTAACTCGAAAAAAATTTCAACCCGAATGGCCCGAACCGAATAACCCGAAACCCGATAGGGCTAGCCCAAAAACTTGGCGGGTTGGCCCGATAACCCGAAAATTTTCATTAATTAAGTGTTGATTTTTATTACTTTGTTTCAAATATTAAAATTTATGTCTTGATTCAAATACTTGTGAAAAAATATTACAATTTTTAATACTAAGTTGTATTCATCATAATATTTTCTCTATTTTGTATTTCACCACATAATAAAAAATGATTAATATAATCATTAAAAGAAAAATATCTTCACATTTTATTGAGCTACTTATTATATGATGCAAGTTGGAGTAACATAATATGAAATAAAGTGACTTCGATGGTATAACATGATTTATTTATGTTTATAAAATTATGGTTATGAAAAAATTGTCAACTTCTTGGCCTGACAGGCTAGCCCGAGCCCCGAAGTTTAGGGTTAGGGTTGAAAATTTCTAACCCGAAAAAAACTCAACCCGATTCAACCCGAACCGAATAACCCGAAATTCGATAGGGATGACCCGAACCCGCTCGGGTTGACCGATTGACATCCCTACCACCAACACTTTACATTACTAGGATAAAAAACGCAGCTCAGTTGTTGGTAAACAGGTCAAATGACAAATCACCACAATACTATAACGAATCACCATAAGCTCATCAATCAAATTACCATATTGCAATGGATAACATATCTATTGCCTTATTTTAATAAATTCAGACAATCTTTAAATAGAATGGGTGAAAATTAAATTTAGTTGCTCAATGAAGTGCCAATTTAATACTATCAAATACTATAATGTTATTAGAGCCAAATTCACTACAACTTATGGGGGAAAAAAAAAAAAGAAAAAAAAAAGAAAGAAAGAAAGAAGAAGCCTATTTGAGACATTAGTTTAACCAATTGACTCGATTTAGAAGATTCAGCCTGGGCCTAGGTTCTGGACCAGACCCAGTTTGGGCCTGCAATTAGGCCTAAACGATGCACAATTTCAAATGTGGCCCAACTCAAGCCCAACCCACTATTATAATTGTCCTTGGCATGAAACATTGAAACAAGACACAAACCTTAAAAAATTGTTGACTCTAAATAATAAATTTAATATAGGCAAACATTATTCTAAAAAAAATAAAATATAAAAAAAATGTTAAGGATACAATTCTATTTATATCGAATTACTACAGACTAATACTTTTAATCGGATCAAATTGTGGATTGAGATCCTCTATTACCTAACAGTGTGACATCTCCTATTGCACCGTTAGATGACTGCCATGTGTTCACAATATTTCTAAAATCAACAATAATTAAAAAAAATCATAATGACAAATGAATGAGTTTTGAAATATTATTAACACATGTCAATTATCTATTGATGCAATAAGAAATGCAACACCATCAATATCAATATATTATACGTTTCGATGCGGATTCAGAGCACGAGAGCGATCCAAGTGCTTACGTGGCGCCTCCTACGGCCTCCGTTCCCTATTTATCTAAATTCTGAATTTTTATACATATTAAATCATTATTTAATATAATAAATTCGCATAATTAAGATTTCATCAATCTCTTATTACCATCCATATATATTTATACATATTAATTATTTATATATATATATATTAATATATTAATTATAATTATTATTATAATCTATTTATATTATACATAAAATTTAAAATTTTAATATTGGAGGATTCGAACTCATGATCTCCCACATAATAGGCTATGTTTTGTACCACTACACCACATCACTAAATAATACTTATTTAAGGCTTACAATATATACATGTATTGTTCAATCAGCTTTGAATCATTATCAATATATTATACGTTCCGATGCGGATTCGGAGCACGAGAGCGATCCAAGCGCTTACGTGGCGCCTCCTACGGCCTCCGTTCCCTATTTATCTAAATTCTGAATTTTTATACATATTAAATCATTATTTAATATAATAAATTCGCATAATTAAGATTTCATCAATCTCTTATTACCATCCATATATATTTATACATATTAATTATTTATATATATATATATATTAATATATTAATTATAATTATTATTATAATCTATTTATATTATACATAAAATTTAAAAATTTAATTATTGGAGGATTCGAACTCATGATCTCCCACATAATAGGCTATGTTTTGTACCACTACACCACATCACTAAATAATACTTATTTAAGGCTTACAATATATACATGTATTGTTCAATCAGCTTTGAATCATTATCAACTACATTATGTTCATTTTATAAAATTATAAATATATGTTTTGAGTATAAATATATATAATATGAATATGTTTTATTTTATTTTATTGATTTTAATATGTGTTTCTTAAATTTTTATGAACTTATACTATATAAATCATGAAATTTTGTATATTTATAAATATACAATAAATATTTTTATTAATTTATTTATTAAATGGTTCAACCGATCGAACCATGACCAAAAAAATATTTCAATGTTGAGGGTGTTTTTGCTACTCTTCCCAAAATAGGAAAAAAAAAAAACAGAAAGGAAAGAAAAAGAAAGTAAAATATTTTGATTCGGGCTATCTAACATCATTTTAATTTTGAGGTGGCCCGTCCAAAACATTTTGATATTATTTTAGTTTGTATCGATAACAACAATTGATAAATTTTTGTAATGAAAAATATATTTTTAATTATTAAACACAAAATCAATTTTGAGGTGGCCCATTGGTCAATAAATTTTCTAAATTCTTTTAGTATGTATAGATAGTTTTAATTGTCGAATTTTTGTAACAAAAAATATTTTTTTTAATTTAAAATAATTGACAATAATTAGACACAAAAATGAGCTTCGTGAGCAATTTTCAATTCGGATTGGCTAAACTTTTTTTTTTTGTTAAAATATTTTGGCCCTAATACTATATTGATTTTGAGGTGGCCCATTGGCCATGAAAAATTTCATAATGGAGATTTCCTTCAATGATTTGAATTTTTTTATTAATACGTATAAATAGAGTACAACTACTCGATAATGGAGTACACCACATTAAACTATTTTTCTAATAAAATTTAATGCAACTTTGTAAAACATATTCTCTAACAAATTATCATAATACTATTTTTCAGTTCGAGTTGATCAGGCTAGACTGATTTTTAGTAAAAAAATATTTTTGCCCTAACATTATTTAGGTATTGAGGTGGTCCATTGGCCAAGAAGTTTTTGATTTTTTTTTTTTTGGCTCCAATACTATTTCGATTTTGAGGTGGTCCGTTGGCAAAAAAGGTTTTAAAATGCTCTTATGTATTGCAGCATTTGGCCCAAACTGAGATGAGGTGCTTACAGGGGTCAAGGATCTGCCGTCCGCGCTAGCCGCTGCCGAGGAGTTGGTGGACTTGAAGGCAGGTGACTCTTCCGAGCCCGAACATGGGGATGCAGGATGTACTAAGGATAAGGGGAAAGGTTGGAACAAGAAGACTTTTAACGACCCACGAGTCATGCTTCGTTAGCTGGGACAAGCTTTGCGGTTGCTTCATATGTGATGAAGACCACCAGATACGGGACTGTCCGAAGCAGAAGGCTAACGTGGGGAGAAGTTGAATGGATGCGGTCGCTGAATCAGTGGATGAGGAGGCTCGGGTCAACACGATACAGTATATTTCGGGTATGTAAATGTTAGATGAGGGTCAAGACATGCCGAGAGTGGACCATGTGGAGCCTGGGAAGGACATGGCGATGAAACAGCCAAGTGTGAGCCGTGGTGTGCTCACGTATGAAAATGTCTTGGCGGGAGCTGCGTCAAGCAACGACGTGGTGTGCCGGGAGAACTCGCTTGTGGTGAGCGAGTTGTTGCTGAAAATGGATCGAAGACAAGAGGGTTATCCCACATGACGAGGACGTCTTCGAGTTTTGGTGGGGGAGGTTTGTTAGACCCTTAAATCAGCGGATGCAGCAGGTGCGCTGATTGGGGATTATTTTTCTAGTTATTTATTTAATATTTTGGTAGAATTTGATGTTATTTTGAGTGAATTCACCTTGATTTGGATTAATTGTGAAATAATATATTTTTGTAGGAGAAAGATGATTTTTGGGCGATTTTGGAGCTATTTCAAAAGAGGTTTTGAAGCTGGAACTGAAGTAAAGAAGAAACGGTTTGCTGGAAGTTTAGGTGGCGTGCCCACACCGCCTGTTAAGTACTGGAGCTGAGCGAGAATAAAAGAATTTCGGGATTTCAGCATCTAGAAGGCCTTTAATTAATTCCACACGGGATTAATTAATATAATACTGATTTTTAGGAGTTTATTTAGCTAATAGACTTTTTAGATATTATTAGATATAATAATTTATTCCTTTCCTAGATAGATTAGGTTTAGAGATTTTATTTCCTTATTTTAAGGAAATTTCCTAGCACTATATATATTAGTAATTAGATTAATTAGAGGGACTTTTTTGGAGACTTACGTATTGGCTGGGAAAGGAATAGAACGGCTGAGCATCAAAACTCACGCCATTCTTCTTCTTCTTAATTATTTCTCCTTTCTTTTCTTTTGTTTTAATTTTGTGTATGAATATTAGTTAATTTTCTTTATTCCGGCAAAGACAGTGAAGCCTTGGCAAAATTATTCTGTGAGATCTAATCAGTTTTTATACTTTAATTTATATGCTTGCATATGTTATTCTCCGTGTTTATTTTTATGAATTGTTTCATACTGCTAGGTAGTGCGCAATATTTAGTGGTTTGGAATTAATTTATAGCCAATTGAATCGGCCATACGTAATCGTGGTTAGATTTAATTAGTGGTAAATTGACTTGTTTAAGTCAAGGGAATAATAGTCTTAATTCGATAATCCTGCGTCAGAGTTTATCGGTTTTGAATCGGGTTTCTCTAGTTTTTAATGCTGTCGACTCATTAAATCTATAGAGCGTCTCTTACGGTTGTCAGTCGATTAGGGAAATAACTGGTGAAACGTCTTCCTGGTTATCGAGAATTTATGGAGAAATAAGATCACGTCAGAAGCGTCTTCGGTGATCGTAACTGATTTGTTTGCATTAAATTAGAGTCATCTTTGCATCGAGGATCAAAATAATTGAGCTAGGGCTGAACTTGTCTGCTGCCGGAATTGTCTTTTAATTTGTTTGAAACAAAAATCAAAGTGTCTTTTAATTTCTTTGTTTATTTATTTTTCTAATTTATTTTCGTAATTAGTTCAATAGAAATTCATATTTTGGCAGTTGGAAATTTAGAAGAAATCTCGCCGATCCCTTGGGAGACGATCTTGCTTACCACTGTCTGAGTAGTGTGGGCATACCGACCAAAAGTCGGAATTATTTTTGGTGTAAAACGACGCACCAAATTTTGGCGCCGTTGTCGGGGATCGGTTTTAAGCAGTATTTTTTCTGAATTTTCAACTTGTATATATTTTTTTTTTATTTTAATTTTTGCTATTTTTTTTTTCTATAGATAATATGATTAGCAACGAGGAAGAAGGTCCAAAGCTAGAAGATCGGGTGATTAAGGAGTTAGGCCGTCAAAGGAGCAATCGACCTTTGTGCATCGTTTTGCCAACAATTAATGAGAACTCCGAAATCAAGCCGAGCTTTATCCAATTACTTCCTAAGTTTGGTGATCGACCTGGAGAGAGTGCACATAAACATCTTGCAGAATTATTTAGTGTGCTCTACTTTATGCCCGCAAGGTTTTTCTGAAGATAATTTGAAGTTACTAACTTTTTCTCATACCTTGCAGGGAAGGGCTCGAGAGTGGTTGTTTGATCTCCCTCCTAGTTCCATCAATTCTTGGAACGAATTGGAAGAACAATTTTTGCGTAAATTTTTTCCAGAATCTAGAGCTGCAAATTTGCGAATGGCTATTAGTAGCATTAAGCAAAAGAAGGGAGAAAGTTTATCTAATTATTGGGAGAGATTTCAACAATTGTGTCGTAAATGTCCAAACCACAGTTTTTCAGAATATCAATTGATCACTAATTATTTTTACCGTGGTTTGTCTTCTTTTGATAGGAAAATCATTGATGCTGCTTATGGAGGAACTTTGATGAACAAAACTTTGAATGAAGCAAGGCAGCTCATTATTGACATGGTTTCCAATGACCAACAATACGAAGATGAGGACGATGATTGGTACGAGCCGGTCAAAAGAGAGGAAGAAACACATGGATTGAAAGTGGACGACAAGATTGATGCTCTGACTTCTTTAGTTAGAGGACTTGTCGTAGCTCGAACCGAGCAAACATGTTTTGGCTCTGGAGATGCACAAATGAGGAATTGGAACGATCCATTCTAAAATTCGTATAACTTAAGATGTAAAAGTCAGTCGCCAGTTGGGCAGTATGCCCATACCGACCACTTTCCAGAACCAGATTTGAGCATGTAGGTTCCGATAAATAGATATTGGTGTATGGGGGGGGGATACACCAATTAGCCAACAGTTTTGACTTTTCAAAACAATTTGATCTTACTGAGTCGTCACTTCAGTTTATCAGAGCAGTTTAGTTTTTCCAGCTCAAACAGTGAACTGCTGAGCTTGCAAAACTAACCTGCGTGCGGAAGTTTGGTGGAAAGGTTGGCTAACAGTTTTCAAAATAGTTTTCA